>CM069909.1:110926987-111047618 GCA_036172215.1 Camellia granthamiana | reverse complement strand
TGATCGGCTGTAGGGCAAACCCTTGCGCCGACCAATTTGAGCGCCCCAGCCGCTCTATGGGCCAATATCATTCAGCGTCAGAGTTCATGCACCCACTGTGGCAAGGGCTGATTCAGTAATATAATCGGCTAGACGCCGAATCCGTAAGCCGTTTTACTTAGTTTATCGAATTTCCATGCAGCTTTACAAATTGTTAACCGCTGATTCTTTTAGTTATTTGGCTAAAGAGTGAAGACACAGAGGGTGTTTAATTGATTTAGTTAACCTATCGGGTATACTACTTACTCATATAATAAACACGAAGCATAAAGAATTATCATTAACAAATTAAAGACAAACAGTATGTGCAATCAAATGGAAAGCATGAAAATTTTTCATTAATAAATTGAGCGCTAACAGTAGCCATTTTAGACATGAAAATTAGCTTACATTTAACGAAATAAAAATCTACTAACAAAAACCTATGAGAGCTGTGCATCTAAGATGCCTACCAAAAACCAAAATATGCCTTAAATCAATTTTCAGGGTCAGACGCCAGCGGCTCAACGTCCACCTGCTCGTATGGAATTGGCTGCACCAATGTCACATTCGCCGCAGCGAGGGCTTTGATCCAGCCGTGTTTGAAGCCCCGATTCTCGAACTTCGGTACTTCTTCCACGTAGCTCTCCAAGGCGGCATCCTACCCAGCTTGGAACGCCTTGGAAATCTCAGAGACGGCTATTTGCTTTGCCTTCTTCGATTCATCCAAGTCAGCTTCTAGCTTGGCGATTACCTCCTTGGCTAATAGGAGCGCATCTTCGCTAGCCTTGGCCCTCTCCTCGGCGGCAAACCTCAATTGGTCAGAATTCCTCGCTCGCTCGGCCTCAGAGTCGGCTCTCGCTCGTTCCTCCACCGCCTGCGCTGCCTCATAATCGGCTCTCTGAGATGCTATCACAACTTTGTTCTTTTCATTATGAATTTCGGCTTTCAAGAAGCCGATCTGTTCTATCGCGTCATGTTGATGGCGGCTGATCTCAGCTATCCTGCCCACCATCTCCAAAACAAGGAACTAGAGTTATAACAAACAAATGAAGAGAAATATATTTATATATATGTGTGTATTAAGATGGGAGGATGCAGATAAGGCAAGTAATGTACCAGTAAGGTCGACTGAGCGGCCAAAGCAATTAGCATTAGATCCAGCTCCGTGCGGAATGTGGCTCTGTCAATCGGCAGGGATATTGAAGAGGCCATACTTAGGGCCACAGCCGGATCATTCAACGCCGACGCATCAAAGGCAATCAGCATGTTCCTTATCCTTGGTTGAATAGTGTACGGAACAACCGAGTCTGATTCCTCAATACGTGGCCGTTTGTCGTTTTGGCCCTCATCCTACGCAGCTTCTTGCTCGGCGGGGCGCTTTCCCCCCTTTGCTTAGCCTCGTGCATCCGTTCCACCTGCTCCATCTTGGTGGTTTTGGTCTGAGTCGTTTCTTCCGCAATAACAGGTGAAGACTCAATGACCGTGGCGGGTGGAGTTTCTGATCGGACGACCTCAGCTCTCTTCTAGGTAGCCATCCTTTCGGCGTTCTTCCTCCGACCAAGTTGCGTGAGCGATTCCCTAGCCATATCCTCAGGATAAGCGCCGGGAAGATCTCCCAAGTTCGTAAAAATATCTTCGAATGAGACGTCCCCTCGGCCTAACGTGGATGGAGGGTCGGACGAATTGAGTCTGGCTTCCTCAAAGGCCGAGTTAAGAGCTTCGTCTACCTCGGCTGTAAGATGATCATCGCCTCTCGGGATTGGAATGTTGTCTGTCGCCGAAAATGTCGCGTAAGTCGGCTCATACCGCAGGAGAATGTGGGCCGCCCTCCCTTGCTTTTGAAGGTTTGGACGGCCGACGAACTGTAATGCGATTTTAATCTCTGCGAGTACAGTGTCATCGTCTGAAACCAACACTCTCTTCAAGTCGTTGCCTGCATAAACAAAACAATAAGTACACGGATGGAGAGCCGAATACAGATATGGTAATAAGAGAAACAAAAATGAGCTATACGGCCACCTGGTTCACCTTTTCGCCTTGGGATGGGATCTAGGCGATCTTCACCCTCGCCGAATTCCTAGTTGCCTCGGACAACGACCATCACGTCATCAACACGCTTGCCAGAGCTGGCAAGCATAGTCACTAAGTGATGATCGGTATCCTTGGCCCTAAGAAAGTAGCGTCCCAGCCGGCCAGTAGACTTGGCTAGGGCATAACAATGCTGAATGGCAGGTATACCTGGGTTAATCCTAAGACGCCGGTTCAGCGCTATAATCCCCATTATGATGCGGAAAAAAGTCACGTTAGGCTGGGAAGGGATCGAACCCCAGTGTCGAAGGACGGACCCAAGGAATGGGTGAAGGGGGAAACGGATTCCGCCCTCAGCAATTGATAAGAGAGGGAAGACGATTGTGCTTTGATCCTCCCTCTCCATATCAAGGGTGCTGTCTGTCACGAGCGACAGATGGACGTCGTTGGGGATGGAAAAATGGCGTCGAAAACCGGAGACCCAATCCGCAGAGAGAAGGTCTTTCAAATGCTTTGCCATTTTCGTCAGTCTATAGAGTATGTAAAATTGAAAACAAACAAGGAAATGGGATTCGAAATGAAAATGAAGAGAACTCACAAGAGACAGAGAAGACAATGAAGAATGGACAGAGGCTATAGAGGTGTATCGGAAGGTAAACCAAGACCTTCAAGTATTCAAAACAATATACGCACATTCGAAAAGACAACAAAATTTTAAATCATAATAATAAATGGAAGAACTGTACGAAAGGGCAGGAAGTTGTAATGATGACCGTAAAGCGAGTGCGTTTTGACACTCGCATTGGAATGAGGTTAACTGCTGAATTTCGGCTCTAACTTTTCAAGTTCGAAACCAAACACGCCAGCCAAATGTTGTTAATGGAGTGTTTGGGGGACAATTGTGGGAGCCGGATAAATGTGGACACATATAGGCCGAATATATATTTAGATAATTGGAACATGTTATACTGGCCCCCGTCTTGTAGTTTCTGGACGCCGAATATCCTAGTCAGCCACAAAGCCAGCTGAGCGAGGGGCCGATTGAAAGCTGGAGTATGACGAAGGAAGGGCCGAGTGAGCAATCACACGACGGATTAGTAATGGGCCCCATCTTGAGGACTGGGAGGGTATATAAATAGAAGAGCGACAACCAAAGTGAGGTATGTGAGAACTATTACGCTTAACTTAAGATACAAGTAACTAAGAGAGCATACACTGACTTAACCGTCAGAGTGCTAATTCCGGCACCCCCGACTGGAGTGTTCATTCCTATTCAGGGAGTTACCTGAGGATCTCGAGCGTCCCAGTAGATCAAAAGAGTATTTCCAAACCACTTCCCCACAGTTTGATTAAAATTTAATTCAGATTAAAATATTTAGAGTTAAGTTAGATTAATTAACCTTAAGCCTACTTAATTAGTCTAACCTAATCTAACCTATATATATATATTATAAGCTAAGAGAATGAACTCATAACATTACATTTGTGCTAAACTTTTGATTGAGTGAGATCATTTGCGAGAGAGAGAGAGAGAGCTCAAGAACTTGAAGAATTGCTTGGCGGATTGAAGAATTAGGAAGAAGAAGTCAAGTTTTTGCAAGAAAAAGCTTAGTTGAAAACTCTAGGTATGAAATCCAACTTCAAGTCTTGATAATAACTCATCCAGTAAATGAATTCATGAAGATTATGAACGTAATCACAAGAAAATGGTTGAATAATGTTGAATTGAGGCTAGAGCATACATGCATGCATAATTCCATTATATTTGACCATTTTGAGCTTGAGTTTTAGTATTCTTGTTAAATTGAGAGATAAATTTTACATGCATCAAAGAATTACAAGTTTTTAAGAGTTTAATTTCATATTTTGAGGTTTTGTAAAGAGTTTGAAAGAAATTCCGTACATGCATGGAGATTTGGTTTCAAATTTGACAATTCATGGTATGTTTGAGCTCATAGTTTCAAATTGAGTTCATACATATGTTTTTCTATGCATTTTGAAGAGTTTGGTACAACCATGCAAGCTTTAAACTTAAATATTCATGTTTTGAGACTTGAACTCTGTTCTGGAAAACCTAGAATTTAGCCATTTCGCTCGAGCAGTGAAGTTATTGCTTGAGCACACTTTGCATGCATCTAGTATTTTTGCAGAAATATTGCACATAGCTCGAGCGATTGAATGTCTGCTCGAGCGAACTCATCTTTCATTGCACTTGGCTCGAGCAACTATCAAGCTTAGATTTCGAACATCCAGAACTTTTGCAGACCATGCAGACCTCTTTACCCTGTTTTAGCAACTTTTGAAAAATGCTTTCAAGTGCATACTTTCATTCCCATGCTCTTTTAGGCATTCTTAGGCATCATTAATGAGAGAATAAGCTAGAAACGCATTTAAGAAAATTGAATTAAGATGGAATGTTTGATTAGACAATGTGTTTCAATGTGTAACTTTGTTATGTATTTTGTATAGGTGGTCATCCGAAGGTTAACATTAGTTCAAACCTACAATGAGTAATATCTCTATAAAGATATGTTCGAAAAGTATTTTGAATTGTTCAAGAATGATATTTTGAAATCTTATTTTGTTATGTATGAATGAATGTCCTTTTTGAAAATTGTATTCGTGGCATCCTTTAGTGAGGTCCTTGTCTGGGGACACAATATCATGGCCTATTGGATTAATTGAAACACAGAGATCTCTGATGTTAGACCCTAGCGGCCCATATTGAATTACCTGTTATGGTTCTATTGATTGACCCGTTGTGATCTTATTGAATTGAGCTCAATGGTTCCATTGGCTTCGACATATCGGTTTATTGTTATTCCATTGGATATTACCACGTATAATGATTTGCAATGGATATTGTTGAAACAGATGATTTGTCACGACCCAAACTCGCCCCTATAGGTTTAGCGTCGTAACCGGCCAATAATCCGAAGATTACCAATGGCCTCAACAACAAAATTCAAAATATTTAAATATAATCGGGGCCTGAAGTGGAAGCAAAATAAGAATACTAATGTCCATTAAGCTGTGCGTACATGATCAATTGTAGTAATTACACACTTTTACATACACATGTACGAAGACATATCTTATAACATATCTCACACACTGCATGAAGGACTTTAACAAAATACAAAGGCTAACTCAAGCTTGACAAAATAAAATAAAGCCTCTACACAGAGGTACTCCTTGCGTGGCCTGACAAAGACGTAGACTCTGGGGAAAACTCTAATGTTGATCCTCCAATTGCTTACCTACATATATATATATATATAAAGAATGAGCTAATGCCCAGTGAATAATACCAAAGTAAAGAGGCTATATGAATGAGATTCTTAATTAAGTAAATCACATTAATACATATTACATGTAAATCAAAATTAGAACGACTTCAGGTCCATCATTTCCATATTCATATCTATGTGCATATTCATATTCATGATCATAATCACCTTTTCACTCAAACGGCATTTGGCCCATTACATTCATATTCAAACGGCTTTTGGTCCATCAAAATATTCAAACGGCCTTTGGTTCATCATTATATTCAAACGACCTTTGGGTCATCATAATATTGAAATGGCCTTTGGCCCATCATATTATTCAAGCAACATTTGGCCCATCATAATATTCAAACAGCCTTTGGCCCATCGTTATATTCAAATAGCCTTTCGCCCATCGTTATATTCAAACAGCCTTTGGCCCATCGTTATATTCAAACAACCTTTGGCCATCATAATATTCAAATGGACTTGGGCCCAAATCATATTCTTCATAGAGCCTTATACAAAAAATGGCATATAGATTACTCATTCGTAATTCAAATGAACAAATCCATGAAACTTATACAAAAGTAACATTTGGAAAATAACATACTTGAAAATATCTTTACTAAGATATTACTCACCGTGTTCAGATGTCTGGTTCACCTTTGTAGTTAACCCTACACAATTCACAACACACACAGAAATCGGGTCACAATACATTTCATTTCGTTCTTTAATTCATTTAATTCCCTCAGGCTCTTTCTAACTCTTTAGTTCATTTATAATGCTCAATACATGCCTAAGAGTGCTCAGAAGTGAAAGAGAATGGAAACGAAACATGAAACAACTTTTCAAAATTTTCTGAAACAGGACTCTTCGCTCAAGCACAACATTAGTCACTCGAGCGGACCCCTTGGTATGTAAAAATACTGGTTGCTTAAATTCTACGCTTGAGCAACAACTTCATCGCTCAGGCAATGATGACGAATTCTGGGTTTTCCAGAATGTTGTTTAAACTTCAAAACACATTACCAAGGTTCCAAATTCATGCATGACTTACTCAAATATGTAAAAACATTCCCAATTACATATATTTGAAGTTAGTTCCAGTTATATTTCAAAATTCGATGACTTTAATTGAAATTTCAGCCTAGGATTTCATGTTTTAAAAATCATCTTTCAATTCTTTCTTTGTTTTACGAAACATAAAATTGAAGCTACAAACCCCCTTTCAAAAATATTTGCATAGATGAAGTTTAAATTAAAATCAAACTAATTGTTTGATTCTCAACATAAATTATAATTTATCTCTAAATTTGTCCAAATTAAATTTAATTCATTTTATTCATATCAAGTCCAATTTCAAACCTACAAATTCTAAATCATGAATTGAACTTCCAAAGCTCTTGAAAATTCATGATGCATGTATAATTGAAACTCAAATACTTATAGAATTCACTCATGCATGTAACAATGGAACTTAATTTCATGCAAGACTACAAAAATCAAACCCAAAATAGTTAATTTCCAAATTAATTTCCATAATGATGAATCTAACTTAATTTCTTCATCTTCTTGCTAATTTCTTTGTAATTACATAAGATTGAACCCAATCATCTCTTAATTCAGATTTTAGGTGATTTATCTACAAAATTTAAGTTTCAATTTCTTACCTCAAGTCTTCAATGGTTGAATTTCTTAAGCCTTTCTTCAATTTCCAGCAAGAGTAATAGAGGACTTCCCTTCTTTATTTCTATTGATTTGAACTCTCTCTCTCTCTCTCTCTCTCTCTCTCTCTCTCTCTCTCTCTCTCTCTCTCCCTGTCTCAAGCTTTTCCAGCAAAACAAACATAAGGCTATACTTTTTGTGTTCTAGTCTCTTAAGAATGATTCCAAAAAAAATGTTAAATGGAGTTGCCTGTAAAAATTAATGTACATGTAACCATAATAATAATAATACGGAATTGAACTTTACAAGATCTTGAATTCAATACATCTCAAGAATAAACGAACATACCTCTATCAGCTATTGAATTAGAGAAGTTGAGAAAATACCCCTAATAGTTGAACCTTAAATTCTTGGCTCACCTTCTTCTCTTTGTCTCTCTTAACTAGGATGATTATAATAAACTTTGAGTCAATGGAAAAATACTCATATTATGTAAGGGGAGTCATCCATCCTTATATAGAGGAGAGAAGAGGGCCAAATAAACTCTATCAAAAGAATTCCTGGCCATCAAGGTTTCCTTCTTATCTTAGAAGAGTAATTATCCCATATTTAAAATTCTAATTACTGAACTTTATCTCAAATATTGGCTTTATCTAATTGTGGAGTCCAAGTAAAATAAAACATGTAAAAGATATGTAGGCTATTGGGCCACACCAAAAAATAAATCCAACATTCTCTAACTTGGCCCATTAAGCCGATTATGATGCAACTATGAGTTTTTTCAATATATGCAATTTAAAAAAAACATTGACTCATTGGATTCCACACTAAAAACTTTGACACGTGATCACGAATTTTAAAAATAGCCAATAAGTTTAGATATATTAGAAACTGTAATATTGTGATTACTTCAGATCGCTAATGTAAGTCATAGCGGTTATATAAAATTTATGTCATATTTCCTTCTATGCACCACACCATCAATAACCTTCACTAACCCACTCCATTATCGGGATATGCAATTACTTGCCTGAAAGGCCCTTGTAATTTGTTTCGTTACAACATTTCCTGCTTATCAATATTCAAATTCAAATTAATGTGCACCCACACTTTTAGAAATAGGAAAAATAGAAACAAAGTTATTATTGCGCAAATAGTGTCAAATAAAAATAAACACTCAAGATTATCCATACACATCATGGGTTGCTTAAAAGATCCATCCTGATAACATGCTCTTTGTATGTCTTTGGTGGCAATCCCTTTGTGAATGGGTTAACAATCATAAGAGAGATGCTTAAGTTTTCAATTAACACTTGTTGTTTCTGGACTCTTTCTCTAACAACTAAGTACTTTACTTTCATGTGTTTGGAACCACTAGAGTACTTTCCATTCTTAGAGAATAAAACTACTGCGATATTGTCACAATATATCTTCAGCAACCTGGTAATTAAGTCAACAACACCAAGTCCTGACATGAATGGCCAAGGTGAGAAAAATCAAACTTAAAAATTCCAATCTTTTTGTTTTCTATTTTTCATTTTTTGCATCTTTAGTGAATTTTTTACATCACGCGTGGAGCTAATGTGTTAGTGATGTGGCAGATTTTGTTAGTTTTTTAGATGGAAAGTTAGTCTATGCGCAAAGTGGGAAGGATTGTAAACATAAAGTGCCAATGTAGGAAGGATTGCAAACATGAATGGCCAAGGTGAGAAAAATCAAACTTAAAGGGTCAAAGTGGAAAAGATTGCGAACATGAAGGATCAAAGTGGGAAAAATTGCAAATATGAAGGGCCAAAGTGAGAAATGGGTGAAACTTTAAGGGGCAAAGTGTAATTTACCATTTTTCCAAACATAACACTTCAATCAATGTAATTACAAACATAACACTCCAATATAACATACTCCAATGTATCACACACAAAAATACTAAAAAAATCCTTAGAGTACTTTTTCCAAACATAACACTCACAATTGAAAAATCCCACATTCTTTTAGAATGGTTTGAAGAATCCCACATCTAGACGACCCCATCCAAAATTATTCAGCCGATAAGTTCTGTACCATCACGAAGCCCTGAACCACGGGGCCAGGCTAAACGAGACAAGAGAAATTCGTGCTGATCAAACGACCAATGCTCCTACCGAGCTAATGAACAACTTCAAGTGGATAACAGGCGTGCAAGGTGCGCGGCCAAGAAATATACGGAGCTGTAAGAGCCGATTAGCACGGCTATGACTAAAATTCAACATCTGTCGTTCTTCAAGTGGCCGCCCAAGATGGTGGGACCTCCCGACACAAAGAGACGGGATAGGCGGTGTGAATATCACAAAGATCACGATCATGACACCGACAGTTGCTATGCTTTGAACGACCACCTTGAGGAGTTGGTACAAGACGGTCGGCTCTAACAACATGTCCAAAAGAACAACTCAACCAAAACAGTTGCCCTAAGGCAGGATTCACCTCCGCTCAGCGTAATCCATATGATATACAACCTGCCGACAGCCCCCGCCGTACATTCAATTCAGTCACATCCTGGTCCCCAAAAGCAAATCACACCAGCAAAATGGCCCTATGAAGCTCCGAGTATTACCTTCGACGATTCTGATTTGATTGGCGTAACACGCCTCCACATTGATCCATTGGTCATCGAACTACGCGTGAACCGATTCACCGTTGAACGCGTTCTCATAGACCAGGGGAGTACTTCGGAGGTTATGTATTACAAGACCTTCATTAAACTCGGGCTCACTGAGTCGGACCTGTCTCCGGCTCCCTATCCGTTATTTGGCTTCAATGCTAATCCAGAATATCCGTTGGAAAAGTTCACATTACCAGTTCGAGCAGGCTCCCAAACAATGGATGTAGAATTCCTGGTTGTGAAGCTTCCATCGCCGTATAATCTCATCATGGGACGAACTTGGCTGCATACGATGCAGGCCGTGCCAAGCACCTATCATCAACTGCTCCGCTTCCCAACTGAATGCGGCATTGAACAAATCCGTGGCTCCCAGAAATCGGGACAAGCTTGTTACCTCCTTGCCGCAAAGACTCCAAGAGAGCTGGAAGTGAATTCTATTAAGGTACCAGATCGCGAGAGCCTCGACGATATTGGATGGCTCCCAACTGAAAAGGCCACAGAAGCCCTGGATTGAGTTAAAATTGACGGGCATCCTGACAGGTTCTTCGTGGTCGGCGCCTCCTTAAGTAAAACTGATAGGCGGCAGCTAATTACCTTATTACTCGGCAACCTGGATGTATTCGCGTGGTCACCGTATGAAATACAGGGAGTAGATCCATCTATTTCTCAACACCGTTTAAATGTTGACCCCAAATGCAAGCCGATTATTCAGAAAAGCTGGCGGTCAGCCGTAGAACACACAACTGCCATTGTTGAAGAAGTTGACCGGTTGCTTGATGCCGGGGCAGTCCAGGAAGTGACATATCCTACATGGCTGTCGAATACTGTGGTGGTAAAGAAGAAAAATGGGACATGGCGAGTCTGTGTGGACTTCACGAATTTAAATAAAAGCTTGCCCCAAGGATTGTTTGCCTCTACCCAAAATTGACCAACTAGTAGACGCCACGGCACGCCATCAATGTATGAGCTTCCTTGATGCCTACAGAGGCTACCATCAAATCGCCATGCATCCGGAGGACCAAGACAAAACTGCATTCCTCATCCCAAGAGGAACCTATTGCTATAAAGTTATGCCTTTTGGGCTAAAGAATGTGAGGGCAACATACCAAAGACTAGTCACTGCCATGTTCAAGGAGCAACTCGGCCGAACTATGGAAGTGTACATTGACGATATGGTGGTCAAGTCTAAAGAAGAGCAAACTCATCTGGTCGATCTGGAAGAGACATTCGGCATTTTACGCCAGTACAAAATGAAGCGGAACGCTTCCAAGTGTGCATTTGGGATTGGATCCGGCAAATTCCTTGGCTACATTGTCAACCACCGAGAAATCGAAGCCAACCCGAGGCAAATCACATCAATCTTAGAACTCAGCGCGCCTCGTTCGGTGAAAGAGGTTCAAAGTTGATAGGGATGGGCTACCGCACTCAACAGGTTCATCAGTCATTCCACAGATCACTGCCGAAAATTCTTTCATACTCTACAACAGGGTAAGGCCTTTGAATGGACCTCCGAGTGTGAAGCCTCTTTCAACGGCCTGAAGACCTACCTCCGATCAGTTCCACTCTTGATAACACCTTCTGTAGGTAACCCCGCTCATTTTATATCTGGTAGTTTCCGACCGGGCCGTCAGTGCCGTACTGTTAAAGGAAGAGCTTAGGGAGCAGCGGCCAGTGTATTATGTGAGCAAGGTAATGGCTGACAACGAAACATGTTACCTTCCATTGGAAAAACTCATCCTACCCTCGTCATGGCAGCAAGAAAGCTGATGCATTACTTTCAGGGACATACCATCGAGGTACTAACGGACCACCTCCTCCGGTCGGTACTCTGTAGTGCAGAAGCATCAGGGCGCGCTTCAAAGTGGGCTCTTGAACTCAGCCAGTACGATATTCAGTTTCTGCCTAGAACCTCAATCAAGGGGGCAAGTTCTTGCCGACTTTGTGGCTGAATTCACAGGGGGTCTTGCTGACTTCAAGTCTGATGAAATTCAACCTAAGCCGAACTGGAGAATTTATGTTGGGGACATTTGACAGTTGTACTGTGATGGATCGTCCAATCAACGCGGCAGTGGGGTCGAAGTAGTGATAATGGCTCCCAACGGGGCAATAATTGAGTAGGCTGTCAAACTCGGCTTCGAAGCATCGAATAATGAGGCCAAATACGAGGCCCTGCTAACCGGCTTGCGGAATGCACATCTCCTCGGTGCTCGGCGTCTACTTATATTTTGCGATTCAAAGCTAGTGATTAATTAGCTAAAGGGGGAGTACGCGGCAAAAAACGACCATGTGGCCGCTTACATGAAAGCAGCAAATTCTTTGCTGGCAAAATTTGACCGTCATGAATTGAACCAAATAACCCGTGATCAGAACACACACATAGACGCCCTGGCTTGCCTAGCCTCCGCCATTAATCAAAGATTAAACGGACAATTGAAGTGGATTTCATCCCTAAGCCGAGCATTGGCCTTTCAGAGGAAGTCCAGATATATGTCATAGAGTCAGAGCCGAGTTAGATGGACTCTATTGCTGCATTCCTATCTTTCGAACAGCTCCCGTCGGATAAAAAGAAGCACACAAGCTACGAAACAAAGCCCTACAATACTATTTGGATCCGCAAGGAAAACTTTACAAAAATTCCCTTTCTGGCCCATGCCTGGAATGCGTTCATCCGAGTAAAGTCGAGGGACTACTGACTGAAATAGATGAAGGTAGCTGTGGCGCCCATTCTGGCAGCCCTCTTTGGCCCATCGTGCTGTTACGCAGGGTTATTATTGGCCAACAATGAGAGCTGATGTCGAATATTTCATGAAGAAATGTGAACAGTGCCAAAAGTTTTCTCCCTTAACCCATCTGCCTGCTGAAGAGTTAAGTTCTATAACTAGTCCTTGGCCGTTCGCCCAATGGGGACTTGACATCGTCAGACCACTGCCTCGCGCCCCGGGCAACAAGCGATTTTTGATTGTCACGACGGATTATTTCACAAAAATGGGCAGAAGCGGAGGCACTAACACACATTCGAGATTCTAATGTGAAGCGTTTTGTATGGAGAAATATCATAACGCGATTCGGCATTCCAAGAGCACTTATTTCAAATAACGGCACCAGTTTGATTGTGGTGTCTACCGAGAACTGTGCAGCAAGTATGGTATTCGACCCTATTATTCCACCCCAGCTTATCCGCAGAGTAATGGCCAAGCTGAAGCCTCCAACAAATCTATTTTGGACAGCATCAAGAAGAGGCTGGAGAAAGCTAAAGGTAGATGGGTCGAAGAATTACCAAGTGTGTTATGGGCTCACCGCACTACTCCGAGGCGGTCCACTGGAGAGACGCCGTTCACTTTGTGCTTCGGAACGCAAGCAATCATCCCCTTGGAGATCAACCTCCCAACATTGAAATCAAAAGTTTTTGATTTGGGCCGAAACAACATGATGTTGGCCTTGGATTTGACTCTGATTGAAGAACGAAGAGACCGTGCCCTTGCATCCATGGCACGGTACCAACAGCAGCTTGCTAAGTCATATAATCAACATGTTCGACTGCGCTGCTACATACCAGGAGAGTTGGTCCTGAAGAAAGTGCTTCCAGCTACCAAGAATCCAGGTGACGGAAAATTGGGACGGCCCCTATCAGATCGACTTAATCGCGGGAGTAGGGGCATATCAGCTCAAAGACATGTCCAGGAGAAGTCTGCCATGGCCTTGAAATTCCACGCATTTGCATAAATTCTATCATTAACCCGACTTGTGGGGCATGATACTTGTTTTGAATGTTCGCCGTGTACAAGTTTCATTTTTTGCAATACAAAGTTCGTTGTTTCCTCACTGAAATTCAGCTTATTATGACAAGTCTTCCGACTAAGCCTCCGGATTCGAAGCCCCATCAGTGCATGACACTTTTAGGCCGACTAAGCCTTCGAATTCGGAGTGCCCTTCGTGGATATCACGATTGGCCAAGATAAGTCTCCAGATTCGGAGCCCCATCAGTGCATGACACTTTTGAGCCAATTAAGCCTCCGGATTTGGAGTGCCCTTCGTGGATGTCACGATTGGCCAAGTCTCCGAATTCGGAGCCCCATCAGCACATGACACTTTTGGGCCGATTAAGCCTCCGAATTCGAAGCGCCCTTCGTGGATATCACGATTGGCCAAGATAAGTCTCCAGATTCGGAGCCCCATCAGTGCATGACACTTTTGGGCTGACTAAGTCTCCAAATTCGAAGGCCCATCAGTGCATGACACTTTTGGGTCGATCCCCATTAGTGCATGACACTTTTGTTCCGATTAAGCCTCTGGATTCGGAGCGCCCTCATGGATGTCACGATTGGGCAAGATAGGTCTCCGAATTCAGAGCCCCATCAGTGCATGACACTTTTGGGCCGATTAAGCCTCTGGATTCGGAGCGCCCTCATGGATGTCATGATTGGCCAATATAGGTCTCCGAATTCGGAGCCCCATCAGTGCATGACACTTTTGGGCCGATCCCCATTAGTGCATGACACTTTTGGGCCGATTAAGCTTCCGAATTCGGAGCGCCCTTCGTGGATGTCACGATTGGCCAAGATAAGTCTCCAAATTTGGAGCCCTATTAGTGCAAGACACTTTTGGGCCGATTAGGCCTGTGGATTCGGAGCCCCATCAGTGCATGACACTTTTGGGCCAATTAAGACTCCAAATTTGGAGCGCCCTTCGTAGATGTCACGATTGGGCAAGTCTCCGAATTCAGAGCCCCATTAGTGCAAGACACTTTCGGGCCGATTAAGCCTCTGGATTCGGAGTGCCCTTCGTGGATGTCACGATTGGCCAAGTCTCCGAATTCGGAGCCCCATTAGTGGAAGACACTTTTAGGCTGATTAAGCCTCCGGATTCGGAACGCCCTTCGTTGATGCCACGATTGGCCAAAACAATTATTATTAAAAAAGAATAGACGCAATAAACGAAAAATGGCAAATATCATAAACAACTTTCTAGCATTTAAAATGATACGTTTTATTAATTTGATCAAGATTACATGATTTACATTCGAAACTTGCGTTAAAAACGCTACAATAGAATCATATTTATTCGGCATCGCCTTCGTCGTCGCTCTTTCCGACTTCTTAAGCCGCAAAAGGCAAATCGTTACTCTGGTATAATGGCGATGCCGAATCAATGCCTGCAGCTCAGACAGCCTCAGCGACACGCAGGGCCTTGACCCACCCATGCTTGAATCCCTGATTCTCGCACCGACAAACTTACTCAGTGAGCTTTTCCCTCGTCTTGTCTATCCCAACTTTTCAGCCGTCGTGGAAGCCTCGTTCATAGGCCACGGCCTTCACGTTCTCTATTGCAAACATACTTGTCATATCTCGATCGGTAATCGCATGACTTATCAGCCGTTGCGTCACCCTTTCATCCACAATTGGGTTACTTGGGCCGACCAAATGTGTCTCGGCAGCCTTGGCCTTCAGTTCACGCTCAACCTTCTCCGCGTGAGCTTCTAAGTTCCGAATGCATTCATCCTTCAGCTTTGTCTCCCGCCGCACGACACGTAAACGCATGCCGATTTCATAGTTGGTATACAGCCCTCTCACCGCACCATGGATGCCTTCTCGAAACACTTGGAAATCCCGTCGACCGACCAATGACTGCTGGACTTCTGGTGGAAATATCTATAGAGCGAACTTGACCGCCACAGTTCGGTCGTGCACAATTGAATCCGCCTCCGTCATCGGTTTGTTCCCTATAAAAATCGTAAAACTCAGCGGGCGCGGTGTCGTACCGGATTCTCCCCTTCAGCACAGTTAAGGAGAGCTGCCCCGTTGCTGTTTCTCCCTTCTGGGTGACATACTTCGACAACGTGGGGACTGCCGTCTCCCCTGCTCCCTCGACGTCCTACTACCTGTGCGCATAGGCTCGCCACTACGATTCATCTCTGCGTCAAGCTGAGCTAATGTCCTCCCCTCTCCTCTACTGTTAAGGAATAGTCTATTTGACATTCACACTTATCTAACCTCGATTGAGTCGAGTTCGAACACACTAACGGGACCTACGCGCACGAAGCACTCATCCCATTTATTCCCTACGGGCGTACCACCCCCAAAGCGATTTCATTAATGCCAAACTTCAAAAGCCCGACACCAATTGAATCATCTGCCCCAGTCGCTCCATGGGCCAATATCATTCGGCGTCAGGGTTCATGCACCTATTGGGGCAAGGGCAGATTCGTCAATCTGATCAGCCGTAGGGCAAACCCTTGCGCCGACCAATTCGAGTGCCCCAGCCGCTCCATGGGCCAATATCATTCGGCGTCAGAGTTCATGCACCTGCTGGGGCAAGGGTAGATTCATCAATCTAATCGGCTATAGGGCAAACCCTTGAGCCGACCAAGTTGTGTGCCCCAGCCGCTCCATGGGCCAATATCATTCAGCATTAGAGTTCATGCACCGGCTGGGGCAAGGGCAGATTCATCAATCTGATCGGCTATAGGGCAAACCCTTGCGCCGACCAATTTGAGTGCCCCAGCCGCTCCATGGGCCAATATCATTCGGCATTAGAGTTCATGCACCCGCTGGGGCAAGGGTTGATTCAGTAATATAATCGGCTAGACGCCGAATCCGTAAGCCGTTTTACTTAGTTTATCGAATTTCCATGCACCTTTACAAATTGTTAACTGCTGATTCTTTTACTTATTTGGCTAAAGAGCGAAGACGCAGAGGGTGTTTAATTGATTCGGTTAACCTATCGGGTATACTACTTACTCATATAATAAATAGAGAAGCATAAAGAATTATCATTAACAAATTAAAGACAAACAGTATGTGCAATCAAATGGAAAGCGTGAAAAATTTTCATTAATAAATTGAGTGCTAACAGCAGCCATTTTACACATGAAAATTAGCTTACATTTAACGAAATGAAAATCTACTAACAAAAACCTACGAGAGCTGTGCATCTAAGATGCCTACCAAAAACCAAAATATGCCTTAAATCAATTTTCAGGGTCAGACGCCAGCGGCTCAACGTCCACCTGCTCGTATGGAATCGACTGCGCCAATGTCACATTCGCAGCAGTGAGGGCTTTGATCCAGCCGTGTTTGAAGCCTCGATTCTCGAACTTCGGCACTTCTTCGACGTAGCTTTCCAAGGCGGCATCCTTCCCAGCTTGGAACGCCTTGGAAATCTCGGAGTCGACTATTTGCTTTGCCTTCTTCGATTCTTCCAAGTCGGCCTCTAGCTTGGCGATTACCTCCTTGGCTAATAGGAGTGCATCTTCGCTAGCCTTGGCCCTCTACTCGGCGGTAAGCCTCAATTGGTCAGAATTCCTTGCTCGCTCGGCCTCAGAGTTGACTCTCGCTCGTTCCTCCGCCGCCTGCGTTGCCTCATAATCGGCTCTCTAAGATGCTATCACAACGTTGTTCTTTTCATTATCAATTTCGGCTTTCAAGAAGCTGATCTGTTATATCGTGTCATGTTGACGGCGGCCTATCTCAGCTATCCTGCCCACCGTCTACAAAACAAGGAACTAGAGTTATAACAAACAAATGAAGAGAAATATATTTATATATATGTGTATTAAGATAAGAGGATGCAGATAAGGCAAGTAATGTACCGATAAGGCCGACTGAGCGGCTAAAGCAATTAGCATTAGATCCGGCTCCAAACGGAATGTGGCTCTGTCAATCGGCAGGGATATTGAAGAGGCCATACTTAGGGCCATAGCCGAATCGTTCAACGCCGACGCATCAGAGGCAATCAACATGTTCCTTATCCTTGGTTGACGAGTGAACGGAACAACCAAGTTCGATTCCTCAATACGTAGCTGTTTGTCACTTTGGCCCTCGTCCTGCATAGCTTCTTGCTTGGCGAGGTGCTTTCCCCCCCTTTGCTTAGCTTCGTGTGTTCGTTCCACCTGCTCCATCTCGATTGGTTCGGTTTGAGCCGTTTCTTCCGCAATAACAGGTGAAGACTCAATGATCATAGCTGGTGGAGTTTTTGATTGAACGACCTCGGCTCTCTTCTTGGCAGCCATCCTTTCGGCGTTCTGCCTCCGAGAAAGTTGTGTGAGCGATTCCCTAGCCATATCCTCAGGATAAGCGCTAGGAAGATCTCCCAAGTTCGTAAAAATATCTTCGAATGAGACGTCCCCTCGGCCTGATGTGGATGGAGGGTCAGACGAATTGAGTCCGGCTTCCTTAAAGGTCGAGTTAAGAGCTTCGTCTACCTCGGCTGCCAACTGTTCGGGTGCTCGGTAACCGGTTCGACTAACTGTTCTTCCACGTGTTCCGAATCACAGGCTTCTAAACCAATCTATCTTAAGTTTTTGAAGATGGGGAACATAAGGGCTGTAAGATGATCATCGCCTCTCAGGATTGGAATGTTGTCTGCCCCTAAAAATGTCGTGTAAGTCGGCTCATACCGCAGGAGAATGTGGGCCGCCCTCCCTTGCTTTTGAAGGTTTGGACGGCTGACAAACTGTAATGCGATTTTAATCTCTGCGAGTACAGCGTTGTCATCTGAAACCAACACTCTCTTCAAGTTGTTGCCTGTATAAACAAAACGATAAGTACACGGATGGAGAGCCGAATACAGATATGGTAATAAGAGAAACAAAAATGAGCTATACGGCCACCTGGTTCGCCTTTTCGCCTTGGGATGGGATCTAGGCGATCTTCACCCTCGCCGAATTCCTAGTTGCCTCGGACAACGACCATCACGTCATCAACACGCTTGCCAGAGCTGGCAAGCATAGTCACTAAGTGATGATCGGTATCCTTGGCCCTAAGAAAGTAGCGTCCCAGTCGGCCAGTAGACTTGGCTAGGGCATAACAATGCCGAATGGCAGGTATACCAAGGTTAATCCTATGACGCCGGTTCAGCGCTATAATCCCCATTATGATGCGGAAAAAATTCACGTTAGGCTGGGAAGGGATCAAACCCCAATGTCGAAGAACGGACCTAAGGAATGGGTGAAAGGGGAAACGGATTCCGCCCTCAGTAATTGATAAGAGAGGGAAGACGATTGTGCTTTGATCCTCCCTCTCCATATCAAGGGTGCTGTCTGTCATGAGCGACAGATGGACGTCGTCGGGGATGGAAAAATGGCGTCGAAAACCAGAGTCCTGATTTGCAGAGAAGAGGTCTTTCAAATGCTTTGCCACTTTCGTCAGTCTATAGAGTATGTAAAATTGAAAACAAACAAGGAAATGGGATTCAAAATGAAAAGGAAGAGAACTTACAAGAGACGGAGAAGACAATGAAGAATGGACAGAGGCTACAGAGGTGTATCGGAAGGCAAACAAAGACCTTCAAGTATTCAAAACAATATATTCGCATTCAAAAAGACAACAAAATTTTAAATCATAATAATAAATGGAACAAGTGTACGAAGGGGCGGGAAGTTGTAATGATGACCGTAAAGCGCGTACGTTTTGACACTCGCGTTGGAATGAGGTTAGCTGCCGAATTTCGGCTCTGACTTTTCAAGTTCGAAACCAAACACGCCAGCCAAATGTTGTTAATGGAGTGTTTGGGGGGCATGTGGGAGCCGGATAAATGTGGACGCCGATAGGCCGAATATATATTTAGATAATCGGAACATGTTATACTGGCCCCCGTCTTGTACGTTCTGGACGCCGAATATCCTAGTCGGCCACAAAGCCAGTTGAGCGAGGGGCCGATTGGAAGCTGGAGTACGACGAAGGAAGGGCCGAGTGAGCAATCACACGATGGATTAGTAATGGGCCCCATCCTAAGGACTGGGAGGGTATATAAATAGAAGAGCAACAACCAAAGTGAGGTATGTGAGAACTATTACGCTTAACTTAAGATACAAGTAACTAAGAGAGTATACACTGACTTAATCGTCGGAGTGCTAATTCCGGCACCCCCGACCGGAGTGTTCGTTCCTTTTCAAGTTGCTAGCTGAGGATGTCGAGCATCCCAATGGATCAAAAGAGTATTTCTAAACCACTTCCCCATAGTTTGATTAAAATTTAATTCAGATTAAAATAATTAGAGTTAAGTTTGATTAATTAACCTTAAGCCTACTTAATTAGTCTAACCTAATCTAACCTATATATATATTATAAGCTAAGAGAATGAACTCATAACATTACATTTGTGCTAAACTTTTGATTGAGTGAGATCATTTGAGATAGAGAGAGAAAGAGCTCAAGAACTTGAAGAATTGCTTGGCAGATTGAAGAATTAGGAAGAAGAAGTCCAGTTTTTGCAAGAAAAAGCTTAGTTGAAAACTTTAGGTATGAAATCCAACTTCAAGTCTTGATAATAACTCATCTAGTAAATGAATTCATGAAGATTATGAACGTAATCACAAGAAAATGGTTGAATAATGTTGAATTGAGGCTACAACATACATGCATGCATAATTCCATTATATTTGACCATTTTGAGCTTGAGTTTTAGTATTCTTGTTAAATTGAGAGATAAATTTTACATGCATCAAAGAATTACAAGTTTTTAAGAGTTTAATTTCATCTTTTGAGGTTTTGTAAAGAGTTTGAAAGAAATTCCATACATGCATGGAGATTTGGTTTCAAATTTGACAATTCATGATCAATTGTAGAGTTTAATTTCATGAAAAGAATTACAAGTTTTTAAGAGTTTGGTACAAGAATACTAATGTCCATTGAGCTGTGCGTACATGATCAATCGTAGTAATTACACAATTTTATATATACATGTACGAAGACATATCTTATAACATATCTCACACATTGCATAAAGGACTTTAACAAAATACAAAGGCTAACTCAAGCTTGACAAAATAAAATAAAGCCTCTACACAAAGGTACTCCTTGGGTGGCTTGACAAAGAGGCAAACTCTGGGAAAAACTCTAATGTTGATCCTCCAATTGCTTACCTACATATATATATATATAAAGAATGAGCTAACGCCCAGTGAATAATACCAAAGTAAAGAGGCTATATGAATGAGATTCTTAATTAAGTAAATCACATTAATACATATTACATGTAAATCAAAATTAGAACGACTTCAGGTCCATCATTTCCATATTCATATCTATGTGCATATTCATATTCATGATCATAATCACCTTTTCACTCAAACGGCATTTGGCCCATTACATTCATATTCAAACGGCCTTTGGTCCATCATAATATTCAAACGGTCTTTGGTCCATCATTATATTCAAACGACCTTTGGCTCATCATAATATTGAAATGGCCTTTGGCCCATCATAATATTCAAACAGCCTTTGGCCCATCATTATATTCAAACAGCCTTTGGCCCATCGTTATATTCAAACAACTTTTGGCCATCATAATATTCAAATGGACTTGGGCCCAAATCATATTCTTCACAGTGCCTTATACAAAAATTAGGCATATAGATTACTCATTCGTAATTCAAATCAACAAATCCATGAAACTTATACAAATGTAACATTTGGAAAATAACATACTTGAAAATATCTTTACTAAGATATTACTCACAATGTTCAGATGTCTGGTTCACCTTTGTAGTTAACCCTACACAATTCACAACACACATAGAAATCAGGTCACAATACAATTCATTTCGTTCTTTAATTCATTTAATTCTCTCAGTATCTTTCTAACTCTTTAGTTCATTTATAATGCTCAATACATGCCTAAGAGTGCTTAGAAGTGAAAGAGAATGGAAACGAAACATGAAACAACTTTTCAAAATTTTCTGAAACAGGACTTTTTGCTCAAGCACAACATTAGTCACTTGAGCGGACCCCTTGGTCTGTAAAAATACTGGTTGCTTAAATTCTACGCTTGAGCAACAACTTCATCACTCGAGCAATGATGACGAATTCTGGGTTTTCCAGAATGTTGTTTAAATTTCAAAACACATTACCAAGGTTCCAAATTCATGCATGACTTACTCAAATATGCAAAAACATTCCCAATTACATATATTTGAAGTTAGTTCCAGTTATATTTCAAAATTCGATGACTTTAATTGAAATTTAAGCCTAGGTTTTCATGTTTTAAAAATCATCTTTCAATTCTTTCTTTGTTTTACGAAACATAAAATTGAAGCTACAAACCCCCTTTCAAAAATATTTGCATAGATGAAGTTTAAATTAAAATCAAACTAATTGTTTGATTCTCAACATAAATTATAATTTATCTCTAAATTTGTCCAAATTAAATTTAATTCATTTTATTCATATCAAGTCCAATTTCAAACCTACAAATTCTAAATCATGAATTGAACTTCCAAAGCTCTTGAAAATTCATGATGCATGTATAATTGAAACTCAAATACTTATAGAATTCACTCATGCATGTAACAATGGAACTTAATTTCATGCAAGACTACAAAAATCAAACCCAAAATAGTTAATTTCCAAATTAATTTCCATAATGATGAATCTAACTTAATTTCTTCATCTTCTTGCTAATTTCTTTGTAATTACATAAGATTGAACCCAATCATCTCTTAATTCAAATTTTAGGTGATTTATCTACGAAATTTAAGTTTCAATTTCTTACTTCAAGTCTTCAGTGGTTGAATTTCTTAAGCCTTTCTTCTTTCCTTCACTTGGTCTCAACTTCTCTAAGCTCTTTCTTCAATTTCCAGCAAGAGTAATAGAGGACTTCCCTTCTTTATTTCTCTTGATTTGAACTCTCTCTCTCTCTCTCTCTCTCTCTCTCTCTCCCTGTCTCAAGCTTTTCCAGTAGAACAAACATAAGGCTATACTTTTTGTGTTCTAGTCTCTTAAGAATGATTCCAAAAAAATGTTAAATGGAGTTGCCTGTAAAAATTAATGTACATGTAACCATAATAATAATATGGAATTGAACTTTACAAGATCTTGAATTCAATACATCCCAAGAATAAACGAACATACCTCTATCAACTATTGAATTAGAGAAGTTGAGAAAATACCCCTAATAGTTGAACCTTGAATTCTTGGCTCACCTTCTTCTCTTTGTCTCTCTTAATTAGGATGACTATAATAAACTTTAAGTCGATGGAAAAATACTCATATTACGTATGGGGAGTCATCCATCCTTATATAGAGGAGAGAAGAGGGCCAGATAAACTCTATCAAAAGAATTCCTGTTCATCAAGGTTTCCTTCTTATCTTAGAAGAGTAATTATCCCATATTTAAAATTCTAATTACTGAACTTTATCTCAAATATTGGTTTTATTTAATTGTGGAGTCCAATTAAAATAAAACATGCAAAAGATATGTAGGCTATTGGGCCACACCAAAAAATAAATCTAACATTCTCTAACTTGGCCCATTAAGCTGATTATGATGCAACTATGAGTTTTTTCAATATATGCAATTTAAAAAAAAATTGACTCATTGGATTCCACACTAAAAACTTTGACACGTGATCACGAATTTTAAAAATAGCCAATAAGTTTAGATATATTAGAAACTATAATATTGTGATTACTTCAGATCACTAATGTAAGTCATAGCGGCTATATAAAATTTATGTCATATTTCCTTCTATGCACCACACCATCGATAACCTTCACTAACCCACTCCATTATCGGGATATGTAATTATTTGCCTGAAAGGCCCCTGTAATTTGTTTTGTTACAACATTTCCTGTTTATTAATATTCAAATTAATGTGTACACACACTTTTAGAAATAGGAAAAATAGAAACACAATTATTATTGCGCAAATAGTGTCAAATAAAATAAACACTCAAGATTATCCATACACATCATGGGTTGCTTAAAATACCCATCCTGATAACATGCTCTTTGTATGTCTTTGGTGGCAATCCCTTTGTGAATGGGTTAACAATCATAAGAGAGATGCTTAAGTTTTCAATTAACACTTGTTGTTTCTGGACCCTTTCTCTAACAACTAAGTACTTTACTTTCATGTGTTTGGAACCACTAGAGTACTTTCCATTCTTAGAGAATAAAACTACTGCGATATTGTCACAATATATCTTCAGCAACCTGGTAATTAAGTCAACAACACCAAGTCCTGAAATGAAATTTCGCAACCATAAAGCATGATTTGTAGCCTCAAAGTATGCCACAAACTCAGCCTCCATAGTAGATGAAGCAATAGTGGACTGCTTCACTCTCTTCCATGAAATTACTCCACTAACTAATAGAAAAAGAAAAGCTGATGTAGATTTTCTACTATCAAGGCAACCAACAAAATCTGAGTCTGAGTATCCTGTCACTTCCAACTGTTCTGATCTCCTATAGGTGGGCATATAGTCCTTTGTTCCCTGAAGATATCTTATAACCTTCTTCACTGCTTTTCAATGTTCTATTCTAGGATTACTTTGGAATCTTCCCAACATTCCAACTGCAAAACTAATATCTGGTCTGGTACATGTATGGACATACATCAAGCTCCCTACTGCTAATGCATATGGAATGTCCTTTATTTGTTTTCTTTCCAAGTCATTCCTTGGACACTGTTTTTCACTTAATTTATCACCCTTCATGATGGGTGCATCACCGACTAAACAAAACTGCATGTTGAATCTCTCCAAAACACAATCAATATATCCTTTTTGAGATAGTCCTAGTAATCCTCGAGATCGATCCCTAAAGATCTCTATACCAATAACATAGTTTGTTTCACCCATATCGACCATTTTAAAGTTCTTGGAGAGATATTCCTTGGTTTCACGTAATAAGCCAAGGTTATTACTAGCTAACAAAATGTCATCCACATATAGCACCAAAATAATGAACTTACTCTCACTAACATTCAGATATATGCACGGATCAACTGCATTTTCCTTAAATCCGAAGGAGATAATGGTATCATTAAACCTTAAATACCATTGCCTGGAAGCTTGTTTAAGGCCATTTATGGATTTCTTTAATTTGCAAGCTAAATGTTCTTTACCTTTCTTTGTAAATCCTTCTGGTTGCTCAATACAAATTTTTTCATCCAAATTCCCATTTAGAAAAGCAGTTTTCGCATCCATTTGATGCAACTCTAAGTCATCATGAGCTACCAATGCTAGGATGATTCTAAGCGAGTATTGGAGAGAAGGTCTCTTTATAGTGTATGCCTTCTTTTTTAGTAAAACCCTTGGTAACAAGTCTGGCTTTAAATCGTTTGATATTGCATTTTGCGTCACGCTTGGTCTTGAAGACCCATTTACACCCGACCTTTTTACAATTATTAGACAATTTGACAAGATCCCAAACTATAGCCTTTCTGGTTTAGACCCGACCCATTTTGTGTTTTGGACTCAGATTTTGTAGCCTTGTATAGTTGTTCATGCCTTTTCCCTCTTGTTCTTTCTTAAATTTGGTTATTGGATTGTAGTTGTGTGTTTGGAACAAGTTGGTTGCTTGCTTTTCCAAACCTTTGTTGCCCAGATTTTTGCTCCTCCGCTCGAGCGGCCATTCTAGCACTCGAGCGGGCTTTGCAATTTTACTCCTACGCTTGAGTGGCCATTTTTGTGCTTGAGCGGGCTTTGCAAACTCTCAGTATTTTTGCAGACCTGCAAATACTGGAAGAGTGTATTCTACACTCGATTGGCATTACCTACACTCGAGCGGACTGCGTGTATATCAGTCCGTGAAGATGACTTTTCGGTTCACTTTTTCATTCCTCTCTCTCTCTCTCTCTCTCTCTAAAACTCTCCAAAACCTTAGATCTTGAGTTTCTCTCTCTAAAACTCATATTCTCTCTACATTTTCACCTAGATCCATTGAGTTCTCCACCCTAGTGTCTTCAAGGAAAAGATAAAGCGTCTCAAGATCTTCATTTTGATCCGAACAAAGTTCGATTTGAGCATCTTTGGAGTTTCAACCTTGCCATGCTCATCTTCTCTCTTTGAGGTAGGGATTTTCTATACTTTCATATGGGTTTTTACTTAGTTATTCATTATTGTGTAACAATGGTGGGCTTTCGGGGTATTATAGAGAAACCTAACATTTGGGTTATAAAATCAAAAGAGGGGTTTCTAAGTATATGTTGTGGAAATGGTTATGAAGTCAAATTTAAGGTTGAATGTTTACAAAATAGTTGATTTTGGCCTTTGGGTTGATATTTGGAAAAAATGAGTTTTCCCTAAAATGACTCAAATATTTATTTTGAATAGATAAATGAAATTGGTGTTGTAAATATAGAATTGGGTGAATATTGAAATAAATAGTGGAGTTGGATATGTATTACGTCATGCTTTTTTTTTGGAAATTTTAAATAAATTATCTGTCATGAGATCGAATATCTGTTTAGAAATAACTGTATTGGGCTATCGATGAAGGATAGTTGTGATGGTTGTAGAAATTGCATGAGGATTAGGTGAATTGAAACTAATCTATTGTTGGTTGTCATTGAATATGACTATGTTTTATATACATTGCATATGTATGATGTTTGGGAGGAGAAAGAGGATGTACTCCATGTTTGGAAGGAGATAGAGGATGGACTCCATTGAAATTACGTTGACCAGAGTGTCCTGGGTGACAGTCCCGAAACCGCGTGTATACATGGGTGTCGATCACGTGGACGAAATTTTCGTAAAATGGCAGATTGTAGTGTTTGTGTGATAATTGTGTTGAATGGAGAACCACTGAGTTGTAGTCTCAGTTGGGTTGTTGAAAGATAATGAAATTGGCTCAAGAATTGAAATGAATTGAAGGAAAATGGATTAAGATATGAACTTGGTACTTTATGATTATATAAAATATGAATGCTTAGTCACAGGTATTGTATATGCACATTGTACTTATATCTTTCTTAAATTTCATATATTGTGTTAGATTGTTCCTACTGGGCTTTGGCTCACCTTTTTTGGGAAAAACATTTTCAGGTGTTGGTAATATGCCTTCGCCAAGGCAATAGTTTGGAGGGATTTTTGGGAGCAAGAGTTTCTTTCTTTTGTTGTACTATTTTTGTATAGCCAAGGGCTTTAATTGTATTGAGCTAGGCTCACTTTTGTTGTAACCAAGTAATGACTTGGAAAGATGTAAGCCCATAGGGCAAATGATGATCTGTTTAGTTTTCAGTTCTTATATCATTACAACACATGTTGTAGATTCAAAATGAACAATTTGTGAATGTATATCGCATGAGCTATCTTTTTTATACATACTCTGGTGAATGAAAGTTTATTATTTCTATTATCTTTCCGCTTATGGGTTGAATTCATTATATTATTTTTGGGGCATTACAACTTTATATCAAGGCATACCTGGTTTGAATACTTTGGGTATGTGGGAAGTGGTTATTACCACAATGGGTTTGTCTCGCTTAGTTGAGAAATTAGTAGGTATTTTATGCTTATGTGATAACATGCTTATACGATTATATAGGTATGGGATTTAGTTCCTAAGATATTGATTGGGTCTACAAGTTTCTGGAAGTCCTCTTAGAAGAGCACTTGATCATTGTAGTTTCTAATTGGAACTCTGGCAATGCCACAAGACAGTTATTATCTAGGAAGGAAATTCATATGTGCTTACGTGACTACGTGCTTATATGGAATTAATTACTATTGTCTATCGTATTAGGATGCGAGTGAGTTAGCTTCGGTACATTTGTAAATGTGCTAATCTCTTTTGTTACCTTTATTTGGATGTCAGGAAGTGGACGTGGTGGTGGTAGGCATGGTAGACCTAGGAGGCATGAAGTGTCTTTACCGAATGATATTTCGGCACAGAAAGAAGGGTTTGGCTAGGCTAATGTGGCCGAACCAGTGGGTCAATAGGCCATGGGTGCCTTAGCCCACGAAATGGCCTGAGCTTTGCAGGAATACATGGACGTTCTCAGAGCTGAGAATCAAGTCCAGACCCAAGTAGCTGAAGCAGGGCCATCTTTCTTGAAGAGAGAGTTTTCCGGTCAAATCCGGATAAGTTTTTCGGTGATCCCAAGGAGCCACTGAAGGCAGATGAGTGGCTAGAACAAATAGTAAAGATGTTCGAGATGCTTGGCATCGAGGACGACTAGTTGATGGTAACCTTGGCATCTTTCTAGGTGAATGAAGATGCGGGTCAATGGTGGAAGTATGCATGTGGGCGCATTGAGGTGACTTTGGAGGCTTTTGTCAATGCCTTTTAGGACAAGTTTCTACCTCCCACGGTTAGGGAGAAGTTGAGAGACTAGTTTTCCAAGCTAGTGCCGTTGAACACACCAGTGGCTGAGTTTGAGGCCACATTCACTAGCCTCTCTAGGTTTGTACCTAAGTTAGTGGCAACTGAAGAGTGCCGTTGTTGGGAGTTGAAGAAGCGGTTAAGGACCGGGCTCGTGTTTCGAGTGGCCAAGTCCATGATTAGAGATTATGGATGCCTTGTGGAGGCGGCAGCCCATCTTGAGACCATTATGTAGATGGAAGAGGAAACAATGAGGGGCTCCAGGAGGAGCCAGGATAGATAGGGGGACAGTCAGAGGTAGAGGGGTCCTAATCTCCAGTCGTCCCAGGGAGCTAAGTCGAGGTCCACTTTTCCAGTACCAAGTTCGGGTTCTGGGAGGGGTGACCAGGGAGATGTTACTTGTTACAAATGTGGTCAATAGGGCCACAAGTCTCCAGCTTGCCCGTGGAGGGGAAAAGGGCAACGGTCTGCACCATTTTTGGCTCGTTCACAGGGCAAAAGTTAGGGGAGAGGGCAACCACTCACATGTTATCAATGTGGACAGGTAGGGCATTTGAAGAGATTTTGCCCACAGTTCGGTGGCACATCCAGTGCGTCTGGTTCGAGGCAGACATAGAGCCGTCAACCTGTATAGTCAACACAAGCCTCAAGGGCCAATTAGAGAGCCTTTTTGGCTCAGTCAGTACATCAGGCGAATGCTCCGAGAGGTGAGTAGGTAGACCAGAGGCCTACAGTGCACGTGTATACTGTTACCGTGCCAGATCTTGTACCAGCGCCCTCGGTAGTGAGAGGTACCTTCTTATTTTGCAATTCAGTTGCTAATATGTTGATTGATACGGGTGCATCCTATTCATTTATCTCATCTGCATTTGCATCGATTTTTAGGTTAGAATGGGCTCAATTAGCATCCCTTATCTATGTAGAGTCACCTATCGGTGGTGAGATTATTTTGAAGTAGGGGTGTTGGGGTTGTGACATCGAGGTTGCCGGTCGCCGATTACCTTTTGCATTCGTATTACTTGATATGTCTAGTTTTGATGTTATTTTGGGTATGGATTGGTTATCGTCATACCGGGCTGTTATAAATTGCTACCGTCAGAGGGTTACTGTATGTACCCTGAGCAGTGATTGTTTTTATTTCTTGGGGGACAAGGTGGATAGAGTTTTATCACCGGTATATGATTTGCGTGGGTAGAGTGAACTTAGTTACCCTCTCGCTAACTTCTTAAGTAGTGAGTGTGATGAAGTCCAGATTGAGTTGCCAAGGGTGGTTTGTGAATACCCCGATGTCTTTCCCAAGGATCTTACTAGTTTACCACCTTATCGAGAGATCGAGTTCTCTATTGATTTAGTACATGGTACGACATCGATTTCTATGGCACCATATAGATTCACACCTGCTGAATTGAGTGAGTTGAATATTCAACTCCAAGAATTGTTAGATAAGGGTTTTATCCGTCCTAGTACTTCACCTTGGAGAGCACCGGCTCTCTTTGCTATAAAAAAAAATGGAGTGTTGTGACTTTGTGTCGATTACTGAAAATTGAACCGGGTAACTGTCAAGAACAAGTACCTAATGCCTTGTATAGATGATCTGTTTGATCAGTTAAAGGGGTCTTGTTGCTTCTCTAAGATAGACTTGAGATCAGATTATTATCAGTTGAGGGTAAGGGAGGGGGATATCCCGAAGACGGCATTCCGTATGCAGTATGGCCATTAAGAGTTTTTAGTGATGCCTTTTTGGCTAACCAATGCTCCAGCTGTGTTTATGGATTTGATGAACCGGATCTTCCGTGAATTCTTGAACCCTTTTGTGGTTGTCTTTGTGGACGACATCCTGATTTACTCACCCTCTGAGAATGAGCACGAGGAACACTTGCGAGTGGTGCTTGAGTTGCTTAGAGCCCATAAACTGTATGCTAAGTTTGGGAAATGTGAATTTTGGATGAGAGAAGTTAAGTTCTTAGGGCATGTGATATCCAGGAAGAGATGACTGTAGATTCATCTAAGATAGAGGTAGTGCAAGATTGGGAGCAACCCAAGAATGCTTTTGAAATTCGTAATTTCTTGGGGTTGGCTATGTATTACCGTTGGTTTGTAAAGGATTTCTCTAGGCTAGCCTCACCTTTGACTAAGTTGACGAGGAAAGGGATCAAATTTGTGTGGAATGTGACTTGTGAGAAGTTGTTCCAAGAGCTTAAGGTTAGACTTACCACTGCTCCAGTATTGATTATTCCAGAGAGGGGTTTGGGCAATTTGGTATATTGTGATGCCTCACGGGAAGGTTTAGGTTGTGTATTGATGCGAGAGGGGAAGGTAGTAGCCTATGGCTTGCGACAATTGAAAACACATGAGAGGAACTACCCTACCCATGACCTATAATTAGTAGCGGTGATATTTGCCTTGAAAATTTGGAGGCACTATCTGCATGGTGAGAGGTTTGAGGTGTTTTCTGATCACAAGAGTCTGAAATATCTATTTGCACAAAAGGACTTAAATTTAAGGCAGAGAAGGTGGATGGAATTCATAGAGGATTATGATTTCGAGTTGCATTATCATCCGGGAAAGGCCAACGTTGTGGCCGATGCTTTGAGTAGGAAATCAATTAGCAATGTAGCTTGTATCGCCATCCGAGAATGGGAGATGTTGGGTAATCTTGATGAGTTTCACTTGCATCTTGGCGAGTCCGTTGAGTCTGCAGCATTGTTTGCGGTGGTTGTACAACCCACACTTGTGAACTAAGTGATAGAAGCACAAAGGGGTGAACTTGAGGTAAAATCCCTCCGAGAGAAGATTTCTAATAGGAAGGTAGAAAGAGGCTTGACTGTGTATCCCGAACAGAGTATGAGATATCGTGACTGTTTGTTTGTGCTAGAGTCCTGCTGAGAGAAAGTACTACGAGAGTTTCACCATTCATGCCTTGCGGTGCACCCGGGAGGCACAAAGATGTATCACGACCTTAGTCGCCAGTTTTGGTGTAGAGGTATGAAGAAGGATATAGCGGTGTTTGTATCAAAGTGCCTTACTTGTTAGCAAGTGAAGGCCGAGCATAAGAGGCCAACGGGTTTGTTGCAACCCTTGCCTATAGCCGAGTGGACGTGGGAGCATGTCACGATGGATTTTGTTATGGGACTTCTTAGAACTCAACAGGGCAGTGATGCCATTTGAGTGGCAGTTGACTGGTTAACCAAGTTTGCATACTTTTTATCTATGCGTGTGAGTGATTTGGTAGATTATCTTGCTGACCTTTTTCATTAGGGACATAGTGAGGTTGCATGGGGTCTCTATGACGATTTTTTCAGATAGAGATCCGTGTTTCATAGCTCGGTTATGGCAGAGCTTGCAAAGTGCCTTCGGCACTAGATTGACCTTTAGCACTGCGTATCATCCTCAGACTGACGGGCAATCCAAGCGTACTATTCAGATCCTTGAGGATATGCTTTGAGGTTGTGTCCTTGACTTCAAGGGGTCATGGGAGAGGCACTTGCACTTAGTGGAGTTTGCCTATAATAATAGCTTCCAATCAAGTATTGACATGGCACCATTTAAGGCCTTGTATGGCCAACCGTGTAGATCTCCAGTGTGTTGGGCCGAGGTGGGTGATGCACCTTTGTTGGGTCCAGAGTTGGTTCAGGAAATGATAGAAAAGTGGCACTTATTCGTAAGAGGTTGGTTATGGCTCAGAGTCGCCAGAAAAGTTATGCTAACCATAGGAGGAGACCTTTGTCTTTTGAGGTGGGAGATCATGTCTTTTTGAAGATATCACCTAGGCGGGGTTTGATGAGATTTGGGAAGAGTGGGAAGTTATCCCCTCAATTTATTGGCCCTTTTGAGATCCTTGAGCGAATTGGGGAGGTAACTGACCGTTTGGCGTTACCGCCACAACTTTGCAGGGTTCACGATGTGTTTCATATTAGTATGCTTCGGAAGTATGAGTCAGATACATCACATGCGTTGGATTGGACTGACTTGGAGGTAGATGAGGATGCCTCGTATGAGGAGAGACCGGTAAGAGTCTTCGATACACGAGACCAAGTCTTGCGAGGCAAGACGATACCCTTAGTTAAGGTATTGTGGAAACATCGTGGAGTTGAGGAAACAACTTGGGAGCATGAATTGGAAGTCCGAGAGAAATATCCGGACTTATTTGTTGGTGTTTGAATATATATACATATATGGAGATTTTGATTATGCTAATGGAATTTAAAAGCATTGTATATGTGTTAAAACATGAGAACATTGTGTATGTTATGAGGTGTTTGGAAACATGGATTCAATATAAGCATTGCATATGTTTTGAGAATATGGAACGTCGTGTGTATTCTGTCAATTTTGGAAGCATTGTATATGTTGTGTAAATTTTGAAAACTTTGATTTTGATTTAAACATTGCAAATGTTTTGAGAAATTGTAAATTTCACTTCCAATATTGGAACTTGTGTATCGAGTTGATGATAATGGATAACCGGAGAGTGGGTCATGGTATTGAACTTGTGAGATTAACATTGTTGTGAATGGTTTAATAATGATTGTGAACTCGATTTGTAAGTTCGGGGATGTAATTCCTTAAGGGGGGAGGTTATAGCGTTTCTAGTTTAGAGCCGACCCATTTTGTGTTTTGGACTCGGATTTCATAGCCTTGTATGGTTGTTCATGTCTTTTCCCTCTTGTTCTTTCTTAACTTTGGTTATTGGATTGTAGTTATGTGTTTGGAACAGGTTAGTTGCTTGATTTTCCAAACCTTTGTTGTCCATATTTTTGTTCTTCCCCTCGAACGGCCATTCTTGCGCTCGAGCGGGCTATGCAATTTTGCTCCTACGCTCGAGCGACCATTCTTGCCATCGAGTGGGCTTTGCAAACTCTTAGTATTTTTGCAGACCTGCAAATACTGAAAGAGTGTATTCTACGCTCAAGCAGCGTTTTCTATACTGGAGCAGGTGGACGCTCGAGCAGCCAATCTTGAGCTCGAGCGATGTCCTTCGTCTGCAAAACTTCTGAAAGTATGTATTCTACGTTCGAGCGTCACTTCTCATACTCGAGCAGAACAATGTGTCTGACGCTCGAGCGTCATTATTCACGCTCGAGCGGGCTGCTTGTATATCAGTCTGTGAAGACAACTTTTTGGTTCACTTTTTCATTCCTCTCTCTCTAAAACTCTCCAAAACCCTAGATCTTGAGTTTCTTTCCCAAAACTCATCTTCTCTCTACATTTTCACCTAGATCCATTAAGTTCTCCACCCTAGTGTCTTTGAGAAAAAGATAGAGCGTCTCAAGATCTTCATTTTGATCCGAACGAAGTTGGGTTTGAGCATCTTTGGAGTTTCATCTTTGCCTTGCTCATTTTCTCTCTTTGAGGTTGGGATTTTCTACACTTTCATATGGGTTTTAACTTAGTTATTCGTTATTGTGTAACAATGGTGGGCTTTGGGTGTATTATGGACAAACCTAGGGTTTGGGTTGTAAAATCAAAAGAGAGGTTTCTAAGTATATGTTGTGGAAATGGTTATGAAGTCAAATTTAAGGTTGAATGCTTACAAAATAGTTAATTTTGGCCTTTGGGTTGATATTTGGAAAAGGGGAGTTTGCCCTTAAATGATTCAAATATTTATTTTGAATAGATAAATGAAATTGGTGTTGTAAACATGGAATTGGGCGAATATTGAAATAAATGGTGGAGTTGGATATGTATTACCTCACCTTTTTTTTTTTTTTTTTTGGAAATTTTAAATAAATTATCTGCCTTGAGATTGAATATCTGTTTAGAAATAACTGTATTGGGCAATCAGTGGAGGATAGCTATGATTGTTGTAGAAATTCCATGAGGATTAGGTGAATTAAAACTAATCTATTGTTGGTTGTCATTGAATATGACTATGTTATAAATACATGGTATATGTATGATGTTTGGGAGGAGAAAGGGGATGTACTCCATGTTTGGGAGGAGATAGAGGCTGGACTCCATTGAAATTAAGTTGGCCGGAGTGTCCTGGGTGAAAGTCCCTAAACCGCGCGTATACATAGGTGCCGATCCCGCGGACGAAATTTTCGTAAAATGATAGATTAAAGTGTTTATGTGATAATTGTGTTGAATGAAGAACCACTGAGTTGCAGTCTCAGTTGGGTTGTTGAAAAATAATGAAATTGGCTCAAGAATTGAAATGAATTGAAGGAAAATGGATTAAGATATGAACTTGGTACTTTATGATTATATAAAATGTAAATGTTTAGTCATAGGTATTGTATATGCACATTGTATTTATATCTTTGTTAAATCTCAGATATTGTGTCAGATTGTTCCTACTGGGCTTTGGCTCACCCTATTTGGGAAAAACACTTTTAGGTGTTAATGATATGCCTCTGCCAAGGCAATAGTTTGGAGGGACTTTTGGGAGCAAGAGCTTCTTTCTTTTGTTGTACACTTTTTGTATAGCCAAGGGCTTTAATTGTATTGAGTTAGGCTTACTTTTGTTGTAACCAAGTAATGACTTAGAAAGATGTAAGCCCATAGGGCATATGTTGATCTGTTTAGTTTTCAGTTCTTATATATTACAACACATGTTGTAGATTCAGAATGAACAGTTTGTGAATGTATATCGCATGTGCTATCTTTTCTATACGGACTCTGGTGAATGAAAGTTTATTATTTCTATTATCTTACCGCTTGTGGGTTGAATTTATTGTATTATTTTTAGGGCGTTACACAAACACCATTCTATTCCATGGATTTTAACTCCTCATTTATAGCATTGACCCATTTAGTAGAATCATCACTATTCATGGCTTGTGAAAATGAGACTAAATCTTTGTTAATCCTAATATCAAAATCGGATTCCTATAGATACACCATGTAATCATCTGGAATGGCAAGCTTTTTTTCCCTCTGAGATCTTCTCAAAACTGTCGATTGTGGTGGTTCTACAATATTTTCAATGGTGGTATCTTCATGAAGTGGTGAAACATAAGGTGGTGAATGATTTTCATTATGTTGTTTGTTTCCCCCAACCTGTGGAATAGCCTAAGGAACAACAATTTTTCGATAAGGGTCAAATGTTGGCACATGCACCCTAATTTCCTTGAAATTCACAACTCGTGTTTTCTCACTCCCACTAATTTCACCATTCTCTAGGAATCTAGCATTACCAGTCTCCATTATCCTCAGACTATGATTAGGATAATAAAATTTGTACCCTTTAGACTTGTCTGGATAACCAATGAATATCTAGATATTGTTCTTGAGTCTAACTTTTTCTCTTGTGGGTTAAAGATTCTTGCCTCTGCTGGGCAACCCCAAATATGTAAGTGTCTCAAACTAGGTTTCTTACCAATTGTAGACAACCCATTTTGACCGCTCTTAAGACTTGGACGCCTCTGATTGATCATTCACTGATGAATTTATACGTTGTGCAAACACTCAATTTCCTCAGCGGGAAGCCCCAGTTTTGAGTCTCGGAAGCTTACAAACCTTGCACCACTTTTGGACCAAAATAGCATTTTTCCAAGCCTGACCACTCAGAGGCCTGCAGGGCAACTAGTAGCTGGTTGGCCAGAAGTGAGTGGCCGGCCGGTTAGTTGTGCCGATAAAACAGATATTTTCTTGCCAGCTGTTCTCACAGGTGCATGCACTACTCCAGCTGTCTCTATACTGATATTTCTGAGATAGTAACATATTTTTCTATACATACATGATCCCCCCTCTAGAATTTAGGATAGAAAAATTTAGTGAAGCAAAATTCTTGAAAAATATTTCTCTCTCTACCTTGCAACCTATATACACCTTACCTAGACTCCGTAAACCAAATTTTTAGGTCTCTTTGCTGAGCTTATTGAGCTTGAATTTCAGCTCTTGGAGTTGGGAAATTGATGATTTATAACTCAAAGTGTTATTCCTTTTCAAGAGATATAACTTCAAGCTTCCTTACACTACTTTTTCCTTACCATTACTTTCTGTTTTTAGATTATTTTTCAACTATTTTTATGGGCTGAAGCTTGTGGTTTAAGACTATTAAAGGTAGATAGACTAATCACATTTCTTTAAACCTTGTCTTCTAAGCCTTTGCATTTGTGTTTCCTATCTCTTCCTTAACTTTTTCCAACTTCTTACCACTAATTTTCAGAGCTTTTCAATGGCTAAAAATGTAGTTTTGAAGTCCCAAAAATAGAGGGGTTAACCACCCCTCCTTATGCTTATTTACTAGCATCATTTCCTCATTATTTTAGCTAACTTTTTCAAGCTTTTCCATGAGAATTTTAGTACTGTTTTTAGCTATTTTAGGACTATTTTAGGTTGTTTATTTCATTTATACTTTATATAGCATGCTTGTAGTATAATTGTCCTCATAGGTTTGGTGGTTTAGGCACTAGACACCAACCTATTTGAGTTGATAGCATTTATTTCATGCTTTTCATACTTGTGTTCATATATAATCACATTTGCAACCTCTCTCCTTTCTTGGCTTTTATTTTTTTGAGAGTTGTTTCAACCGAGTGTTGTTTAAGCCTGAGAAAAAGACCCTTCAATGCTAAATGGTTTAATCTCTTTGGAGGTTCATTACCAGGGCATTACCTCTCTCTCATGCCCAAAACAACTTCTTGTTTGATACTTCTCTCCATTAGTGGACTTAATGCTCATTTTTGGACTAAAATGACCAATGAATGGAAAGGTAAATAAAAGAAACAATAAAATTGGGCTAAAATGGAACGAGATAATAAAATCAACTTGGGTTCAATCGGACGTTAGTTGAACCCATTGAGTCTTGAGTCATTTCATACTTGTTAGTGATGATAACAATTCAAGATTCGATGTCAATCACTTTCCCTGATCAATATCATGATAGAGAGGTGGTTTTGTTGGTCTTTTAGCTTCATTTATTAAGCTTTTGTCCCTTGATCCATAAATCATCACACAATGAATTTGTGTCGATTGATGGTTTGCGAATCAAGCCTACCCCTCCTTTGTTCTATTTGATGATAAGAAGAGGTAGGGTGAACAAACATCCTCTGAAAATACTATGTTTGTGCTTTGTTTCTTGTTTGTTAGAGCAGGGGAGTAAGAAAACTAGTAGCCGGCTAGCCACCTTACTGTACGGCCGACCACTTCTTCTGACTAGCCGGCCGGCCACCTCTTTTTAGCTAGGCAGGGTCTTTTCCCTTGCAAAACGAAGCAAAGGCTGAAGCAAAAACAGTTCAATTTTTTGATTGCAAAACAGGAGCATTTTGGTAGCCAAACAGAGGGCATTTTTGGGTGGAAATCCGCATTCATGCATGAGCCATTTCACACTTCTTGGGGCCCGTTAAATTATGTTTAATAGTAGTGCGTTGTACCTAAAGTAGGGGACTTGTAATTAATTACTTAGTTAATTAATTCTGCATTGTAACTAATTAGTTAGTTTAATTCTAATTTGTATTAATTAGTTAGAATAGCTAGTTAATTCTTGTGTTGTACTTAATTAATTAGCTAGAATAGTTTAACTTGTGGCGTTGTATAATTAGCTTAATTAGCTAGACATTCATTCGAACCCTTCTACGAGAGGGCAAATTGTAATAATGTGTATGTCTTCCAACCCCCACTTCTTTCTCCCTTTTATTTACTTATTTATGATGGATAGTATAGGGCATCATGTTTCTCTTAACATTTTCCATGATTTGCATCTATTCATTTGTCTCGCATGCATAAGGTTAAGTTCATCATTCTAACGGCATTGTCATTTATCACTTCCTTGAATATGTGCGACACTACATGCTATCAAAGCGATTTACATGATATATTAGACAACCGAACCTACTAGTTACATTTTCTACATGTGTTGCATTAGTCATTTTGCATCATTAAGATCATGCATTTTTTCTAACTGTTTTATTTCTTTTTGCTTGCCTCGGTTGAGTACTAAATGAGCGTTTATCACTTTAGCATATTGCATGAGTGTTAGTGTTGCCATGACAAGCATGATTACCATGAGGTCAAGTGCTTAAGTGATATACCTATTTGGATGCCTGTGGATGAAGGCTAATGCTTAAATTGGGATGATTTGATTAACGTATATATGAGATCACTTTTTCAAGTGGTACATATTCAAAACATTTTCAAAACAAACATCAAATCAAAGTGTTCCAACTTTTGCAAATTAGTCTATACTTGTGTGCAACACGTAGTAAAGATAGCCTAATAAATCAGAATAAGAGCATATAATGTAAATAAGAATCGCATCATGATTAGTAGAGGCCGATCTTTGATCAGGTGAGTGGGGTGCTCAATTCATGACCTTTCCCTCTCGTACCTAAGTTTCCGAGCCGAGAAACTTTGGTGATGACGAATAAGTGGCCTTTGGCACGAGTCATAGGTTTTCTAAATTTCCCAAAAATATTTAGGTGGCGACTCTAAAATCTGGCAAAGCAGTCCATTTTTTGACATTTTGATTTAAAATTGATTTTCTAAAAGATTTGCCAGATTCGGACTCATTTGTGTTTATCTATTTCACATTGCACTTGTGAAATCAAATTCAGAACCACGGGAGTCCAAACTGTAGGGCTAATCGTATCCGAAAGGAGCATGAAAAGCAAGCTACACCAGTCCACAACTGAAAAGGAGTTATTGGGACTGCCTTACTCGGAACCCTATTTAAGATATATATTGCAGTCTTTAAAGCTTCACCCCACAGTGACATGGATACAATTGAGTAACTTAACATACTTCTAACCATAACTTTAAGTGTGCGATTATGCCTTTCAGCAACTCCGTTCTGCTTTGGCATACCAGGCATTGTATATTGAGCACAAATGCTTTTCTTTACTAAGAATTTTGCAAATGGGCCAGGATTTTGGCCTAACTCATCATATTTACCATAATTCTCACCACCCATGTCTGATCTCACTATTGTAACCTTTCTATCTAATTGTCTCTCGACTTCAGTTATGTACACCTCAAGGATGTCAACAGCTTGAGACTTTTCATGAAGTAGACACACAAGATTATGTACACAAGATTGAGACTTTTCAGCTTGAGACATCAGTTATGCACACCTTATTCTTTACCAATTTTTCAATTATATTTCTAAAGATATGCCCCAACCGTCTATGCCACAAGATTGAGGATTTTTTATTAGTTAGACCACGTTTTAAACCAATATTAGAATGTAGAGTTAATAATAATTGTGCAAACTCATGATTTAAGGCAATTTTATATAAACCATCACATAAATTACCAGAACCAATCATTATTGAATTAAACATTAAATTAAGTTTTCCACAACTAAATAAAATTGGATATCCAACACGGTCTAATTTGGATAACGAAACTAAATTCTTAGAAATTGAAGGAACATAAAAAGTGTCTTCTAGATCTATTTGATGACCCGTCTCTAAGATTAGTCGATAGGTTCCTACAGCTATGACTTCAGCTTTGAGACGGTTCCCCATATAGACAAATCTTTCACTTTCCTTCGGTTTTCTAGTTGAGAGGTATCCCTACATGGAATTTGTAATGTGGGTCGTGGCCCCAAAAAATCAATCCACCAAGTGTTAGAAGGTACTTCAGCAAGATTTGATTCATAACAAACAAAAGAAATTTTTTCTTTCTTTCGAACCAAGCCTTTTGCTTGCTGTAGTCTTTCCTAACATGTCCTTTCTTGCCACAAAAATAGCACTTGACAGTGAAACCATTTTGAGCCTGATTTTCTTCCCCAGGCCCATTCCTTTTCTTGGGTGGATTTTTCTTTGATTTTACAAAATTACCCTTCTTTTTCTTTATAGCTCCATGAGTTACAGCCAATGCAGTTTGACGTCTTTCCTCCCTTAACATCACTTCCTCTTGAAGACACATATTTGTCAGCTCCACTTATCTTTATTAGTGTTATAGTGAATTTTGAATGCGCCGAACTGTGATGGAAGTGAGTGAGAATAAACTACATGAGGAAAGTTTCATCAACTTGCATCCATAAAGTTTTAAGCTTTGCAGCTTTGTCAGCTATATTGAGGATGTGATCCTGAACCCTTTGGTTGCCATCATATTTCATTGTTGTCAATTTAGCTACAACAATGCCAGTAAGTAGAGGGACGCCCGATTAAAAAGAGTGCAATGAGGTGGGAACTGTCACTGAAATAAGATAGAACATGTGATGTCCCAAATTTTACTCTAAGGGTTAGGGTAACGTTACTAAAGAGTCCTTTGGTCAATAACCAAATAAGATCCCAGAAAGGTTGGAGGAGTCAATATAGTCTCCTTTCTAAGTCCAACCACCTTAGATAGCAAGCTATCTTTTTGGCAGATCTTAAGAGGTATTAACACAAGGTCTCGTAAATAGCGCGAAGATAAACATAAACAATATACATATTAAAGCTTTGAGAATTATAATGATGAACTATTGGTATCACATAAGTCTTTCACTTGGGCAAAACTTAGGTATATCTATTGTCCACTCGTTAAGAATCACTTATGTAGGTCTAAAGTAATTTATGCAATTTTTTAGTTAGTCAAGTTACCTTTGAGTATTGAATTCTAATCTGTCAAATTACATAACTTACATTACCCTACCCAGTTCATAATTATTTGAAAGTGACTCTCCTTTGGCTCAGTCTCAATCTATTAATTATAACTGCAATTGAGAATATTATCGACCTTAATATTATCCTTTTAACAATTCTTTTATATAGTTCTGTATTCATAAGTTTAACAAATCTAGGCCACTTTAGCAGCTACTAAATTAGTAAACCCCTATGAATACGGAATTAACCAACAACATTCTTTATTTATTAATTTGAGTTATTTAATTATTATTAATTCAATCACTATTTTATGATTTCTAGAAATTTTTTTAAGTGATTGCAATTACCAATATGGTGATAATAATAACTCTAGATGAGCATGAATATTATACATCTATATATATATATATCAAATTATGCAATATGACAATCATGAATATCTCATATAATGGTCAATAAGAATTATATCTAATATGAATTAACCACTTCAATATTTAATATTCAATGTCATAAAACTATATCATGATATCAAATTTAAATCATGAAAATATATAAATATCAATAATAATAGACAATAAGTGTACATAATTACCGAACGATTGAACAAAATTCTAAAATTGTTTTTAATCTTTGCACTTTGTCATAACGATAAACAATATAAAAATTACACTCAATTCAGTGTCATATTATGACGATTATAAAAATTATTATTACTAAAATTAATAATAAATCAAAGCATGCATATTATATTTTTATCAAGTCAAGGATAAAAATTCTAAAGCAACGTCATCACCCTGATACTTGGAAGAATTAGAAACAAAGACATTACTATTGCTTTTTAAAAACAAAATGCACAATATATATGGGAGAAAGCATGTTAAGACATTAAGCAACAAACTAAAAGAATAGTTCCCACATGTAAAGATCAAATAATTGAGACTTTGCTTTTAAAATAATATTTTAAAAGTCAATACAAATGATAAAATGAAGGTACCATTTATTAATAATTATAATAACAATATCATAAATATATTATTACTCTAAAGTGTATTGATTTACAAAACTAAGGCTTTGATACCACATGTAAAAATTAATGGTGGAATTGAATTTTACAGGATCTTGAATTCAATACATCTCAAGAATAAAACGAGCATACCTCTGTTAGCTATTTAATTGGAGAAGTTGAGAAAATACCTGTAATAGTTGCGAAAAATCTAGAAATCCCCTAGATGTTGATTTGTGATTATGTATCAATTTTAAGTAGTATATAACAATCCCAATCAAACAATCAAGACAAATTGACACAACGATTTTACGTGGAAAAACCATAATTGGACACCTCCAATTGTGATAAAAAACCATAGGCAACAGCCACAAAACAATCCACTAAGAAGATATAAAGGAATTACACAGGTATACTCTCAATTACCTAGCGAATCCACACCCGAATTGAACCAACCCCTATGTGCCTCTTCCAACCCCATCTTCACCTCGGAATTGTCTTGACGATGAGCCACTCCAGAATCTACCAAAGCTTCAGGCTCGAATTCTTTAGAATCCACCGAAGAACAACTCTCTCTTTTGTGTAGAACAAACAAATAATTCTTTGATGTATACTCTTTAAACCATGAGTTGAATACTCAATCAAAACATCAAAGAAAACTAGGAAAATATTCCCAAATATAAACCCTAGAACCCAAGAAGAAGATCTAGAGAAGTTATCCTAGATTTGGACTGCAACACGTATTTATAGAAAACTGTCCCGCGATCTCTGCTTGAGCGTCAGATTGGCTGCTCGAGTGGGAAAAAACAACATCCAGTATTTTTGCAGGCGAACAAACTTCTGAAACTCAGCATTCTCCGCTCGAGCGAGGGAATGTCCGCTCGAGCGGACAGGCAACTCGGAATGGCAATCCCCGTTATAATCAGCGAAGTGGCAATCTTGAAAGTATTAACATCACAAACTTCTCTGCAAGGCATCATTCGGGTTGGATTTGCATCTAAAAACTCATAATCTCACTGAAATAAAAATGCGAAAACAAATACAACTGAAAGGAGTTTTGTCAAACGAGATTGCCAAGAATAAAAACCTAACAATCTCCCCCTTTGGCAATGCCGTGACAAAACACACCTAACAAATAAAAAACTAATCACCCTAACCCATTACAGCCAACAAAAACAAACTTCTTTACAAACTTCTTTCTCAAGGTCATGATCTGCAAAACAGTTATTAGTGCCACAATCTCTAAAACAACTATTAGTCCCACAAGAGTATATAAAAAATCAATAAACATATGACAAGATTATTTTGAAGTATGAGATGGAAAACATAAATAGATGCAACTTGGAGATTTTAAGAACATGTAGCAAGAAAACCTAAAAACGAAGACACATGTACCAGACACATGACATGAATACATGAAAAACAACTTGCTCCCCCTTTTTGTCACGAATATACAAAGGAAGCTCAATCTGTCACGCCCTCAAAATAAAACCCAAAACATACACAATAATACGATGCATTACTTAAGAAAATAAACCATAATTCATTCATCAGAGTATCCTAAATAAAGACATTACATATAACATCCAAAATAAATGCCCTACGGGCTTACATCCTGCCAAGCCAACACTTGGACACGAAAACATGAGTTCTAACTCAAATACAAATAAAGCCCTAGGCTTGAATGTTTACATGTAATTCAAATAAAAACAAATAACTAAAGACAAGGCTTCATTGTCCAAATACTTCCAAGCTAAGTCCTTGGAGGTAGTGAATCACCTGGACCTGAAAATGATGTTCCCATATAGGGTGAGCCACAGCCCAGTAGAAATATACTAAACCAAATATAAGCATTGAATAAAGCAATAGCATTCAATAGATGGATAATACAAATTATCAGTTTCACTTTCCATTAGTTATTCAACTTTTCCTTTTTACCAATATGGCTCAGAACCTGGCCAAACTATAACAGTGAATTTGTATGACACAGTACATTACTTCCAGTCTCAACATAATAAATGAGACTCAAGCTCACATCAAAACACTTCATACTTCCAGTTTGATACACATTTTAGTGTTGTATCACTAGAACACTTCAATATAAATAAGCACACATAAAAGTGATGCTAATGGAGTCCATCCCCTATCTCCTCCCAAACAATAAAACACTTCAATATAAATAAGCACACATAAAAGTGGTGCTAATGGAGTCCATCCCCTATCTCCTCCCAAACAAAATCCGGTTTAGAGGTCCATCCCCTATCTTCCCCTAAACCGTGGAGTACATCCCCTATCTCCTCCCACACAATATGCATATGCAATGCTCAACCAATACATGTATGTCAGCACATAACATATACAACAAACAATCAATACACATAATGTCTGTATTAATTCAACAGTCAAAATTAATGACTTAGCCAATGTGATTAGTTTCAGTTATCCCTAATCCACTGCAATGTCTACAACAATCATGACTATCCTCCACCGATAGCCCAAAACAGTTATCTCTAGACTGGAAATAAATAAATCAATAATTCGATAGATGAGTGATTTAAATTAACCAACTACCCCATTTAATCAATAAATTCCTCAATTTCATGAATTTAACAAATTTCCCAGTGTTCCTTAAATTAAATATACAATTCAATTTATTTAAACACTTAGGGTTTTTCCCAAAATACCCCCAACATATCAAAATACCAAAACTTAGAACAAAACTCATAAATTGGAGTAGGAAATCCCTACCTCGAAGAAATAACCCAAAAAGAAAAGACGAAGATGATGACCCAAACTCAAAGTGCTCCAACTCCAAGATTGTTCAGATTAAACTGAAGCTCTCGACCCACACTACCTTTTTAATAAAGCAACTAGGGTAGAAACGCACTCTAAATAGATCAAACCTAAGAGAAAAGGTAAGTAGGGAGAGAGAGAAGTCGGACCTAGGGTTTGGAATCCAAAAAGAAGATGAAAAACTGCCCAAAAACCCGCTGCTGCCTATATAAACTAAACAGGCTCGCTCGAGCGAAGACATGGTCGCTCAAGCGACCAGACACAAGAAAGTCTCGCTCGAACGAAGAAAAGCTCGCTCGAGCCAAGAATGCAATGCTTCAGGTCTGCAACCCAGAAGCATGCTCGAGCGACAGAATGCTCGCTCGAGCGAAGAACTCAAAAACATACACCTCGCTCGCTCGAGCGAAGAAAAGCTCGCTCGAGCGAAGAAACACTGCTCTCAGGTCTATACCAGAAGCAATCTCTCGCTCGAGCGAAGAAACCCTGGCTCGAGCCACCAGAGACAAAACTCAACCCTCGCTCGAGCGACCAAACCCTCGCTCGAGCGACCAACCCAAAAACTGGACAGCAACACTTGGTTTCCGGACCCAACCAACCTGAAACAAACCTGCCCAACACATTCTATAACTCAAATGAGAAAATAAAGGACGACAGCAACAATTAAACAATGATAAGATCCAAGGAACCTAAGTCCGGATACAGTAATCAAATAGGAAAAGACCGGGGTCGCTATAACCTCCCCCCCCTTAAAGAATTTCGTCCCTGAAATTAAGCATAAGTTTTTCAAAAACAGGTTTTTCTCCAATTCCGACAATATGACAATACAATAATAAACCACTTGACCCAAAACCGGTCATTTCATCTCTTATCAAGAGGCATTTCACAATATGTATATATAAAACAACATATATTTCAACCTGTATCCGTATTATGCATTTTCCTTCCAATTTTAACAATTTCAATATACATAATTCCCATTTCCATATCATATTCAATTCCATGATATATATAAAACACATTCAATCTATAAATGTGACATTCCACTTCCATTATGAAGCAAATTTCAAACAACTATTATTAAACCAAAACATTCTCAATGTTTTACAACTCAAGACATATATATAAAATCCTTAAGTCCAACAATATTACAAAAAATTACATATCAATAAACATGTCCGGATATTTCTCGCGGACCTCTAACTCACGTTCCCAAGTGGCTTCCTCCACCCCGTGATGTTTCCACAAAACCTTTACCAAAGGGATAGTCTTGCCTCGCAAAACTTGATCCCGTCTATCCAAAACTCGAATTGGTCTCTCCTCATACGAGACATCCTCGTCAACCACTAAATCAGTCCAATCCAACACATGTGATGGATCCGGCTCATACTTCCGAAGCATACTCACATGAAACACGTCATGTACTCCGGACAACCGCTGTGGCAAAGCTAAACGATAAGCAGCCTCGCCAATCCTCTCAAGGATCTCAAAAGGACCAATGAACCGAGGGGACAACTTCCTGCTCTTCCCAAACCTCATCAATCCCCGTCTAGGTGATATCTTCAGAAAGACATGATCACCCACCTCAAACACTAAAGGTCTCCTCCTACGGTCGGCATAAGATTTCTGACGACTCTGGGCTGTAACAAGTCTCTTACGGATAAGTTCAACTTTCTCCGTCGTTTCCCTCACCAACTCCGGACCCAATAAAGGTGCATCACCCACCTCGGCCCAACAAACTGGAGATCTACACGGTCGGCCATACAAGGCCTCAAACGGTGCCATACTAATACTAGACTGGAAACTGTTGTTGTAGGCAAACTCCACCAAAGGCAAGTGCCTCTTCCACAACCCACTGAAATCAAGAACACAACCCCGAAGCATATCCTCAAGGATCTGAATAGTACGCTCAGACTGCCCGTCAGTCTGAGGATGATAAGCCGTGCTAAAGGTCAACGTAGTGCCTAAGGCACTCTGCAAACTCTGCCACAAATTCAAGTCTTTCTGTGTAAACAGATATTTCAAACTCTTATGATCCGAGAATACCTCGAACTTCTCACCATAAAGATAATGCCTCCAAATCTTCAAGGCAAATATCACAGCTGCTAACTCTAGATCGTGCGTAGGGTAATTTTTCTCATGAATTTTCAACTGACATGAACCATAGGCCACCACTTTCCCTTCTTGCATTAACACACAACCCAGACCCTCTCGTGAGGCGTCACAATAGACTGAATAACCCAACCCTCTCTCCGGAATAATCATGACTGCAGCGGTGGTCAGTCTAACTTTCAACTCCTGGAACGACTTTTCACAAGTCTCACTCCATACAAATTTGACTCCCTTCCGAGTCAATCTAGTCAAAGGCGAAGCTAACCTGGAGAAATATTTCACAAACCGGCGATAATACCCAGCTAACCCCAGAAAACTACGGATCTCAAACACACTCTTAGACTGTGCCCAGTCTTGCACTGCCTCCGTCTTAGATGTATCAACCGACACCCCTTCCCCAGAAATGACATGGCCTAAGAATTTCACCTCTTCTAGCAAGAACTCACACATCCCAAACTTAGCATAAAGCTTATGGGCTCTAAGTAACTCAAGCACCACTCTCAAGTGTTCCTCATGCTCCTCCTCTGAAGGTGAATAAATCAGAATGTCGTCCACAAAGACGACTACAAAACGATCTAAGAATTCTCTGAAGATCCGGTTCATCAAATCCATAAACACTGCCGGTGCATTGGTGAGCCCAAATGGCATCACCAGAAACTCATAGTGGCCATACCGCGTACGGAATGCCGTCTTCGGAATATCCTCCTCCCTGACTCTCAACTGATGATAACCCGATCTCAAGTCTATCTTAGAAAAACAACGGGAACCCTTCAGCTGATCAAACAAATCATCTATACGAGGCATAGGGTACTTATTCTTAACCGTAACCCGATTCAACTTCCGATAATCTATACAAAGTCTCAAAGCACCACCTTTCTTTTTAACAAAGAGGGTCGGTGCTCCCCACGGCGAAACACTAGGACGGATATAGCCCTTATCTAACAACTCCTGGAGCTGAATCTTCAACTCAACTAACTCGGCTGGGGCAAAACGATAAGGTGCCATAGAAATTGGCGTCGTGCCGGGCACTAGGTCAATAGAGAACTCAATCTCCCGATGCGGTGGCAAACCAACAAGATCCTTGGGAAAGACGTCTGGGTACTCACAAACCACCCTTGGCAACACAATCTGAGCCTCATCAACCTCACTAATCGAAAGATTAGCAAGTAGACCACTAAGCTCACTCCGCCCTCGTGAAACATACCCCGGTGGCAAAACACTACCAACCTGGTCCCCCAGAAAATGAAAACACTCTCCGCTAACGGTACAACAAGTGACCCTCTGGCGGTAGCAATCAATAACTGCCCGGTATGACGATAACCAGTCCATACCCAAAATAACATCAAAGCCCTTCATAGGCATAACTACAAAAGAAAATGGGATTCTATGATCATCGACCTCTATATCACAACCCCTAACACCTTGTTTCAAGATCAATTCACCCCCAAGAGGTGACACTACACAAATAGGAGACGCTAACTGTGCTAACTCCAACTCCAAAACAGATGCAAATGCAGCAGACACAAAAGAATGAGATGCACCCGTATCAATCAAAACATTAGCAACCGAGTTGCAAAACAAGAAGGTACCTCTCACAACCGATGGAGCCGGTACAAGGTCCTGCACAGTAACAGCATACACGCGCCCAGACAACCTCTGATCAACTTGCTCACCCCTAGGAGCATAAGACTGCTGCACAGACTGGGACGATGAAGCCCCCTGATTGGCCCTCGAGGCCTGACCCGACTGAGCTGGCTGCTGACCCTGAGTCTGCCTCAAACCTGATGCACTAGGTGTGCCACCCAACTGCGGGCAATACCTCTTCATGTGCCTTGCCTGACCGCACTGAAAACAAGTGAGCGGCTGGCCTCTACCCTGACTTTGGCTCTGAGATCGAGCCAAAGAGGATGCTGTTCTCTGCCCTCCTCCCCTCTGAGGACAAACTGGAGACTTGTGGCCCAGCTGGCCACACTTGAAACAAGTAATGTTTCCCTGGCTGCCCTTCCCAGAACTTGCACTCGGCACTGGAAAAGTGGATCTAGAAAAACTACCCTGAGACTGCTGAGGAGTAAAACCTCTCTGCCTCTTGCCATCACCCAGGCCATCCTGACTCCTCTTGGAGCCTTTCTGCCCTTCCTCCTCCTCCTGCATCATGATCTCCGTATGGGCTGCAGCATCAACCAGACGCCCATAATCCCGAATCATGGACCCAACAATTCTCAACTTGAGGCCGCGCCTCAACTTCTTCTCAAACTCAATGCAACGGCGTTCCTCAGACGCCACCAACTCAGGTGCAAACCTGGACAAACTCGTGAATGCAGCCTCAAACTCAGCCACTGAAGAACTCGACTGCTTAAGCTGACAGAACTGGTCTCTCAGCTTCTCTCTGACTGCTGGAGATAAGAACCTCTCCTGGAAAGCATTCACAAAAGCCTCCCACGTAGCTCCTATGCGACCCTTAGTGAACTTCCACCACTGATCCGCATCTCCCTTCAGCTGGAACGATGCCAAGGTCACTTTCAACCCCTCATCTTCGATGCCAAGTATCTCAAATGTCTTCGTTGTCTGTTCGAGCCATTCATCTGCCTTAAGCGGCTCTTTAGGATCACCTAAAAATTCGTCCGGATTGGACCGGAAGAACTCCCTCTTCAGAAAAGAAGGTCCAGCATCTGCAACAACAACTTGGGCTGGGTTCGCAGCCCTCAGAATGCCAATTGATTCCCTGAATGCCCCTGCTATCTCTCGGGCTAAAGCGCCCATAGCCTGCTGGCCTACTGGCTCGGCCATATTGGCCTGACCAACACCCTCCTGTACTGCCGGAATCTCCTGTACTACTGGAATCTCCTCTGGCACAGGCACTTCCTGCCTACACGGCCTACCACGCCTACCGCGTCCTCATCCTCATCCTGACATCCTAATACAAGAAACAAAGACGTTAGCACATTAATAAATGTGCCGAAACTAAACACTTGCGTCCTAATGCATTGGACAACAATAATTCACTCCACGTAAGCACATAATCACATAAGCACCTACGAATTTCATTCCCGGATAATGATAGTCCCAAAGCGTTACTATAGTTCCGGTTGGAAACAGCAGTGATCAAGTGCCTTTCCAACAAGACTACTAGAAACACAAGGGTCCAATCAACATCCTAGAAACTACGTTCCATACCCACATAATCACATAACCATATTATCAAATAAACATATAACATTACACTAAGTCTCTATCAAACGAGACGAACCCAATGTGATACTAATCACTTCCCACGTACCCAAAGTATTCAAACCTGGTATGCTCTGATACCAAGTTGTCACGCCCTCAAAATAAAACCCAAAACATACACAATAATAAGATGCATTACTTAAGAAAATAAACCATAATTCATTCATCAGAGTATCCTAAATAAAGACATTACATATAACATCCAAAATAAATGCCCTACGGGCTTACATCCTGCCAAGCCAACACTTGGACACGAAAACATGAGTTCTAACTCAAATACAAATAAAGCCCTAGGCTTGAATGTTTACATGTAATTCAAATAAAAACAAATAACTAAAGACAAGGCTTCATTGTCCAAATCCTTCCAAGCTAAGTCCTTGGAGGTAGTGAATCACCTGGACCTGAAAATGATGTTCCCATATAGGGTGAGCCACAGCCCAGTAGAAATATACTAAACCAAATATAAGCATTGAATAAAGCAATAGCATTCAATAGATGGATAATACAAATTATCAGTTTCACTTTCCATTAGTTATTCAACTTTTCCTTTTTACCAATATGGCTCAGAACCTGGCCAAACTATAACAGTGAATTTGTATGACACAGTACATTACTTCCAGTCTCAACATAATAAATGAGACTCAAGCTCACATCAAAACACTTCATACTTCCAGTTTGATACACATTTTAGTGCTGTATCACTAGAACACTTCAATATAAATAAGCACACAAAAAAGTGATGCTAATGGAGTCCATCCCCTATCTCCTCCCAAACAATAAAACACTTCAATATAAATAAGCACACATAAAAGTGGTGCTAATGGAGTCCATCCCCTATCTCCTCCCAAACAAAATCCGGTTTAGAGGTCCATCCCCTATCTTCCCCTAAACTGTGGAGTACATCCTCTATCTCCTCCCACACAATATGCATATGCAATGCTCAACCAATACATGTATGTCAGCACATAACATATACAACAAACAATCAATACACATAATGTCTGTATTAATTCAACAGTCAAAATTAATGACTTAGCCAATGTGATTAGTTTCAGTTATCCCTAATCCACATGCAATGTCTACAACAATCATGACTATCCTCCACCGATAGCCCAAAACAGTTATCTCTAGACTGGAAATAAATAAATCAATAATTCGATAGATGAGTGATTTAAATTAACCAACTACCCCATTTAATCAATAAATTCCTCAATTTCATGAATTTAACAAATTTCCCAGTGTTCCTTAAATTAAATATACAATTCAATTTATTTAAACACTTAGGGTTTTTCCCAAAATTACCAAAATACCCCTAACATATCAAAATACCAAAACTTAGAACAAAACTCATAAATTGGAGTAGGAAATCCCTACCTCGAAGAAATAACCCAAAAAGAAAAGACGAAGATGATGACCCAAACTCAAAGTGCTCCAACTCCAAGATTGTTCAGATTAAACTGAAGCCCTCGACCCACACTACCTTTTTAATAAAGCAACTAGGGTAGAAACGCACTCTAAATAGATCAAACCTAAGAGAAAAGGTAAGTAGGGAGAGAGAGAAGTCGGACCTAGGGTTTGGAATCCAAAAAGAAGATGAAAAATTGCCCAAAAACCCGCTGCTGCCTATATAAACTAAACAGGCTCGCTCGAGCGAAGACATGGTCGCTCGAGCGACCAGACACAAGAAAGTCTCGCTCGAGCAAAGAAAAGCTCGCTCGAGCCAAGAATGCAATGCTTCAGGTCTGCAACCCAGAAGCATGCTCGAGCGACAGAATGCTCGCTCGAGCGAAGAACTCGAAAACATACACCTCGCTCGCTCTAGCGAAGAAACACTGCTCTCAGGTCTATACCAGACGCAATCTCTCGCTCGAGCGAAGAAACCCTGGCTCGAGCCACCAGAGACAAAACTCAACCCTCGCTCGAGCGACCAAACCCTCACTCGAGTGACCAACCCAAAAACTGGACAGCAACACTTGGTTTCCGGACCCAACCAACCTGAAACAAACCTGCTCAACACATCCTATAACTCAAATGAGAAAATAAAGGACGACAGCAACAATTAAACAATGATAAGATCCAAGGAACCTAAGTCCGGATACAGTAATCAAATAGGAAAAGACCGGGGTTGCTATACAATCAACTAAAGCAAGATCATAAACCACACAAGCAATGATATGATGATGCAAATATCAGGAGCATGGAAGAAGGAAATAATAAGCAAACAGTGCATGGTAACATGCAAAAGAAGTAAAGCCAATCTCCCTTACCAAAAAAATCAAAGTGATCATGCTAACAAACTCTTGTAATGATAAACCAAACTCCCCCTCACTAAAAACAAAGAACAAGAAGAAAACGACAAACAATAATATGGTGGAGCAAGCAAGGAATTTCAGATTCGTACCTTAAAACACACAAGACTATCCAAGAAGCACAATTACTTGAAAACACAATGTGCACAACCTCTAGAAAATTCCTCATCAAATAAAGTGATGCATTATGTGAAAAGCATAGATCCCATGAAAAAAGTGTGTGTGTGACTCTTGGAGGTTGACAAACACTAGATTCAATCCTAGTAGTGATCTGAAATTTGGACCTCCGACAAGAGAATCTAAGCATAACAAAGGAAAGTCAAACCACTAGGAATCAAGGGGTATTTGGTGAGTAAAAACGGAGGCTCCCCCTCAATCAATGAATCCCTTCTTTTTTTCTTTCTTTTTCACATTTTTTTTTTCTTTCTTTTGCACTTTTTTTTTCTTTTTCTTTTTCTTTTGCACACTCATTGGCGGCTGACAAGCTCAAGAGTATGGAAACCGAACTAGAGAAGCATGGATATAATAAGGATAGCCTGGTTGGTGACTCTGAGGTAGCCTTTTCCTCATGGTTGGACTCCAAAGAACAGAGGGGAAAGCCCTGGAGATGCAAAAAGATAAAAGGTGGTTAAGAGGCTCAACATCACCCAAGATATGCTAGTATAGGTCAATTCCTCTAGAAAAGCAAAAGATAGAATGCCAGAAGTCCATAAAAAAATAATCACTAAGGCAGAAGACTCCGATATTTGCTAATCCAAGAGTGTGTACAGAATGAGGCATAATAATCAAAAAACACACACTCCAAAATGAGTAATGACCACAGAAAGTACATACATATTAACATATAATGGATATTCTTATCAATTCCAATATGCACCAAGGACCACTCAAAAATTTCAAGCTTGCAAAACCATACTAAGAAAATCTTTTTGGATTTTTTTCATTTTTTTTTTCTTTACTAAAGCAAGACAAAAAAAACGAACAAGCACACATAAACCCAAAAATTAAAACAAATTAACACAAGTCAAGTTTTCTCACCCAAACAGCTTTAGTATGAACAAGGTTGTGAGAATTGCGATTTTTGAGTGGTGTCTTGACGTTGTGATTCCCTTCCACTTCAATGGGAACCCGTCTCGACTTAGTTTCCGACTTCCTATTTCTAGGTCTGGGAAAATACAAACTCGCTCCATGCAATTTATAACAATAAAGGCGAATATGACCATACATACCACAATGTTGACAAATAAAACCAGGGTGTACCTTCTTTTCTTTTACCTTACGAACTCTAGGAAGTTTGAGAAGTCCATCCTTATGTTGAATTTTTTGTTCTCCCTTTCCTTGAGTTCTTGTATCATGAGATGTGGAAGCACTCTGTTTTTGCTCTTTCTTACCACCAAAGCCAATGTCACTCTTGTCAGAACAAATTTGTTGAGACCCAATGATATTGTCCAAAGTCTTTGATCCTTTGTTCCAAAGACCAATGGTAGCCATAGCACACTTGAGCTCTTCCTTTTTCTTGATCATTAGTTCTTCCAAAGCAACTTGAGACATCTCGAGAGATTCAATCTTTTCTTCATACGTTGCATAGATTTGCTGTAGCTCATTCCTCTCTGTCTCACAAGTCAAGAGTTTTGCTCAAAGAGCTTGTCGATCATTAGCTATCTTGATGGCATCAATCCTAACCTCACAAATCTCCTCCTTAAGTTTGACATTCTCACTTTCACATGCTTTGAGTTTCATTGTGAGTTTGTCATTCAGTTTGGATAAGTTAAGAGACTCCTCATACAACTTTTCATAAGCTTGCTTGAGCTCTTCATCATCACTCTCCAAGGATTCATCATTAGTGGCATTCTCAACCGACCTCTTCAGATACTCTGTTCGTCCTTCAGTTTCGAAACCCGCCATGAAAGCAAGGAATTGTTCATGTCCCTCTTCGCCTTGATCTTCGTTGTCACTTTCATCTTCATCAGATTCTGATTCATCATCCCAAGTGATGGCGAGGGCTTTCTTCTTCTTCAAACGGGTGGGGCATTCTGAAGCAAAGTGGCCAAATCCTTGGCATTCATAGCATTGGACTCTTTCAGAATTCGCTTGTATCTTTCCTTTCTCCTTCTTGGCTATAAGATTAATTTTGAGTTTATCTTTGCCTTTAGATTTATGAGTATGAGTAGATTCCAAAAGTTTAGGATTCTTTTTCAGAAAGGATTTTTAAAATTGTTTTATAAAAGCATCTGTAATCTTGGAATCTGTCTCACAATCCTCATCAGAATCCTCTCCAACTTTATGAGCACTACTATAAGCAATAGTATCTTTTTGTTTCTTTTTGAAATTCCTGTGTGCCTCATAAGTTTGGATATTTCCAACCAAATAGTCTAGTTTGAGGTTGTCAACATCTTGAGCCTCCTCAATAGCCGTAACTTTTGGTTGGAACCGATCGGGCAAGGACCTCAAAATTTTTCCTACAATCTTGGATTCCGGTATTTTTTCACCTAAATTGAAACTGGAATTTACAATGTCACTCAACTTCGCATAAAATTCATCAAAGGTCTCACTATCTTTCATTAAAAGGTTTTCGAAACTAGACGTGAGCCTTTGAAGTTTTGAGCATTTAACCGAAGGAGTGCCTTCATGAATAGTTTGTAAAATATCCCAAGCCTCTTTTCCACTTCACAATTGCAAATACGACTAAACTCTTCAGGTGTGACAGCGCAAAAGAGAGAATTGATAGCTTTACTATTCCAGCTACTATTTTGGTAATCAATTGTGTCCCACTTATCGATTGGTTTGGGGAAAGTTACTCCATCAACGGTAATTGTTGGTTCAGTCCACCCATACATGACAGATTGCCAAACTTTTTCATCAATAGATTTTAAAAATGATCTCATCCGAGCTTTCCAAAAAGAATAATTGGATCCGTCAAGTAGGGGTGATTGAACCATAGAATTTCCCTCACGAATTGTATCCATTATCACAAATCAAACAAGATCTCGCTCAACAGTTTTAAAAAACAAAACAGCGACCCGCTCTGATACCAATTGAAAAATTTAAAAATCCCCTAGATGTTGATTTGTGATTATGTATCAATTTTAAGTAGTATATAACAATCCCAATCAAACAATCAAGACAAATCGACACAACGATTTTACGTGGAAAAACCACAATTGGACACCTCCAAATGTGATAAAAAAAACCACGGGCAACAGCCACAAAACAATCCACCAAGAAGATATAAAGGAATTATACAGGTATACTCTCAATTACCTAGCGAATCCACGCCCGAATTGAACTAACCCCTATGTGCCTCTTCCAACCCCGTCTTCACCTCGGAATTGTCTTGACGATGAGCCACTCCAGAATCCACCAAAGCTTCAGGCTCGAATTCTTCAGAATCCACCGAAGAACAACTCTCTCTTTTGTGTAGAACAAACAAATAATTCTTTGATGTATACTCTTTAAACCATGAGTTGAATAATCAATCAAAACATCAAAGAAAACTAGCAAAATATCCCCAGATATAAACCCTAGAACCCAAGAAGAAGATCTGGAGAAGTTATCCTAGATTTGGACTTCAACACGTATTTATAGAAAACTGTCTCGCGATCTCTGCTTGAGCGTCAGATTGGCCGCTCGAGCGGGAAAAAAACAACATCCAGTATTTTTGCAAGCAAACAAACTTCTGAAACTCAGCATTCTACACTCGAGCAGGGGAATGTCCGCTCGAGCGGACAGACAACTCGGAATGCATTTTTGCATTTTGCTTCGGGGGCGCTGCCCCTCGACCCCACCTGGGCGCTGCCCCGGACCCGCCAAGGGGCGCTGCCCCTTGTATATTTTTGACCGACCTTAAGACTCAGACGTCATCGATTGAGTGCTCGGTGATTACGCATATTGTGCTCGTTCTGAGGTTACGGAGTCTTGGCTGAGAGCCTTGCCTTCGGAGTTCAGGACTCTTTTGTGCTTCGCCTCGGTTTGCGAACCAGGTTCTGTTTTCTCTTGCCGAAGGGAGGAAGAGGTCTCGTAGGCCATATCTCAATGGCCGTAGGCTACGTTTCGTGGTCGTAAGCCATTGTTCCTGTTTGGAGACCAGTTTTCAGTTTTCGGAGCCATCGGCCGTGCGTCTCGGTTTGGGACCGCTTAACTTTCTCCGTTGGCTCTGGTTTTTGGCACACACCCTGTTTCCTCTCCCTAGAGGGACACTGTGGCCCAAGAGACCACCTTCGTGGTCGCACGCCATTTCCGGTGCTTGATAGTCAGTTTTCGGGGTACCCGGCTGCGCGTTTTGACCCCCGAACCCTCGTTTTGCATCGGTGTGGGTTCATTTTTGGCATGGACCCTAGTTTCATTGTTAGGAAGGTGGTAGTAGGGTGGGAGACCACCTTTTCTTATTGGAGACCACCTTTCCCCGGTCGGCCGGTTTTTCTTGACAGGTAGGTGGTCTCCCTCACTTTTGAGCCACAATTTTGGGTCTCCCATACCACCATTGTGTTGCATTCATCTGGGAGGCCGCCAATCTGGTATGGCCGACCACCTTTTCTCCCTGACCCTTTTGACCCCTTGGTCTCTCTCACTTTTGAGCCACAATTTCGGGTCTCCCATACCACCACTAAACTGCATGGACCTGGGAGACCACCAATCTGGTATGGCCAACCACCTTTTTTGCTTAAACCTTTTGACCCTTGGTCGGCCGACCACGGGGGTGGCCGGCTGACCACCTTAACTGGTCGGCCAGCTTCCTGCTTTTTCCTCTCTCTGAGTGTGTTCCAGCTGTGCCAGCTGGGAGGCATTTGGTGCATCCTCCATACACGTGTATAGAGGATGTTTGGCCTAGCTTTTAAGTTTCTTTGAGAAGCTTTAGACCTTCTCCTCTATAAAGCAAGGGCCTCCCCTCCTTGGCCTTGGTTCAAAAAAGTGCTGGAGCATACATGCATATATCTCCCTCTTGTATCTCTATATTGCCTCCAAAAACTCCATAATTCTTGACCTATCATACACCAACCCTTAGCTTCACCTTCCCACCATCCATCCAAGCACCTTGGCACTATTTCTCAGAGGTTGAAGGGTTGCTACATTGGTCCAGAAGTTGCTGGAGGTCTGCTCTACAAGGGTAACTCTCTATTTCTCTCTTTGTCGCACTATTTTGCTTCATTCTTTAGCCTTGTTTGCAAGCATATTTAGGCTTTTTCATAAACTGAAAAAAGTCTTGTTTTGATCTTCTAAACATGTTTGTTTGAGGTCATTTTTCTATTGGGGGTCATCTACCCCCTTGCATGCTTCATTTCCTCATGTTTTGAGCTATGCATTAGAGCATTTGTGTTGGCCTTGGTTTGGCCTTTTAGCCACTGAAATCCAGTAGATTTTCAGTGGCTAACATGTGTCTTTGAGCTTCAAAATTAGAGAGGGGTGACCCTCTCACCCCTTGTTCTCTTTACTAGCTTTGTTGGCCTTATAAAGGAGCCCCCATTTGCATGTTTCAAAGCCTTGCTCCAGGCCATTTTTGATGAGTTTTGTGACCTGCATGAACTCTTTCCGGAGCCCTTTTTTCCATATTAGATGTCTATTATGCATGTGTAGAGTAATCTTCTTCAAGGCCTTTCAAAGGGGCCTTCACTTGCATGCTTCCTACACTAATTTTAGGCCCTTTTCAGTGAGTTTTAGGGCCCTCATAACGTATTTCCAGAGATGGTTTTGCCATTTGGTATGTCTCTCTTGCATGTGTAGTACAACCCTCTTATTGGCCTTTCAAAGGAGCCTATCATTCTTGCATGCATTGACTGAGTTTCAGTGGGTTTTTAGGCATATTTTGGCATGGCATACTTCTGTTTTTAGCTGTTTTGGTGAGCTCTCATATGCTTCATATAGTTGTAGTACAACTCATGGTTCACTAGCTTTCTTTCCATGCTTTGTTGACCCTTGATTCTAGCACATTTTGACTATGCCTTAAACTGATTTTGTGCATATTTTGGACTGCCCTAGCTCGGTTTTTGGGTCTCATGGTCGAATGATGATTGTTTTGCATGCTTGTAGTTCAATATCCATGCTTAGCCTTGAGTTTCGAGGTCCATTGCATGCATATACTGAGGTGTTTTGATGCTTTGGGGTCATTTTGCATCATATTTCAGAGCTTATGTGAATGTCATATCCTCATGTTTTCTCCTCTTTAAGTGTGCTTGAGAGTTGTGCATGAATGCCTTGTTTTCGGACCATTGAATGAGCTCCATTTCTTTGCATTCCGAGCCATCATTTTGGGCCATTTTCCCACTGTTTCAGACCTACCTAGGGTCTGTTTGGGGTTGGTTTTGCCATTCATGCATTGCTTTGTGTACCTCTAGTGTAACGCACTTCACTAGTTTCGGTATTCGAGCCATCTTGCATGCATTGTGTGACATATTTGCATGATTCGAGACCATTGTACATTATGTTTCAGAGCTGGAAAATGTGTGTTTGCATGTCATACTTCATCCTTTGCCATGTTTAGTTAGAGTTGTATATTGTGCCTTAGGATCGGTCCTTTGCATCCATGCATGTTTGCATGTATTTCGGTTGTCTCATTTCCATCATATGGCCACTGATGTGAGTGTGGCTGAGGTCCACTCATATTGGTGTAAGTCCGTCTTGCATTGTGTATGCCATTTTAGTCCATAGCATTGCGTATGCTAGGTTGCATGTTAGTGCATTGTGCATGCCATGTTGTCTCACGTGCATTGTGTATGCCATTTTAGTCCATAGCATTACGTATGCTAGGTTGCATGTTAGTCGCATTATGTATGCCATTTTAGTCCATAGCATTACGTATGCTAGGTTGCTTGTTAGCCGCATTGTGTATGCCATCTCATTGCATTGTGTTTGGGATAGGAGTTAGCCCAAACACGGGAAACGAGGGACGTTTCGTACCCGAAGTGACGGAATGTGCCTCAATTCTCAGTCGCCGACACTCCAGATTACCCATGATGGAGTCTAGGCCTTGTTGTGTTGTCATGTGCATTCATTTCACATCGAGTCGTGCAATTCAACTCCTTGGCCATCATGCATCGAGATGCATGATTGGTAGCACGAGGATCGAGGTGTGCATATACATGTGAAAATACTTTGCCATGCCCCCTTCTTGCTCTCTGTTGCAGCAAACCAGAAATCAGCAGCCTTCTAGAGCTTTGCACAGCATTCCGGGATTAATTGCAACCAGAGGCAAATCGGGGCATCGCGAGGAATTTTCCGACGAGGCGATTCAAGCACGCATGCATCTTTCATCATTCGGAACAAGAGCTGAGACAGTTCATTTTATAGCTTGCATGCTAGTTTATTCGCTTTCCTAGTTAATTTGTTAATTAATTAGGGTTTTGTAATATTTAATTAGCTAGAGTAGTTAATTATTTATTCGGACTGTATTATTTATTCAGCCCTCCGAGCGAGGGCAATTGTGTAATAAGTGTGCGTGTGTGTGATGTATGTCTTCAAACCCCACGTCTTTCTCCCTTTTATTTAACGGCTTATGATTGTTAGTTTAGGGCATGTTTCAATTAGCATACTTATGATAGCATGTTTGCATTCATTCATCTGTCTTCCATGCACCGGGCTCGGCGCATCATACTAACTGCATTGTATTTCAATTCCGAGTTGAATACTTTTTAGTTGTAGCATTTCACATGCCATCTTTAGAATAGCCGAGCCTATTGTAGTTGCATTCCTGCATGTGTTGCATTAGGCATTTCAGCATAGTTAGGATCATGCATGGATTTCTAACATAGCTTCTGTTTTGGCTTGGAGTACTCGGTAAGTGTTTATACTTTAGCATCCTTGCATGTGTGTTAGCGACTGCCATGATAGCATGCTTACCATGAGGCTACGTGCTTATGTGATATAATTGCCTGAATGCCTGTGGGTGGAGGTTGGATTATCTGAATTGGAATAATGCATTGACTGTGAGTTTTAAGCCCACCTGAGGGTGGCAAATCCACGTCTTAGTGTACTTGCGGGTAGCACCATCAAACCATTTTCAAAATAAACAAACATGAAATGTGTTGTTCCAATTCAGGCGATCCAGTCTATACTTGTATGATGCGCGCATCACATAGTAATTCTAGGCTAATAACCGGGATAAGAGCACATAATGTTTTCAAAATTCGATATCACGGTTAGTAGAGGCCAATCTTTGATCGGGCGAGCGGGGGTGCTCACGAAGTGACCTTTCCCAATTGTACCCAAGTTCCCGAGCCGAGGCAACTTTGGTGATGACGGACACGTGGCCTTAGGCAACGAGTCAGGGTTTCCTAAATTTCCCAAAATAAAATATTTAGGTGGCGACTTTGTATCTGGAAAAGCAGTCCATGTTTGGCACTTCTTTCAAAAAATCTGTTTTCGAAAATGATTTGACGGATTTGGACTCTTTAATGATTCATCGGTCTTGCATTGCACTCTGTGAGATTAGATACAGGACCGTGACTTTGAGTCCTGAACTGTAGTGAGCCCAACGAACAAAATGGGATTCCTCCTAGGATGTTCAGGGACGTCTACAGTTTCGGGCGACTCTGCTGGGGATTTAGAGAACTTGACTCGAACTCTTGATATCTTGTTTTGATTACACTTATGTGTCTCTTTGCATTGCATTTGCATTGGTGCACCTAGGACATCGTGTTTGTCATATGCTATTCCTGAACGGTTTGCCGAAGGCTCGCTTCAGGAAGCGTGCCATAAGGCTGACCGGTTGCCGGCTCTGCCACGATGGGAACACAAACCCCGATTTTTACCGGGGCACCCTTTTCGACCATTCGACCTAGTGTATATTCAGAATCCATAGTGACCATTCCAAGCTAGTACAGGTTGCTTACCCGATTATAGGTTGTTTGAAACTGCTGCGTGCGTAGTGAAACCCTAGCTCCTGACAAAATAGGACAGGGAAACCTTACCCCAACAGAGGGGTGTTTTCGCTCTCACTTGCTTGCTATGTGCTTTTAGAGTGCGTCTCTACAGGAATGCATGTATCAGTTTGCAAGTCTGGGTGTCAGGCCTGAGGGCACCAATATTTGGGAATCAGTTTTACCTGAGGGTACCAGTTTACAAGCAGAACGTGTGGTAAAATTCTGTAGGAAGGGGCGCAGTCATTCAGCTTTGCTCATTTTGGTTTTGGTGAAATCAGGCTGAGGTACTGTATGTTTTCTCTTTTGCAAGGTAGTCTTGAAACCATAGCTTCAGAAGGCTCCGATATCCCCCAGGTTCATTGGACTCGTGTCAATAGACTTTGTCAGGTTAGAGATTCAGTTCAAGGGCAAATCAGTGTTCCTTCGCCAGAGGCAGGGTAAAAAGGCCAGTTAGGCACAGATCATCAGTTCAACAGTCTTCGGATAAGAAGTCAATATCCATCTCACCTGTGTGCAGTTGGGTTGAGATATCTGCTTTTACTCCAGAGATAGATATACCGGTAGTTTAGATAGATCAGAACATGGCAGGGATGGAGGAGATGGTGCGCCAACTCCAAGAAAGTATGAAAATCATGCAGCAGGACGTTGTCCGCCAAGCGGAATTTGCCAAACAGCAGGCCGAGGTCATGGACCAGCAAGCAGAGCTAATTACCCGGCTACAGCAGCAAGCCGGAGCATCAGCTTCACACCAAGCTCCTCCCCCACCAAGAGTTCCAATACCCGGGGAGACGGTGAATGTCCATAATGTCCAGGAGGATACAGACATCCCAACAGGGCCGGCTCCGCCCTCGATTCTACCTCAACTATCCAAGGCACCCACTCCTATCAATCAACCAGATTCTCCATTCGAATTCGAGGTGGACCCCACAGCATTAAAAGTGAGCAAGCTTGAAATGTTGTTCACGAAATCTCAGGGTGTGAAGTCCATCCCGGACATCGAGGATGGGTATACCGACGCAGCCGTGACACTGCCGGACAGATTTAAGATGCCACATATTGACCGTTTTGACGGGTTCGGAGATCCCATGGTGCACTTACGGCTGTTTTTAGACATATTAAGGCCGATGGGCCTTACCAGACTACAAAAGCTTTCTTTATTCGGCCGGACACTGTCAAGTGTGGTGGCCATCTGGTACGTAAAACTGGAAGATGATGTTAAGAGGAATTGGAATGAGATGGCCGAGGCTTTTGTCGCTCAGTACTCCTATAATACACAGATCGAGATCACAACCCGTGATCTCGAGACGACTAGGCAGGAGCCTAAGGAGAGTTTTTCTGACTTTGTAACCCGGTGGAGGGCCAAGGCCTCAATGATGACCACTAGGCCCACTGACAAAGATCAGATTCGGATGATTGTGCGCAATCTCCAGCCCAAGCTTATGTAGAAAATGATTGTTCTCCCTTTACCCACCTTTTCAGATTTACATGAGATGGGGGTACAAATTGAGGATGCTATGAAATAGGGTCTGATTGACCAAGACAAGGAGCAGTCCAGGAGGGCATTTTTCCGTAGTTCGAATGCGACCACTAGTGGTGATGCAGCTGCAAGATCTTTTGAAGTGGGCATGGTCACCACCACCACATCAAAAACAGCTACCCCATTCACCAGTGCGTCTGGAAGTAGCTCGCAAAAAACCAAATATCCACCTCGAGTCAAGAGGGTTTTTACCCCACTTTATATGCCTTTGTCAAAGGCTCTAGGGGCCTTACTCCGGAAAGGATATCTGAAACCGTTGGAACAACGGCCTCTACCCGATCCTCTTCCTCCAAAGCATGACCAGACTAAGTACTGTGCCTACCACAACAAACCGGTCATGACACTGTATGTTGCTTTCGTCTGCGCCATGATGTACAGGATCTGTTTGACAGCAGGGTCATCGCCGCACCAGTCTTGCAAAGTCTATCGGCACTTGATTAGTGAACTTATGGGGGATAATGTGACTATGTGATTAGGGGATGAACCACCTGCGGGCGACACTCAGTTTACTCCAGATATGGCGTATGGCACGCACTATTTTAAGCATTTGTGAATGCTGGTTTTTGTGCTTTCTGATTCGGGTATTGAGTCAGTTTTTGTTATGTCGTTTAGAGTCTGTCCTATTGTATAGAGTCAGTCTTTTCATACTGAGTCAGTTGGGTCTGTCTTGTTGTATCGAGTCAGTCCTGTTTTATTAGAGTCGGGTGATCCCGAGGGCGTTACCTCGGATATCACTATTTTGTTTTGTGTTTGTCTTTTCGCTTTCTTTTGAGTCTGTTTCTGCTGGGGAGCCAATCACACCAGTAGATCTAATTGAAGCAGTTGTGGTTTTCATGCTTTTGTGCTTGTTTCTACTTTGAGCCTATTGAGCCAGCAAACTTGAATGAAACGACAGTGCATTTCACCTGCTCTTTTGTGCCTTGAACTCATTGCATTGACCTAAGTTTTCCAAAAACTTGTTGAACACTGTGGTGAAAACGAAGAGGAAGGAATTCCTCGGGATTTGTAAAAATTTGATCAATTTAGAGAAAGAGAGGCATGCTAAGCCCTTAATGAATGAGATCATGCTTGTTAGTGTGAGTACTGGGAAGGATCCTGGCTTGATCCAGATTGGTTCCGCATTGTCTTCAGCGCGAGCGATTTGTCGCTTTCTTAAAAGATTTCAAAAAATGTTTTGCGCGGTCCTGCGAAGACCTGTGTGGAATCGCTCTTGAGATTGTACAGCCTAGGATCACTCTCAGCCTCGAGACTCGACCCCTCACTTTCAAACCTTGAACTGGGATTCAAAATGTTCAACGGTCAACCATAACGTGAGGCCTGTGTGGCCAAATCAGAAGCAGCCCTTGAACAAGGAGCAAGAAAGTCAGATCAAGAAGGTCAGACGTCGTCAAAAGAAAGCTTGCAAAGCTGGATAAGAAGCACCCCTCGGACTAGGGGCAAAAAATGTCAGATGCGCTCGAAGAGTCAAAGATGAGTCTTTTCTGCAAACTAGAGAAGACTGGCAAGAATGCTAAATCCCAGAAGGAGGAAGGAAGACATTGCTGAAGCACAACAGAGTTCCTATCCACAACACTAGGGGCAAATTCACCCTCCATTGGATGGACTTCTACATCATCAGCGAACAACAGCCATTCTTTTGGATTCAGATAGCTCCGAGATCTTAAACCATTCAACATGGACAAAGCTAAACTTTTACCCTTAAGAGGCTTGCTGGGCCGAAAACCCGGAAGGGCGACCCAGGCAAAAGTTAGAGCAAGAAACAGAAGAAAAAGAACAAAAAAAAAAATGCAAAGAATGAAAAAAAGAAAAGAAGAAAAAAGAAGAAAAGAAATGAAAAGAATTGAAAAAAGAAAAGAAAAAAAAAGAACAAAGCTCGCAAGGTTGAAAACCTAGAAAGGGCGGCCTTGGCAAAAGTTAGAGCGTAAAAGGAGAGGTTAATACCCGAGTGTACCTTACCCCCCCGAACTGAGTAAGGCTTGATTCCCATCTTTGAGATATGTAGGCAACTTCATTCTGAAGTCCAGCCGTAAAACACTTCAAATTCGATTGTATCCATGTGATGGTTTTGGTCATCTTTGTTTTCTCTGTATCCGAGAGTTCGGTTGTGATCGTCACTCTGAAGATTGATTACAATGCGCTGCGGTGCCATTCAAACAAGGGGCAACTTTCCGTTGCCATACAATGTGCTGCGGTGCTATTCAGACTTAGGGCAACTTTCAGTTGCCATGCAGTGCCATTCAAACAAGGGGTAATTTTCCATTGTTTATGGCTCCGAGGTCGTGCATCTCAAGCGTAGGTTCGGTGCTCGTTGAGCAGTGGCCGTTTGCGAAAATATTTTTAGAGAAATTTTACTGAGGTTGACTAATTCTCTCGAAAATTATTCCATTTTTCTAAAGACTAGACCATTTCTTGGACCCAAAAAAGGAAAATTTTCAGTGCTCATAACCTGACTTGCATGATTTCAAATCAGAAAATCGAACAAGCATGTTAATCTAACTCTCATATTGGTCAACTTTGTTTTAATAGAAAGCAAAAACAAAAAAAAATGGTCAAAATAATGAACTAGGGGCACAGTTGAGTCAGGCTTCCTGTCTTTCCCCCGTTGTCAACATACTTGCTAGAAAAAGGGCACTCTACTTGCCGGAAAGGGCACCGTATTCGCCAGAAAGGGCACAACTGAAGCTGACAACAAAGGGCTGAAAGCTCTCTCATCCTCTAAGCAGCGAGGTATCAAGCTAAGTGCGAAGCACGAACTGGAACGGAGCAAGGATATTCCATTCCCTCATCTGGACAAATGTAATCACGTCCAAACATCCCAGTAGAGCATCGTCAACCAATGTTAATTGCAGATCTGCTGCACATCCAGCCGCATCACAACCCCTTTGTGGGGGAGGTTCACTGTTGTGAGCAGAAGAAAGAGAATCTAGCAGAATGCTAGGGGCAAGAGTCCGCAACTTCTTGTTTATCCATCAACCACCCAGGGGAGGGATAAAAAATTAGGGATTGAAGAATAGAGAGATGTACGCTGAGAGGAAAAGTGAGGAAAAAGGCCTTTTTAGAAAAACAGAGCCTGAGGGCCAAGTGATGTGAGAATCACAAATGAGAAACGGTGGGAAATAATACCCAGAGAAACAGGCTTCCTGTGCACGTCTGAGTGTCGTGTCTTTTTGTTTTATCTCAATTCTTGTTTTGAGTCGTTTCGAGCGTTACTCGATGTGTTTAGGTTGTTTACCTTTTCTTTTTCATTGTTGAGTCGTAGCACGCTATGTTCAGTCGTAGGCTCAATACCCCAGTCAAGAACTTATCTCTAAATTTCAAAAATAAACTCATTTTGTGCTCCGAGTGCCGTGCCGTTCTCCACATATGTGCAAAACAAGATTCGTTCTTTCATAAAACCGCAGGGTTCAACCCAGGTCATGTGGGAACAGTAAAACCAAGACCTATCTGAAGCTATATAGGTTCCAGACTGCAAAGCAAAAGAAAAGAGGGAAAATGTCGGGTATCTGAGTTTGTTTCAACTTCAGTAAGTTCCGAGATTGCATTCCGTGTGTACCTCTTCAGGTCTTGCCAATGCTCCGAAGTATGAGTGTGCCTCTACCTCAAGCTCAAGATCAAGTCTGCTTCAAGCCAGAATGGCGATCAGAAGTGCTCTCCCTGAGTACCATTCCCTGCCAGAGGCATCTTGGCTGTGTTCGCAATGAGTTCCTAGGAGACCAACTGCGACGGTGGAAACTAGAGTTCGAATGGTTGTTGCCTAGAACGCAAAGGTTCGGGATTTCTGAGACTAAGGTGTAGTTTAAATACCCAGAGGCGTGTCCTCGGCTTGAAATCTGTATGGAAGCCCCATAGGTTGAGATAACGTGTATGCACCTCAATTCTGGATACTGAACCAACTTAGTCTGTCACCCCGTTGGAGAATAGGGAAAGTTGTGAATATGATTAAGAAGAAAGGCAGCATCCAAAGTGTTCTACGTGAAGAACCCTTATCAGTATTCCAGAGCCTTTGTACTGTCAGTTGAAGGTAAGTGTTCGAAGAGCACGAGGGGAGATCCCCGTCAGAGTAGAGCGGTTCATTGCCACTCACCCCATGAGGTGCTTTCTAAAGCACCGCTATGCTTGTTTATTGCATCATGCATTGTATTGCATTGTACCTCTCAAGTTTCTTTCTCATTCATGCACGATATTGTATGTACGGTTTATTCAAAGAAGTTCCGCTTGAGATCATTTATTTAGTGTATCAATCACACTTCATTTATTTAGTGTATCAATCACACCTCATTCACCCTTAGTGTATCTATCACACTTTCTTCATTCACTTAGTGTATCAATCATACTTCATTTATTTAGTGTATCAATCACACTCTCTTCACTTAGTGTATCAATCACACTTCTTTCATTTTCTGTATCTATCACACATATTCTCATTTTCTATATCTATCACACACATCCTCATTTCGTGTATCTATGATGCACATATTCACTTCATTTACTTTAGTGTATCCATCACACTTCATTCTCTTTTGTGTATCCATCACACCTATTCACATAGTGCATCTATCACACTATATGTTCATCTTTAGTGTATCCATCACACTTCATTATCTTTTGTGTATCCATCACACCTGTTCACATAGTGCATCTATCATACTTTGTGTTCATCTTTAGTATATCTATCATACTCTGTTCACATAGTGCATCTATCACACTTTGTGTTCGCCTTTAGTGCATCAATCATACTCTGTTCACTTAGTGCATCTATCACACTTTGTGTTCGCTTTTAGTGTATCAATCACACTCTGTTCACTTAGTGCATCTATCACACTTTGTGTTCGCTTTTAGTGTATCAATCACACTCTGTTCACTTAGTGCATCTATCACACTTTGTGTTCACTTTTTGTGTATCCATCATACTTCGCTTCACATAGTGCATCTATCACACTTTGTGTTCACTTTTAGTATCTATCACACTATGCTCACTTTGTGTATCTATCACACGTTCACTTTGTGTATCCATCACACACGTTCGCTTAGTGTATCTATCACGCATTTGCTTAGTGTATCCATCACACTCGTTTCGCTTTGTGTATCTATCACACTTTGCTTCACTTAGTGTATCAATCACATAGTGTATCCATCACACTCTCTTCACTTCTGTGTATCAATCGCACATGCTCGCTAAGATTGCATAATCTTCTTACATCATAACTGCATGAAATGTAGTTTGATTTGCCTTCTTGCTTAAAACTGTCGCATTTATTGTGAATATTTGCTTCGTTACAGCTTTATTTACATGATCCTTACTGCATGAAATGTAGTTTGATTTGCATGGCATTCTTGCTCAAAACTGTTGCATTCATTGTGTATATTTGCTTCATTACAGCCCTCTTTGCATAATCATAAGTTATGTTCGGCTTTGTGCATGTCTTTTGCATTTCGCCCCTGCCCGCGGGCACGCCTGCGGGCCTATCTCTTGTTTATCTCGCATGTTTGTCTAAGTCTTCGGCCTTGTCAAAAATGGGTCGTCTCTGGGCTTTGACATTCACTCCCATCAGTCTTATGACTTTCGAGTTCTGTCAAAGAGGGGCAACCGTAGACACCCCATTTTTGACTGACCTTAAGACTCAGACGTCATTGATTGAGTGCTCGATCGATTGCGCATATTGTGCTCGTTCTGAGGTTATGGAGTCTCGGCTGAGAGCCTTGCCTCCAGACTTCGGGACTCTTTTGTGCTTCGCCTCGGTTTGCGAACCAGGCTCTATTTTCTCTTTTCGAAGGGAGGGAGAGGTCTCGTAGACCATCTCTCAGATGGCCGTAGGCTACGTTTCGTGGTCGTAAGCCATTGTTTCCCATTTGGAGACCAGTTTTCGGTTTTCGGAGCTGTCGGCCGTACGCCTCGGTTCGGGACTGCTTAGCTTTCTCCGTTTGCTCTGGTTTTTGGCACACACCTTGTTTTCTCTCCCTAGAGGGACACCGTGGCCCAGGAGACCACCTTCGTGGTCGCACGCCACTTCCGGTGCTTGATAGTCAGTTTTCGGGGTACCCGGCCTGCGCGTTTTGACCCCCGAACTCTCGTTTTGCATCGGTGTGGGTTCATTTTTTGGCATGCACCCCTAGTTTTATTGTTAGAAAGGTGGTAGTAGGGTGGGAGACCACCTTTTCTTCTTGGAGACCACCTTTTCCCAGTCGGTCGATTTTTCTTGACAGGTAGGTGGTCTCCCTTACTTTTGAGCCACAATTTCTGGTCTCCCATACCACCATTGTGTTGCATTCATCTGGGAGGCCACCAATCTGGTATGGCCGACCACCTTTTCTCCCAGACCCTTTTGACCCCTTGGTCTCCCTCACTTTTGAGCCACAATTTCGAGTCTCCCATTCCACCACTGAACTGCATTCACCTAGGAGACCACCAATCTGGTATGGCCGACCACCTTTTTTGCTTGAACCTTTTGACCCCTGGTCGGGTCCGCGACCAGGGGGAGTGGCTGGCTGACCACCTTAACTGGTCAGCCAGCTTCCTACTGTTTTCCTCTCTCTGAGTGTGTTCCAGCTGTGCCAGCTGGGAGGCATTTGGTGCATCCTCTATACACGTGTATGGAGGATGTTTGGCCTAGCTTTTAAGCTTCTTTGAGAAGCTTTAGACCTTCTCCTCTATAAAGCAAGGGCCTCCCCTCCTTGGCCTTGGTTCAGAAAAGTGCTGGAGCATACATGCATATATCTCCCTCTTGTATCTCTATATTGCCTCCAAAAACTCCATAGTTCTTGACCTATCATGCACCAACCCTTAGCTTAACCTTCCCACCATCCATCCAAGCACCTTGGAGTTGTTTCTCAGAGGTTGAAGGGTTGCTACATTGGTCCAGAAGTTGCTGCAAGTCTGCTCTACAAGGGTAACTCTCTATTTCCCTCTTTGTAGCACTATTTTGCTTCATTCTTTAGCCTTGTTTGAAAGCATATTTAGGCTTTGTCATAAACTGAAAAAAAGTCTTTTTTTGATCTTCGAAACATGTTTGTTAAAGGTCATTTTTCTGTTGGGGGTCATCTACCCCCTTGCATGCTTCATTTCCTCATGTTTTGAGCTATGCATTAAAGCATTTGTGTTGGCCCTTGGTTTGGCCTTTTAGCCACTGAAATCCAGTTGATTTTCAGTGGCTACCATGTGTCTTTGAGCTTCAAAATCAAAGAGGGGTGACCCTCTCACCCCTTGTTCTCTTTACTAGCTTTGTTGGCCTTACGAAGGATCCCCCATTTGCATGTTTCAAAGCCATGCTCCAGGCCATTTTTGATGAGTTTTGTGACCTGCATGAACTCTTTCCAGAGCCCTTTTTGCCATATTAGATGTCTATTATGCATGTGTAAAGTAATCTTCTTCAAGGCCATTCAAAGGGGCCTTCACTTGCATGCTTCCTAGACTAATTTTAGCCCTTTTCAGTGAGTTTTTAGGGCCCTCATAACCTATTTCCAGATGTGGTTTTGCCATTTAGTATGTCTATCTTACATGTGTAGAACAACCCTCTTATTGGCCTTTCAAAGGAGCTTATCATTCTTGCATGCATTGACTGAGTTTCAGTGGGTTTTTGGGGCATATTTTGGCATGGCATACTTCTATTTTTTGCTGGTTTGATGAGCTCTCATATGCTTCATATAGTTGTAGTACAACTCATGGTTCACTAGCTTTCTTTCCATGCTTTGTTGACCCTTGATTCTAGCACATTTTGACTATGCCTTAAACTGATTTTGTGCATATTTTGGACTGCCCTAGCTCTGTTTTTGGGTCTCATGGTCGAATGATGATTGTTTTGCATGCTTGTAGTTCAATATCCATGCTTAGCCTTGAGTTTCGAGGTCCCATTGCATGCATATACTAAGGTGTTTTCATGCTTTGGGGTCATTTTGCATCATATTTCAGAGCTTATGTGAATGACATATCCTCATGTTTTCTCCTCTTTAAGTGTGCTTGAGAGTTATGCATAAATGCCTTGTTTTCGGACCATTGAATGAGCTCTATTTCTTTGCATTCCGAGCCATCATTTTGGGCCATTTTCCCACTGTTTCAGACCCGCCTAGGGTCTGTTTGGGGTTGGTTTTGCCATTCGTGCATTGCTTTGTATACCTCTAGTGTAACGCACTTCACTAGTTTCGGTATTCGAGCCATCTTGCATGCATTGCGTGACATATTTGCATGATTCGAGACCATTGTACATTATGTTTCAGAGCTAGAAAATGTGTGTTTGCATGTCATACTTCATCCTTTGCCATGTTTAGTTAGAGTTGCATATTGTGCCTTAGGATCGGTCCTTTGCATCCATGCATGTTTGCATGTATTTCGGTTGTCTCATTTCCATCATATGGCCACTGATGTGAGTGTGGTTGAGGTCCACTCATATTGGTGTAAGTCCATCTTGCATTGTGTATGCCATTTTAGTCCATAGCATTGCGTATGCTAGGTTGCATGTTAGTGCATTATGCATGCCATGTTGTGTCACGTGCATTGTGTATGCCATTTTAGTCCATAGCATTGCGTATGCTAGGTTGCATGTTAGTCGCATTGTGTATGCCATCTCATTGCATTGTGTTTGGGAAAGGAGTTAGCCCAAACACGGGAAACGAGGGACGTTTCGTACCCGAAGTGACGGAATGTGCCTCAATTCCTGGTCGCCGACACTCCGAATTACCCATGATGGAGTCTAGGCCTTATTGTGTTGTCATGTGCATTCATTTCACATCGAGTCATGCAATTTGACTCCTCGGCCATCATGCATCAAGATGCGTGATTGGTGGCACAAGGATCGAGGTGTGCATACATATGTGAAAATACTTTGCCATGCCCCCTTCTTGCTCTCTGTTGCTGCAAACCAGAAATCAGCAGCCTTCTAGAGCTTTGCACAGCATTCCGGGATTAATTGCAAACAGAGGCAAATCGGGGCATCACGAGGAATTTTCGACGAGGCAACTCGAGCACGCATGCATCTTTCATTATTCGAAACAAGAGCTAAGGCAGTTCATTTTATAGCTTGCATGCTAGTTTATTCGCTTTCCTAGTTAATTTGTTAATTAATTAGGGTTTTGTAATATTTAATTAGCTAGAGTAGTTAATTATTTTATTCGGACTGTATTATTTATTCGGACTCTCCGAGCGAGGGCAATTGTGTAATAAGTGTGCGTGTGTGTGATGTATGTCTTCCAACCCCACATCTTTCTCCCTTTTATTTACCAGCTTATGATGGTTAGTTTAGGGCATGTTTCAATTAGCATACTTATGATAGCATGTTTGCATTCATTCATCTGTCTTCCATGCACCGGGCTCGGCACATCATACTAACTGCATTGTATTTCAATTCTGAGTTGAATACTTGTTAGTTGTAGCATTTCACATGCTATCTTTAGAATAGCCGAGCCTATTGTAGTTGCATTCCTGCATGTGTTGCATTAGGCATTTCAGCATAGTTAGGATCATGCATGGATTTCTAACATAGCTTCTGTTTTGGCTTGGAGTACTCGGTAAGTGTTTATGCTTTAGCATCCTTCCATGTGTGTGAGCGACTGCCATGATAGCATCCTTACCATGAGGCTACGTGCTTATGTGATATAACTGCCTGAATGCCTGTGGGTGGAGGTTGGATTATCTGAATTGGAATAATGCATTGAGTGTGAGTTTTAAGCCCAGCCAAGGGTGGCAAATCCACGTCTTAGCGTACTTGCGGGTAGCACCATCAAACCATTTTCAAAATAAACAAACATGAAATGTGTTGTTCCAATTCAGGCGATCCAGTCTATACTTGTATGCTGCGCGCATCACATAGTAATTCTAGGCTAATAACCGGGATAAGAGCACATAATGTTTTCAAAATTCGATATCATGGTAGTAGAGGCCGATCTTTCATTGGGCGAGCGGGGGGTGCTCACGAAGTAACCTTCCCCAGTACCCAAGTTCCCGAGCCGAGGCAACTTGGTGATGACGGACACGTGGCCTTAGGCAACGAGTCAGGGTTTCCTAAATTTTCCAAAATAAAATATTTAGGTGGGCGACTCTGTATCTGGCAAAGCAGTCCATGTTTGGCACTTCTTTCAATCAAAAATCTGTTTTAAAAAACGATTTGCCGAATTTGGACTCTTTGATGATTCATCGGTCTTGCATTGCACTCTGTGAGATTAGATACAGGACCGTGACTTTGAGTCCTGAACTGTAGTGAGCCCAACGAACAAAACGGGATTCCTCCCGGGACGTTTGGGGACGTCTACACCCCCTGGACCCCCGCGAGTTGACCGGGCAGCTCAGATCCCCGTCATAATCAACCGAAGTGCCAACTCTTGAAAGTATCTAACATCACAAACTTCACTGCAAGGCATCATTCGGGTTGGATTCGCATCTAAAAAACTCATAACCTCACTGAAATAAAAATGCGAAAACAAATACAACTGAAAGGAATTTTGTTAAACGAGATTGCCAAGAATAAAAACCTAACAAGTTGAATCTTGAATTTTTGGCTCACTCTTCTTCTTCTCTCTGTCTTTCTTAATTAGGATGACTATAAAACTTTGAGTGATGAAAAACTACTCATATTATGTAAGGAAAGTCACCCGTCATTATATAGAGCAGAGAAGAGGGTCAGATAAATTCTAGCAAAAGAATTCATGTCCATCAAAGTTTGCTTCTTATCTTAAAAAAGTAATTATTTCATATTTAAAATTTTAATTACTGAACTTTATCTCAAATATTAGCCTTATCTAATTGTAGAGTCCAAATAAAATAAAATATGCTAAAAAAAAATATAGACTATTAGGCAACACCAAAAAATAAATCTAAACATTGCCTACTCTCTCTCTCTCTCTCCTCATATACACACTTATAAACATACAAAACTTGGAGGTTCAACAATGTTATCAGCATCATACGTGTACTCACACAAAAGCTCTAGCAGAATTTAGAAGACTCCACATACCTCTTTCTTAATTAAATAAATAAATAGAATTAGCTTTACTCTTAATTATACATTAGCGTAATTAACTATCACTTAACCTTGATTAATCATAATTACCACATAACTTAATTAATCATAACTAATTACAATTCTCACATAATTTAATTAGTTTAATTTGACTTTCATTTAAGGTCCAATTAATTATATTTAATCTTTACCATTCTGAATCAAATTTTTAATCAAACCCCCAAAAGGCCTCAAATATTAAATTGAACTTATTATCATCACCAATTTTGAATCACCAAGGCCTTCAATTTCAAATCAAACCCAAAATCCTTATCAATAAGTTTTATATTCAAATTGGATACCTCATAAATAAATTTAATTCATAATAATCATAATTTCTCAAACCTTATAACATAATTAACTTAAGGCTTTAAAAATCATGCTAAACACAGATGTAAAGTCGGCTTTGGTTTCTGGTGCCTCTAAGGCTACAAATTCTCAGTTTAAAGCCCCAATTGCAATAGATTTTCTCTACACTCAATAGATATAAATTCATAATCACATAAATCATATAATTAAACATACAAATTCATATCAAATACATAACTACATGCATGAATTAAGTATTTACGGGTTGCGGTCATCACATGATTGATATGAATTTGATATATAACTATTATACGAATTGTTTTGGATATTGAAAAGATATGTTTTATGAAATGTTGGACTCCATTCATTAAATCTTTTATATTGATGTTACTTACTGGGTTCCAGCTCACCCCTCTCCCTTATATATATGTAGATGAGCATATGGATCATCAAGTTTAGAGATAGTTTGGGAGTCCACCCTTTTTGAGAAACCGCATATGAAGTGCCTCCGTCATGGGGCCATACTTGGTCTCCCAAGCTTCTCAACTTTTTTTTTTTTTTGGAATGATGTTGTGTAAAACAAGTTGAAGTTGTTGAAAATATATCTAAGTATGAAGATTGAATTTAAATTATTTATGGGATTTGTCATGGGAGCACTACTCAATTGATTTATTCTTATTTTGTTACGTTTAGGAAAAGTATACTAAAGACTTTTATTTTGGAGTGTTACGTTTGAGTGTTACATTGGAATGTTACAGTTTGAAATTATACATTTGTCCAAAGCTTACTATGAAGTTTTTGTACTCTTTTTGAAATATTTGAAGAATCTCACATCCTTTTGAAATATTTAAACAATCCTATATTTCAAGTCATTTTTATACTCCTTTTAAAATATTTTCCAAATAAAAAATATTCTCATATGAAAATTCGTCTCAAATTTGATTCTCATACGTTGTGTACCTTACCTTTCTAGCATAAAAAGAAAAAAAAATAAAAAGGGTATATCCGTAAATTTAATTTTTAAATAATATATTACATATATCTTTTCAAAATCAATGTAACTAATTGGACTAAAAAAAATTAAGATTAAATAAATCACCATTCCTTAATATGAGATTTATAAATAAATTTTCTATTAATCAACCCATGTAAAATTGGTCCATCCGATGGTATTTTGGAAAAATTGTTAAAAGCTAATTTTTTGACCCTTTTTTTTTAAAAATAAAAAATAAAAAATTGAGAAATGACTTTTAATTCATTTCCCAAAATACCACCACTTGGCGTTCTCAAAAAAAGCATAGCCACTTGGTGAAACAGAAGATAATGGTACATTTGGAAAGATGAACTTGGCCATGAAGTAAAGATCAACTGTGGTCAATAAACAACTCAACTATGGTTTTGGATGAGCTTAGGGGGTAAGAAACCTCCTATTATAAATAGAGGGGATTTTTGAAGGAAGAGGTAGCATCATTTGATAAAAGGTTATTTTAGTAATTTTTTAATTTTTTTTATAAAAAGATTTATAGAAAAGTAAAGAGAATGATGTGACAATTTATAATATTTTTTTTAATTTTTTAACTAAAATAGTTATTTAGTTTTATTTGTATATTAAACATCATCTAAGTCTTCTAGTCGACAACCGTTGATGAGGTGGTATTAATGATTTTTTTTTTTTTTTTGTTTGGTAGATATAGATCGATGCGACTTATCTCTCCGTTAAACTCTCGATTAATTTGTTTAAGGAAAATAGGGCCTCCACACTTACTAATCATATTTTTAACAAAATGTACTTCCAAATCAATAATAAATTACTTTTGACAAGCAAATGCTTCACGTACATACACAATTCCTAGTGTACATTCTAGAATTCTACCTTCTATGAAAAACACAAACTGAACTACTTCATAGCCACAACTTTTGCATCAATACATAGGAATTTATTATTGGTTATACCTCCTAACCATAGTGACATATTGATAGTTTAGGATAAAATACATATAATAAATATATAATTGAGTGAGTGAGAAATTAACAATCTAGAGCCAATTTAAGCCTTGTGAGGGAAAAGGCGAATCGGAAGGCCTTTTTTAGGATTAGGCATGGGATCGAAAACAATTTTCTCGTTAGGAATTACTTTCTTCCACTTGAACCTCTTTACCAGATTGTGCATGAACACTAGTATTTCCAATCTAGCATACTCTTTTCCAGGGCACATTCTTGGTCCTCCTCCAAATGGCACATATGTATAAGGTACGGGCCCAGATCCCTCAAACCTTGATGGGTCAAACTTGTGTGGCTCGAAGAAGAATTCTGAATTTTTATGTGTCGAGTTCACACTCCAATATAACTGATAATGAAAATGACAAGGTAAAGTTATTAAGTAGCTTATAATTTCAAACAAGTACATAACATAAATAATCTAGTCCAGATCTGGACTAGAGATAAACATGATAAAATAAAGATGTTATAATTATCAGAGCGACTTGATTTTTTTTAATGATGTTATATACGAAGAGTCTTAAAAAATGAACAGTTAAGATCTAAACAAGGCCTGTAGTGGGCCCCATTGGCCCAAACAACACCTCTCTAGTCCAGATCTGGAACGGAGAGATTCCAATCCTATAAAACAATTATATATGAAATTTTGATTATTACCTTACAGCCTTTTGGAATTGAGAAACCATTGTACATGAAATCTGTTATTGCTTCTCTAAAAGCTCCTTGGAGGGGTGGTGCAAGTCTCATCACTTCACACGCTACATTCCATGAATACTTCATCTTCTTAATATCATCCCAGTACAACAATTCCCCTGGAGCTTTTGATTTCGCAATTTCCATTTGCTCTGTTCACAATAATGCAAAATACATGAATACATTCCATGAATACTTCATCTTCATCTTCATCTTCTTGATCTTCTTGTGGATCATTCGAATCTTTGGCATGTTAGGGAAAATTAATAAAACATTAAAAGAAACATTATATTAAATAATTGATAATTTTTTCCTTATCCCATCGTCCGACTAAGGTGGTTCAATTGGGCAGATACTACTCAATTCGTAACATTTCTTCCAACTATTGTAATTTGGGGTTGGTTTGACAAGTTTTCTTTTAATAACATTTTGTTTTCTATTTCAGTAAATTACACTCGCCTCCTTTAAGATTTGAAAAAAATACGGTCACCTCCACACTTTTAACATAGTTATACCGATTTCTTTTTTAGTAAAACTAAATGATTGAAACTAATGCAAATAGTAAAATAAATAAAGATAAATATATATATTTTCATAAAAAAAAATGATCATAATGTCTATTTTTTCATTTACACAACTAACGAATTACTAATAAAAAATTGTCTAACTGTAATGTCAATTAAATTATCAACAGATATCAGTGTAATTTTTGTCAAAAATATAGGCATAACTGTATTTTTTAAAAATTTCAAGGGATGTCAATGTAATTTGCCTTTTCTATTTTTATTTACTTTTTTGCCTTTTTTAAGATAAAGTTGTTAATGCTTAAAAGTTATTTTTGGGCTTGGACCTGACTTACCTCCAATCTTGTGCATACTGTGAGCCCATTATGGTCATCCTAAGTGCTTCTCAAGTAGGTTATTCATGTAAAAATTGAGTTGTTGGAGATTAATAGATATATAATTAAATTATATTTGTCTGCAAACAATAGAGATATATATATATATTTTAAAAGATCCCTAATAATATTTGTTTAGAAAGATAATGACAACATAATTGTCTGTATTAGTATAGGTTCTCCAAAACATACGGTGACAAAAATACCCCCATTACACCCCTTCAAATACCACCTATTACTTTTTTTTAACTCATTTAAAATTTCAAATTTTATAACTTTTGATCTAGTTTTTTTTTTTTTTTTAAATATAAAATTTGTAGTTTTGAAATCATTTCATTAAGATCTATAAAACAAGATGCATAATGAATACAAAATTATAAAAAGAAAAGTCGATGAAATTTTACTAACCTAAGATAGGTCAGTAAAATTTTGGTTGGTCAGTAAAATTTTGATGACCAAGTCAGTCTAAATTAGGGAGATTTTGGTTGGTCAATTTCAATGACCAAGTCATTGGTAAAATTTCGATTAGTCAGTGAAATTTTGATTTAGTGAAATTTTACGTAGGTAAATGAAATTTCAAATAGGATTCTAAAGATGTAATCAAAAGTTAATAAATTTTAAATTTTGAAATCACTAAATAATGTAAAAACTCACAGAAGAGAGAAACAACATTATGAGAGATACAACAAGAAAGATTAAGATTTTTTAGATTATGAGATCATTTTGGATTATATATGTTAAAGTTTATCCTTATCACTTTAAGATTTCAAATTTCAAGGACTTTAACTAGCAAGTAAATTATTAGTATCCTTAAATTCTTACATAAACTTATAGAGGGATGTTTCTCTAATTTTTGTTAAAAAACAGATGGTAAGTATGATTTCAAAAATAGCATATCTATTTTTCCTCTCCCCCCCCCCCTAAATAGCAGTATCAGATACCGTATGACTATTAGTGATACGACTAAATATCAGTCTATATCAACCAGTATACCAATAAATATATAACAAGTATTAGAGATCTCAAATATTAATAAGTATCGGCCGATATTTAGAACACTATTAACACTTTCTTCGTAATATCATCTAGCAACTAATTCAAAGGCCACAACTAAGGTCTCACTTGGCAACTTTCAGTTTTAGACAAAAAATTACTATAAATTATTACATCACTCTTTTCATTTTTCTATACATTTTTTTGTAAAAAATTTAAAAAAAAATACTAAAATAACCTATTTCCAAATGAGACCTAAGTAATAATAGGTGTCGTTTGGGAAGTAGGTTGGCTTTTTGACTTTTTTAACTATTTTAGTCTGAGCTAAAAAGCTTGATTTGGGAAGGCCTTTTTAGCTTTTTTTGGCTTTTTTTTTTTTAGAGAAAGTGTAATAATTATGGGTTGGATGTGATGTTTTATTTTTTGTGGTTAAAATAGTCTATTTTATTTTTTGTGGCTAAAATAGCCAAAAAAAAACCCCCAAATAGCTCTTCCCAAACGAAACCATAAACCAACATTGAATTGTGGTATTAAAAAAGTGCCAGGGAGAATCCAAAACTGTACGTATTTGTAGAATAGAATAAGGGCAAATTACCAACACTCCTCTCGAGGTTTGATTAAAATACAAATTTTTCCTAAGATTTGAGAAATTACATTCTACCTCATGAAGTTTATATTTGCATAACAAATTGTCTCCTGGGATTTGTATTTGCATAAGAAATTGCCTCCTCATTTGTTATGCAAATATAAACTTAAGGGACAATTTGTACTCCCTCCGTCCCAAAATATTAGTCACTTATTCCATTTTTCATTGTCCCAAAATATTAGTCCCTCTTCAAAAATCAAGTACAAAAATAATATAAATTTCCTATTTTGCCCTTCTTTTAAATTAATAAACAATATAAAAAGTACAATTATGACATTGATATTCCCAAAAAATATACTATCAAAAGGATAATTTTGGAAAATCAACTTTTTTCAAAAGCAATAATTGTACTACCAAAAAAAGTTAGATTCCCCAAAAGGGATTATTATTTTGGGACGGAGGGAGTAATTTTTTAAATCTCAAGAGAATCCGTATTTTAGTCAAACCTAGAGGGGTGTTGGTGATTTGCCCATAGAATAAATATGCATGCATAGATACGCACCCTCGTACACTCGTTGATAAACATGAGGAAGCTCCGCAAGAAACATGACAATGGAAGCGCAGACGGAGCTAGCAGTGTCGTGGCCACCAATCAACAAACCCAAGATTTTATCAGCAATATCAGCCTCTTTCATGAAATTTCCATTTTCATCACTCGTCACAAGCATATGTGACAATATATCTTGTGTCGGCGAAGCCTTTCCATCTCCCAAATCAACCTTTCTCTGCTTAATAATCGCCAAAAGCTCCTTCCTAATAAACTCCGAGGCCTTGATAGCTCTCCGGAACGGTGTTCCAGGCAAATCAATAGGGATGGAAAAAATTCCAGCAGCCAAAATCCCAAAAGGATCGGCGAATTTAGCGACGTGGTTCGGATCATCAATGTTGATAAACAAGCGACAAGCCAACCAAAATGTGTATCGCTTGGTGAGAGGGAAAACCACCACTTCGCTGCCAACCCAATCGGAATCGAAGTGTCGCTGTGAAATGGTATCCATGACACCAATATATTGTTGTAAAGCTTCGGGTTTGAGGAAGTTTGGGAGCATTTTTCTGAGAATGATTGATTCTTGTTTGGAAGAGGTTTGGGTTGAGGATGGGAAGACTTTGTCGACGGAGCTAGGCCACCATGCTTGGACGAGCCTGTTCTCGTTCGAGAATAAGAACTTGTTACCGGCTGCACCGGCGAACACTACTGTTGTGGAGCCTAGAAGATTTGTCTTGAAGACGTAGGATGAGTAGTTGGATATGCGGTCGAATACGAATTTTTCCGGGTGACCTCTCCAGCCGGTGGCCAGGAACTCGAGGGTCTCGCCGATCAACGGCCACCCGGTGGAGCCCGGCGGGAGAGTTGGGTTTTTGGAGTTGGATTTGTAGAAGAGGAAGTGCAAGCTCAGTGGGAGTAAGAGAAAGAGAAGAAAGAGGCAGAGGAGAGAGAGGGAGAAGAACTCCATATCTACTATAGTTGCCTCAACAATTCAATGGGTTGTGGAATGAGTTTGGAACCAAGTCGAGTAATATTTATAGAACCATGCTAGCAATCAATTGAATTATCAAATATTTTATAAAATATTTTTAGGTAGATAAGTCTACACGTAAGTGAATATTACGTAGAAAATTTAATATTTTTTCCGTTTTAAAATAATAGTCTTTTTTAGAGAATTTAATTTTTTTTAATAATACAATTGTTACTATTAAAAAATACTCACTGTATTTGGTTTTAATTTTTTTAAAATTGAATTTTTTATTGTTCATATTTTTTTTTTTGATTTTAGTGAATATTTTTAAAATTTTAAGCAATTTTTTTACTTTTTTAAATTTACTTTACTTGGATATATAAAAATAGTAAAATATTTGTGAAAAAATATTTTTAAAAATTAATAAATACACAAAAAAAAAATGTATTGATTTTTTGTATTTTTTTTATATTTTTGGTATTTAGTGAATTTTTTTTAAATTTTTTTACAAATATTATACTTTTTAAATGTATTTATATTAGGTGTGTCTAATAATTAAAAAAATTGCTTAAAATATTTTAAAAAATTCATTGAAAAAAACAACGAAAAATAAAAAAATGGAATTTTTTTAAAAGTGTTTTCTGGAAACCAAAACTAAACAAGCTGATTAATTTTTTAAAACTACCTTTCATTTTTTTTTTAGAACATCAATTGTCATAATTAATAAATTTAAAAGAATGAAAAAATAAGAAATTCATGTTAAAGGGACTAATATTTTGAGACAATGAAAAATAAAATAAAAGACTAATATTTTAGAACAGATTGAATAATTTATTTTAGATCTCTAACATTCTTTTTTTTTTATAGGAATTTGGAATTGGTGAGCTAATTTTAGAGTCGACCTCTATGATTCAAACCATTCACCTTTTAGTGCCATTTTGGGAACATGGTAAAAAGTCACGTTTTTGGACAAAATGTCCAAAAACGTGGCTGCCAAAAACGCCAGAAAAGTCATTTGGCAAGTGCCAAAAACGCAGCCCTAAAATTACAAATTAGGGCCTATGAAAAATGAATAAAAAAATAACTCTCTTATGTTGGGTAAGGGTATTTTGGTAATTTTAATTTGATTTGACACCATAAATAAATATTAAACTAAAAAGTAAAAAGCCAACTTTTTACCAACTTCCCACATCACTTCCAAAAAAGCAAAAAAGCTTGGTAAAAAGCCAAAAGCCAGCTTTTTACCAACTTCCCAAAACAACCCTTAGTATTTGTTAAATAGAATATTCATAAAAAAAATTAAAATAATCGAATATTGATAAATATGCGTTTGAATTATATTTGTATTACAAAAATGAATAGTTATTATTGAAATAATAATTATCATACATTTTTTAAAAATAAATATGATTTAAACATATAATCATCAATGTTTGATCAATTTTTTACATAAATTTTCTATGAGCATTGATACTCAATCTCAAAAATTGGACTCATTTTTTAAGCCTAATAATGTGATAATTAATTAAGATATTTAAAGTAATACTCTGTCTTATATTTTTTCTAATTATTAACTAATTATATGACTTATAAAATTAGATTATTCAAAGATAAGCCGTAAGTCAGTTATTTACGAAAACTAATTAAAACACTCCTCTTCTTCCGCTTTCCCTTCTCTGTCCAATCACCCAACCTCCATTGTAACTTCACACTTTCTCCCTAAACACACTAACTCCAAAACCCAAGGCATAACGCAAGGCCAAATTGAAGACTCTATGGCCACCACTGCAACAATATCTTCAGGTTTAGAATCTCATCCAATGATTATCACAATTACAATTGCAAATGGGAAATTCAGTTCTGATTGGCAGTATTTAATAAATCACATTTTTTAGGCTTCTTTGTTGGTGTTCAATGAGGAACCCTATTCAAACTTCTGCAGCTTGCCTAGAGGATATGAACCATCACTTATATATCATTAAACGTAGAAAAAAAAAAGTTCATAAAGTGAACTTTATCTTATTTTTTATTTTTACGCAACAAATTTTAAAAAGCAATTCATATCACTAAAATCAACAGCAAAATTAACCTTAAATAAGTATTCTGAAATCAAATGGCCAACCAATGCTACACGTATTATTATTGGATAATAGTTTATTTCAATCCAGAAACAAATTAGATGGTATTGTTGGGTCGTGGTGAGTACGATTTCAAGCTCCTCTTACTGATCTAAATCGTTTAATGTGTAGAATTATTCAAATATATCATTCTTTAAAAAATTACGTTAATCAAATATCGATAATTATTTGATCAGTTTGCAGTTGTTTTTTATAATTTTAAAAATAAATTACAAGAACAAATATAAATTAATTAAATGACTATCAATATCTAATTAATATAACATTTTACAATGTTTGGTTTGTGTTTGTAGAGTAGTTTTTGAGATAAAAAGTACGAAAACTTGTATGGTTTGCATTTTTTCAGAAATAATTTTGAAAATTTATTTTAGGGAGAGAGTTTTAAAAAAAGTGATTGATTTGACGTGTATGAGAGAGAGTGTGTGATTTTAGAAAGTAGGTAACTAAATAAAATTTTGAGATTTTTTAAAAAAATTTGTTTAATTTAATTACTTTAAAAAATTTATTTGTAAAAAAATTTTCTCAAAATTTTTTTTAAAAAACAAACCAAACCAGACCAATATCCTTGATAAGTTTTACGAATTGAATTAAAATGACCCAAAAGTCGAGCCCACCTTGATTCTATGGTACTGTCCAATCTATTTTCCAACTGGAGAAGGGCTAGACTTATTAGCGTGCCTCTTTATTTATGATTGATGCGGAGATGTCAATTCGCTATTGACTTCTGAAAAGGGAGCAATTACATGGGGCAGGTGAAATAATGTAAAATCAATTTCATGGTAGTTGATAAAATTGTTGTTTTAATGCTCGTTTTGATAATGATTTTTTTCATTAATTTTTTAATTTTTTTGATTTTTTTAGTCTGTAACTTTTTTAACCGTTTGGTATTTTTATTTGGAAAAATAATTTGGAGTCCTAAAAATACCCCTCCTAATCCCTCTAATTTCCAATTTGGGCAACTGTTTCCTCTTTTTTTTTTTTTTTTTTTACTTGATATGGAAATTAGGGGGATTAGGACGGTGTTTTTAGGAGATGTAGAAAGGTCCTTTTATTTGACTTTTTGACTTTGAAATGGTATAATTTTTTTGTCTTTTTGCTTATTTTATTATTTTGTGATTTTTTGATTTTTTTTTTTTTTGTCATTTTGTGATTTTTTTAGTCCAAAATGAAAACCAAACGACCCCATAGTTTCATTTATTAAAAAAATCAAAAATCAAAAAACAAAAAACAAAAATATTATGTTTAGTTTAGTTAGAGAATTTCTTTCCTGAAATTTTTAAATAAACTAGAAATTATCTAAATCTAAATCTAAAAATCTAAATCTAAATCATTTTAAAATACCGAAAGTGTTTGTCTATTTTTTTTTCTTCTTAAAATATCCTTATAAATTATTATTATTTTTTTTTTAAAAAAGAAAAGAAGGAAACAACCGTGAAACCACCCGCCAAACAGCACATGGGAGTGCTTTTTCTTTGGGAAAAGTTAGGGATCATGAAAATGATCATGAAAAATTTATGACCCTTAGATTACCTTAATTAGTGTGTGGTGCTTTATTCTAAGTGTAATCCAAGGGTCACAAAACTTTCATGATTATTTTCATGAAAGATTTTTTATGATACCTAACATTGCTGTTTCTCTTTTGCTACTACCAGTGAATAACATCAGGAACCAATTAAAAAAAAAAAAAACTGAAAACAGTCAACGAAGCATAGTATAAATTATTAAATTATTAAAAAAAAAAGAAATAACAAAACATAATATAAATTATGAGAATTTTTTTTAGGTCATTGATATTAAAATTTTATAGTATAAAAGCTATCTAATATTTTTATAATGTTTAAGACCTCTAAAATCGATTCAAAGAAAATTCGGTCTAGAGAATTTCTCTGTATTTCCCAGAGAATTTCACTCCAAACCAGGGAATTTCTTTTTAGAGAAATTATGGGAAGGCCAGAGGCCAGAGAAATTCTCTAGATTCTAGTCTAGAGATTTTCTCTATATTTCCAAAGAATTTCTCTGATTTTTGCAAAAAATTTCTGGGTTCAAATTAAAATATTTATCTGTCTTCTCAATCACGATGTGCAATACATAAATCGATTACCCAAATAAGCAATAACAACAACCAATATACATATATCAAGAGAATTTCTCTAGCTTTCCCAGATTTGGAAAGGATGAAGAAATTTTTTAGATCTGGGAAGACCAGAGAAATTCTCTGAATTCTAGTCTAGAGATTTTCTCTGGATTTTCTCTAGACTGCCTTCCCAATCACAATGTGCAATACACAAATCGATCATCCAAATAAGCAACAACAACAACCAATATACATATATATAGAGAGAGAGAGAGTCACCGGATTATATATCGAAGCCATTGAATTTGGCTCATATAGGGGCTGAATAGGCACCCATGTTGTAGAACACAATCAAATCATTAAGTTGGAGCTTTGGCAGCTTACATTCTGTCGTCACTACATCCATTCCATCACAGGTTCGTCCAAATATCGTGGATGGCCATAGCATCCCACATCCATTCTCGTCATCTTTCGACTGATCAGAAAGTAGTAGTGCCTGAATGCCATGGATGACCGATCATGGAGTGGGCTATCTCTGGAACATATAATTTTCACTGGAACCTCAATAATTTCAAAGTTTTCAGATTCTTCGCTCCAATGATGAGCAGTCCAAAGCACTATCCATTGTAGAGCTCCTTGAGGCATATAGTTTTTAGAGACGAAGCGGCGACGTCAGGGCCAATAGGCTCTGCGGCAGCGGCTACGCCTCTGCCGTCGTTGATGTCACGGAGGTGCTTGATGGAGAGCTCTTTGAGAGAGGAATAGTGATTGAGCACTACGTTCATGCCTTTGACTTCGATCATGCAACATCTACACGAGAACTTTTTCAAACCCTTGTAGTTCTTGGCTAAAACAGCCACGCCAAGGTCGGTGAGCTTGAGCAACTACAGAGCTTGAGGCGTGTGAGGTTAACCTAGCGGAGTGAGAAAAGAATCAGGGCATTGTCATCTAGGCTGACGAATTGTGGGTCGCATCGGAGAGCCAGCTTTACGACGATGTTGAAGCGAGAGAAGAGAGAGGGGATGAGAGAGAGAGAAAGAAATGAGATTTGATCTGAAAAAGTTAAATTTCTCTGTGAAATATGGTGTGGGGTTGAGAGACCTTAGACATCACAAAATAATATTATGGATTTCTTCCATTACTGAAAATGGGAGAGAGATCTTACACTAATTTTCTAATTATCTATATATTATATAAGGAAAAAGGGGTTTCTAACCCACAAGTCTTGTGAGAGCTCTAATATCTCAATCTTAATTTTTTAATTTTTTGATTTCAAAAAAAGAAAAAAAAAACCCTCAGCATTTATTACTTCTCTTAACTCACAAGCCTTTTTAACTTTTCTCATACCTACTGCTTCACCATTTTCAACTTTTTCTCATACATTATGGTTACTGATGAGATTGTTAAATTATTTTTTATAAAAAATCTTTAAATTTTTTTTTGTATATTTAAAAAAATCTAAAACAAATATAAATTCTTATTAAAAAATAATAGGTTGCAATTGCAAAAAAAAAAAAGAAAAAAAAAAGAAAAATACATTGTGCATTTCATTAATAATGCTCAAAAAAAATGTGTCAAGGGTTTGTGTAAAGGCTTGACACGTGTCCACTCTCAAATTATCAAGTGAATATAGATGAAACCAAAGTACTCAGTTTTAATGGCTAACAAATATTAAAAACTTGACCATTGAGGCCTAATAACTATTAATTAATAAAATTCAGAAATTGAAAGGTCTTAAATCACATCTCTTAATCTTCTCAAAATGTTTCCTTTTTTGGTGCATGCATTCATTCTAATATTGATAGAGAATTGGACGTGTGGAAGAATGAGAGATATTAAAATTATATACTGAGTTGTGTAATTGTTGTGATAAAAAAATAAGGTTGCATTCCCCTTCTATGGCGATTTACCTAGTTATATCTCCAATTAAAACGTCAGGTGTACTTCTATATCATCATTGAATGTTACTTTCATTCTGTGTTTGCTAAAACTGATAGATGGACCTAATGCAAGAAGTGCAGATTATTTCAATATCATTCTCGAGATTAGAAGTACAAAAAATATACATAAAAAGTATATGAATAGACAAGATTTTACAAAATTTATTCGTGAGTCTCACCTTTTCAAAATCCTATAATTCCTTTATTTTTTGTATTATATTTTATGTTTGGTTTCCGTACTTTTTTATATATAGTTCTATTTTTTTCTTTAAAAGTTTATTTTTAAAAATAAATAAATCATTTTCTGTTTCAAACAATTTTATTTTTTGTTTTTATTTTTTATGTTTTTCTTAACGTAGTTTTAGTTTTTGGGCAATTACTTACCTTTGTTTTTTTTTTTTTCTTTTTCTTTTTTCTATATATTGTAATTTTGTGCATTTTAAGTGTATGATGTTTTCACTAATACACTTGGAGATGCACTATGAAAAAAAGTAAGAAGAAGAAAAATAAATAAAACAATACGATGAATGGAGCAAAGATCAAAGATTAAAACTCCCAAAACAAGCAAGCAAACAAACAAGCAAGTAGAATAGAATGTTTAACAATAGACATTTGAAAATTTGCAATAAAATTTTCAAACTTTCCTTTTTGCTACGAAAATTCTATTTGGTACTAGTTAAATAAAATGCTTTTAAAATAGTTTTTTTTTTAGTTAATTACCTAAAAATCCTATCTATAAATGTTATAGTAGCTCAGGTCCTATTTAAGATTTTTTGAATCAATAAGTTCTATTTAGTAAAACTGAGTTTTTAAAACTAAGAACATTATCAATTTTGCATAGTAATGTTTTAGATAATTGTTTCACAAAAAAAGAAGAGCATGAGATTAAACGTTTTTGCCCTTCTACTTATTAGTTTGATTCAGTTATGCAATAAAACCGAGAATATTGTCAGTTTTTTCCAGTTTTAAAACTGAGAACATTATTAGTTTTTTCATTTTTAAAGTTATTTATTTATTTATTTTAGTTTTGCACATCAATGTTCCATCATCATGCTCCTTTATAGACATAAAACTTTCAGTTTTACACAAAAAATAATTCACTTTTTTCAATTTTTTCAAAACAAACATTAGCTTCTTTTTTTTTTCTTTTTTTTTTTTTGCACATATATATATATATTCAATTTGAAAGTTGATATTTTAAAGTTTTGAAAATTAAAATAAATGTAAAATTATTATGTTCCTTTATAGATAATCATAAATGATGAATGATCATTGTTTGAAGGGCAATTCCAACTATTAAAAATTTAATGGGACGTGAAGGTTCAAAAAATCTTAGTTAAGAATTAATAGAGTATCTATATAATAAGGGAAGAGAGTTTTTGAAAATATATAAAATGTATGAGAGATACATTTTAATTTAATGGCTAAGATTAATTCCAAGTTTATATCAATGGTTCAGATCAAAATATCTCCCGCCCAAGACTTCTCTCCACCTACCCAAGTCTGCCTCCCCACCTTCCTTTTCTATCTCTCTCCCCCTCTCCCTCTCTGTTCTTGAATACATCTCTCTTTCACAGATACATCTCTCTCTTCCTCCTATCTCTTTCATACGCTACTCTCTCTTCTCTTGCGATGACCACCGACCACCTCTTCTCCCCCTCGCCAGAGACCCAAACTCGAACCCTCTATTCCTGTCTTCCTCCCTTCATCTCCCGCTCCTTCATCCCCCTTCCCCATTTTAGGCCTTTGTTTTGCAACAAACCCATACCTTCTTCGATTTAGTGAGAGGAGGGAAAGAGGAGGGCATCATCGTCCCGCCCCACCGACATCGACACCCTACCCCGCCGTCCCCGACAAGAAGGTTCGAAATACATGAGGTAAAAGGTTGCAGTCCACCTGATGAATTTAGATTCAGTTTTGGAACTAAAATTTTACAATAGTAGATATTTTGTGTGTGTCTTTGCCCAGGACTCTGTGATGTTATGTGATGCTGTGTGTGAGTGTGTGTTTTGACAGTATGTGACGGTTTCAATGGCTTCTACTGGGAATCAATTTTTTTTAAAATCTTTTTTGTGTGTTCCTGTTATGTCTATAACGGCCCTGTTTATGAAGATTCTGCATCAACTTATGATGATTTTGATTTAGGTTTGATATTTTTTACCCTTCTTTCTCTCTCTTCGTCTCCTTCATTTCATGAATACATAATAAGGAGATCGTAATTACAGACTTCACATATTAAAGTTTTGTTTATTAATTATTTGAATTTTGAAGTTTGTTTTTAGAATTTACATGTTTTGTATTGAATTTTAAGTATGTGATTGATTTAAAGCAATTTCATTTTTTTTTTTTGGTGTATATAATTTACGGTTTCCTGCCAAAATTGCTTTTTCTGTTTGTTTAATACATCGATTTCAGGTTTGTGGATATTTAAATAAGCTCCACTGTCTGTTTGTTTAAATATGGTTAGATTTCTGTTATCTGTCGCCCAACTTTGTCGTGTTTGTTGGTGGTGGCTGTTTCTGGGTGCTGGTGTTTTCTACTGATTTGTGATGTGTTTCAAGGTGTGAGTGGCAATTTGGCTAAAATCTTCATATCAGTGGAGCTTCATTCTCAATTAATGGAGTTGTTTTCAATTTTTAATAACTCAGGAGTAGTCTTGGGTCTTCATTCTCAGTTCTGCTAATTTTTGCTGATGTTGTGTGCCGTTTTGCTGGGGTTTTTGCTCTAGTTTTTGGGTTTTTTTTTTTGGCTCTGTTCTATTTGATTATGCTGCTGTTGGTGTGGTGGTTTTGAGTTGCTGTTGCTGTTGTTGAGTTGTTTGCTGCTGTGGTTGCTGTGCTACTGTTGGTGGTTCATTAGGCTTTGAGTTGTTGTTGCTGTTGTTGAATTGTTTGCTTTTTAGGTATTATAAGTGGTTTGAGTTTTAATTATATATCAATTTCTATAGCTATCTCTACATCTGTGTAAATTCCTACTATATACAGGTTCAATTTTTTCGAGATTGAAATGTTAGCGTTGCAATCCACGATGAGTGGGACCTTAATGTCCTCTGTGTTCATTGGGTAAGTCCACTTATCAAACTTCTTTGCTTATTAAATTTATTTCTTTTTATTCTGTTAATAAATTTTATTTCTATTTCAAAAGGAAAAAGAAAAGGCTAAGGTGTCTTAACAAAAAAGAAAATAAAAGCCACGCAGGAATGGGAACACAAAATGTATCACAAATGGTATGGTTCTTCAATCATTACTTTTTGGTTCTTCAATCATTATATTTTGGAGCATGCATAACCTATTTTAGTGTAAAGTTTCTAAAGATGAGCATGGTTCTTTTCTACTAAATATTTTTATAAATTTTATCTATAAATTTTTCTTATAAACTGAAAGTGTTTTTTTGTAGTTGCTATGGTCCATTTCTTATTCTCTCTCTCTCTCTATATATATATATATATTTTTTTTTTTCTTTTTCTTCAGGACCGCTAAATCTCATTTGTGATTGGCAGCAGTAGGCCAATACAGGTGTGCTTTGTTTGGTGCTTATAACTTATTGTGAATATATCTTTGCTTATGCTCTACAAAATTGAAGACTCTTATGAAATAGTTTTAATCAAGTGTGACATAGTTTTTAAAATTTCTTATTGTTGACATAAATTGAAAAACTTCATTTTTTCTATAAAATTTTGTAGTGCTTCCAATATCAGGTAATCCATTATATTGTCATTGTTAACTTAGTTTTAGTTGCCAAATCCTTGGGCACATTATTTGGAGTTTGGATTTACTGAAAAACAAGAAGCATGAAGGGAGAAGTGGAGATGAAAATGGGAACATGGTGGATACATCTATTTTGGATTGGAAGAATTAGTTTCTGCTTGCTTAGATGGAAATTGTCATTACTCAGTTTCATTTTGCATGTTCTGATTTGAATTTCTTAAGCAAAATAAGTTTTGAATTTTGGATTTGATTGTTTTAGCCATGAGCACCTTATTACAAACTGTCATAGGCTGCTTCTTTTTCTTCTTCTTCTTTTTTTTTTTTTTTTTTTTCTTTTTTCTTATTTTTTTTTTATAAAAAAAACAGCATGCTCTATTGGTTTTGGTTAACACTCGCTTCTTCTCTCATTCTTTCACACATAAAGCCTATTGGGTTTTTGTCACTTTTTTTTGTTTTTTTTTGTTTTTTTTTTTAAACCAGAGTTCTCTTTTAGGTTTGGTTAGCCCTTTCTTTTTCTCATTATTTCACACATGAAGTCTATTGGGTTTTTGTCACTACATGCACAATTGGATGCTGATTTTTAATCAATACATATGCTAATTTTTAATGGGTAAATTGTATTGATATTTGATAGCCTGAAGAGTGGTGGTTTTTCTGGGACATATTATTGCTGGGACTAATAAGAAGACTTGGGAGTAGTTGCATTTTACATTGAGGTTGGTCTGAGAATTTTGTTTTGTTAGAATTATATTTCTTGGGCCATGTTTTATTGGATTGAATTGTTCTTTTATGTAACAGTTACCATAAAGTTACACTCTATCTATAATGCATTGGTTTAAGTTTGGATTAGAATATATTTGGGAATGGCTTTAGTCACAAGTAAATTATCTATTGGATGGCTCTGGAAGCCTTTTACTTTGGCCATTTTTTAGGAAACAATTTCGATTTCTTTGTTAATATTTTCCATTTAAAGTATATATGGGAGTGCCTTTCTCCCTTTAATAATTAGTTTTCCTAAATTTCAGTTTGTTTCTTTCCGCTGTTTTCATGTTATGTTGTGTCTTTTTATTGGAGGTCATCAATTTATGGGTTTTCGATATAATCAAAGGTATAAACTCTAAGCGATTTTTTTGTTTTTTATTATATCTGTTTCATTACTCAAAATTTTAGAAAATTTATTTTTTTGGGGTCTATTACGTATTGGGTCTTTTGTTGGATCTTTTGGTATTTTGTGCTTTTTTTTTTCCCCTCCACCCCTCTCCTCCTCTTCTCTCCTTTATCTTTCTTTCTTTTGAATTTATTTGGGTTTTTGGTTTATATCCATTTTATTTATAGAGAAACTATAAATTGCAAACGTTTTTTTCCCTTCCCCGTCTCTATCACATTTGTTTTAATCCCCATTGGAATAAAAGCTAACAAAATCATAGTGTATTGCTTTTGTTGTCCCATTGTTCTTCGTACATGTGAGCTCATTTTTTTCAAAATATGATTCAATTGGTAAGAGAAAATATGTGTGCTTATTTTTTATCAAGTGCTTTAGAGAAGATAGTAAAAGTAGATGAGGAAAAAAGGTGAAGAACATGGGAGTAGGTACCACAAGAATTAGCATATTTTTTAGCAGTTAGAAAGTTCATTGCTTACTATGTGACGTGATTTGGAAATAGCCGAACATTAGTTATTTTTTATTTCAAAATGACTTTAATCCATCTAACTTATTCTTTTCGAATCCTTTTAATTTGGCTATTTTTTAGGGATTTTTTTTAAATATTTTTTATAGAGAGTAAATTTCACCATTTAAGCAATCTTTATATGGGAGTGCTTTGTGGTTAAAAAAATTATAGCAGTGCATTTTTTTTTTCTCTACTTTTCTCGCTATATTTCGGGTTTATAATTTGCAAAGAACTGTTAAAATGTGATTGGCAGTAGTAGCACTAGGAGGTGTACATTGTTTGGTGAGATTGTAGAGCACTAACTAATGCACAATTTAATTTTAATTTTTTTGAATTGCAAAGTATTGGTTGGTGTCCATTTTAATTTTAATATTTTTATATTGTAGAGTATTGGTTAGTGTGCATTGTTTGGTGTTTAGTTTTAATTTTTGTGGGATTGCAAAACACTTGCTGGTGTGCTTTATCTGGTGTTTAGTAATTTTTTTTTTTTTGGGATTATAAAGCATTAACATGTGTATAATAGCTTTGGTTTGTGTGCTTTGTTTAGCAGGTGATTTACACTTCAGTGTTGATGTGAAGCTTACACTTTGGTTTTTGTTAATAGAAACCAAATGTCTATAATAAAATTAAAATATATTCTTAAGTTTTATTGGGCGTGCCTTCAGGCACGGGCTATCAATAAAGTTTTATATTCTTAAGTTTTATTGGGCGTGTTTATAATAAAGTTTTATTTTTTCACTTTTCTCTATCCTCACTTAATAACTAGCATGTTATCAATCACCTACAAAGCATACAAACTAACTAATCCCTTTTTCTTTTCTTTTTTTTTAGTAGGCAGGTCAATTAATTGGTTTGAGGCAAAGGTGGTGTTGGGTATGAGGTGAGGAAAAGCCGTGAATTTCATGTAATGATTTTTTGAAATGGTTTAGATTTTAGAAACCTATCTTCATGTAATGATTTTTTAAAATGGGTTAGATTTAAATGTGTTTCTAAATGGTTTTGATTTCAAAAATATGAAAATGATAAATGAACCAACACAATTATTATAATGGGTTTCTAAAATCAATTTTCATGTACTGATTTTCAGAAACCTATCTTTATTTTGTTTAATTTAGTTCCCCCATATAACTATTCTATTTATATCATTTGCAGTATTAATTATGTTTTTCTCATTCTCTTTCTAACTGTTCCGTTTCATTCAGTTTCATTCTCTCTTTCATTTTTCAGTTGTGGTAAGTATCTTTTATAAGTATTTGGTTGTGATCTTTGTTTAAAAAATAGTACAGTTAATTTTATTTAATGAACCTTAGGTTTAATTTTAGTTAGATTTGTCCATTAACATTGATTTCAAGTTTGATTATTTTTTTGTTGCCTACTATAGCGATCCCGAGTTTTAACCCTTGTTGTACAGTAATCCGGAGTTGGTTCCGTAGATGTTAACAGCTGTTTAAACCTTGTTTGCATCCTTTTCTACTTTGTATTTGAGTTATAGGATGTGTTGGGCAGGTCTGTTACAAGTTGGTTGTGTCTGGGAGCCAAGTGTTGCTGTCTAGAATTTTGGGTCTTCGCTCGAGCGAGGGTTTGGTCGCTCGAGTGAGGGGTATGTTTTTGTGTCTCGTGGGTCGAGCCAGAGTGTCTTCACTCGAGCGAGCGACTGCGTCTGGTTCTGAACCTGAGAGTTACATTTCTTGTCTCGAGCGAGCTTTTCTTCGCTCGAGCTATCTGGGTTTTCTTCGCTCGAGCGAGCGTACCGTCGCTCGAGCGTGCGTCTAGTTGCAGACCTGTAGGTTCGAGTTGTTGGCTCGAGCGAGCATTCTGTCGCTCGAGCGAGATTTTAAGTTGTTGTCTCGAGCGAGACTTTCTTGGCTCGAGCGGGGTTTTCTGTGTCTGGTCGCTCGAGCGACCATGTCTTCGCTCGAGCGAGCCTATTATATATCAGTAGGCAGCAGCGGGGTGAATTTCATTTTTTCTTCTCCTTCCATTTTGAAACCCTAGCAGCCGACTCTCTCTCTCTCTCTAAACTTATATTCTCTCTAAGATTTGATCTCTCTAGAGTGTGAATCTATCCTAAGTTCTTTGTTAAAAAGATAGAGGGTGTTGAGATCTTTGTTTTAATCGGAAGAAGTTGGGATTTGGAGCACTTTGGGTTTTGGTCTTCATCTCCGCTTGGGCTCTAACTTCGAGGTAGGGATAACCTACTCCATCTTATGAGTTTTGTCTTTGAATTTTAGCATTTTGATATGTTGGGAGTTGTTGGGTAGTTTTGAGGAAGTTTGGGTCTTTTGTGTAATTTTACAAAAGTTGGGGGTTTTATCTATAATAAATCTATATGCAAGTTAGGCATAGAGAAATGAGATTAATGGTGGAACATTGATAGAAATGGAACCTTAGGGTTGTTTTGTGAATTATGGTAATTTGCCCTAATTGGTTTAATTAATTAATGTATATAATTAATTAATGTATACAATTAATTAAAGAAATTGAGGAATTGAGTTGAGAATGTTGAAGTTGGGAATATATGGGACTAAAGGGTGTAGTTGAATCATTCATTGTTCACCTAGTTGAAATGTTGATATATTATCCATTTGTGCTTTTATTTCCTGTTTAGAGATAATTGCTTTGGACTACCGGTGGAGGGTAGTATTGATTGTTGTAGACAATGCATGATGATTAGGCAAACTAAAACTAATCAATTGGATGTGTCATAGAGTATGACGGTCGGTAGAATACATTAACTTTATGTATTGATTGATTGATTGTGCATACGACCAATGTGTTTATATGCATTATGTGTGGACGGTTGTTGGAATACATTGACTTTGTGTATTGATTGATTGCGTATATGATTCTGTGCTTATATGCATTACTTGTGTATGGGAGGAGATGGGGGATGTACTCCACGGTTTAGGGGAAGATGGGGGATGTACCTCTAAACCGGTTAATGGTTATGGGAAGATGGGGGATGGACCCGGGGATGCAGCTCATATGCTCTCCCATCGTAGTTATGATACAGCTCATATGCTTATCAATTGAAGTGTTGCTTGGATTGATTTGATATAGCACTAAAATGTATATCGTTGTCAATTGTGAAGTATAGAAATGTTTCTATGTTAAGTTGATACAGCACCAAAATGTGTATCCACCTTGGATTTCGAAAGTGTTCTAGTGGTGAACTAAAATCTCATCAAATGTTTTGGCCAGAGTACTGAGCCTTGTTTTCAAACTCAAAGTTGAATGAGAAATGGAAAGTGAAGTGTAGCATAGACTTGATTGTCATGGAATTGTAGTAAGGTGTAAATGAATGTATCAGGGTTGACCATCTATCAGTTGCTGATCTTTTAGTCATTGTTCACAGTTGGTTTAGTGTATTTCTACTGGGCTGTGGCTCACCCTATATGGGAACATCATTTTCAGGTACAGGTAGCATGCCACCTCCAAGGACATCGCCTGGGAGGCTAGAAGCAGGCAGACGTTTGTGGTTTTGTTATCTTTTGTTGTACTACATGTAAATTTCAAGCCAAGGGCTTAATGTGTATTTGAGCTAGTACTCTCCTCTTTGTAACCAAGCGTTAGCTTGGAAAGCTGTAAGCCCATAAGGCATTTGCTTCTATTGTTAATATGTAATGCTTCTTGTAAAGAATTACTCTATGGAATAGAATGATGTTTGTCTCTCATGTCAATGCATGTCTAAATTGATGGGTTTAATGTTATTATTTTGAGGGCGTGACAACTTGGTATCAGAGCGTACCGGGTTCGAATACTTTGGGTACGTGGGAAGTGATTAGGATCACAATGGGTTTGTCTCGCTTGTTAGAGACCTAGATGTAATGTTATGTGCTTACGTGATAACATGTTTATGTGACTATTTGGGTATGGGATTTAATTTCTAGGATGTTGATTGGATCCTTGGGTTTCTAGGAGTCCTGTTGGAAAGGCACCTGATCAATGCTGTTTCTAACTGGAACTCTAGTAACGCCTCGGGACTGTCATTATCTAGAGATGAAATTCGTAAGTGCTTATGTGTTTATGTGCTTACGTGGAGTGAATTAGAGTTGTCCATGCATTAGGACGCGAGTGTTTAGTTTCGGCGCATTTGTGAATGTGCTAATATCCTTTGTTACTTTTACTAGGATGCTTAGGCGAGGAAGTTGTGATTTCCCTCCTTCCGCTCGGGAAGAGTTACGGAAACAGTTTGTGGAGTTACGCCAAGGTACTACACCTTTGGTGCGGTTTGAAAGATGGTTTGCTAACCTGTCAAGGTTTGCTGCAGAGTTGGTGGAGACGGAGGAACTGCGTTGTGCAGAGTTTGAGAGTAAGCTGTGTGACGACATCCGTGTAAGGATTGCGGGGTCTTGGCATAGAAGTTACAGTGTGCTTGTTAGGGCTGCGACTCATGTGGAGGCAGCGGTGCTAGCTATGGGCCAGAGTAGAGAGGAGGCCGTTTCGGCGACTCCGGTGATTCAGGGTGTTAAGAGGCCTTTTAAGAGGCAGAGGGGTTTCAACCCGCAGCAGGGAGGTCGGGCTAAAGCTATCCTTCCAGTGTCGGATTTGGGTTCGGGAGAAGGTAAACAGAGGAGTGTCATTTGTTTCAAATGTGGTCTATTGCGCCACAAGGCTTCGGTTTGCCCACAGAGGAAGGGGGCAGGGTCAGCAGTTCAACCAGTAGTTGTACCACCAGGATTATCTAACCATCCGGGTTTTGTGCCGACTGAAAGTTCAGTAGGGAGGCAGTTGTTGGGGCTTTCACCAGCTCAGATTTCGAACCAGGCTCGTTTTCAGGAGCCGCTTACTTGTTGGGTGTGTAATCAGCTGGGTCATATTCGACGTTTCTGTACTCAGCCAGGGGCTTCTTTGGGGGTTTTACAACCTAGTCGGGTCCAGCCTTATTCGACTGGGCCGGGGCAGTACCGTTTTGGGGGTCAAGTAGGCCAGATTTCGAAGGCCTCAGTGGGGTCGAGTTCCCAAGCTCCAGTTGGGGAAAATTCGCAGTTGTTCCAGGTGTGGCCGGTTGGGGCACATCAGTAGTCTATGTTCGTGGCTTGTAAGCTCATAGAATATCTTGGGTCAGAGAATGACTAACTTTTGGGGTCCAGTGAGGGGCGGTAGTGGTGGTAATACCGAGGGGTTGGTTTTGTTTTGACTAATCCATTTTGTAACCGGTGAATTATCGTTTTGTGGCCATTGGGTTCTATTGTGTAACCAATGTGTTTTGGGAATGTTGAAACATCTAAACTGTTTGTTTATATATATATGCTTGGTTTGTTAATTTCTTTGGATTGGGTGGATTGGAACATGTTGTAGTTCTAAAGTTTTATTAATGTGATAGGTTGTTGTGAGACCATAAAATCTTTGGTAATAATGCATTCTTATGTGTGTGATTTGGTTTTGGGAAAATGAGAGCTGATGAGCCATAGTTTCAAATTTGAAAGGATTACTGAGGGACGCATATCTTAATCGGTAGTACAAGGGGGGCGGGGCGAGAACGGTTATACTTACCAAGTGTTCGAAATTCCATTAGTGTTACCTAATTGATTCTTATGTGTGTGGAAGCGATATTAGTCTACTGTCGCGGGGACCTCGGGAGGATGTGAAGTGTGAGCTCAATACTAGGTATGGTATGCGATTAGCATGGTATTTTACAAGGGCATAGCGCATAATCTTGTTAGGATTAGACCTGTACCTTCGTGGTGGGTAACGTTGCCGTATAGGCATGTATAATGATTGGTCGTTCGATAGAGGGAGTGTTAGTCCCTAGATAAGGGCGTAGCTGTTGGCATCGAGAGTAGTGTGTAGTGAGCAGCTGGTACTATATCTCGGGTAGTAGCTTATGGACGTTTCCTAAGTTTCTGGACTTCCGTACTTTGATCAAAAGTGATAGGTTTGTACCTTAACACTGGTTAGGTCGGGAGATGCTATTGTGAGGGTTGATTAGGTGTATGGCCCGTGGTTGGGGTGTGACCCGTGAGTCGAGTCACTGTGGTAAGTCTTTTGCGAAGGAAGGTTTGGGATGGTAATGAGAAGGTTGAGGACCTTTACTCCTCTGGGAATTTAGAACGGCGTATCATAGAAAGCCTTGTCGGCGACATACAACGGTGTCGGGGTTGGTTCACAGTGGTTGTCTAGCAATAGCATTGGCTAGTGGTTTGGTACGGAGGCTGGGTGTCTTGATTGTACTCGCGAGGTGAGTGACAAATAAAGGTTGGAATGAAGGGTGGACCCTATAGGTCGTTGACGAATGAAAGTACTACGTTGGCTTGTGTTCGGTACGAACGATTACTTGGTAGTGGTGAATGTCACGGTGTAGCAAACCCTGTCAGTTGACTCAGTACGAGGGAAGGGGTATGCGAACTTTATTACTTTGAGTTCAGTCGAGGTGGTGAGTGAAAATCTCTAAATGAGGGAGTTTTGCACAGTACGATGCGTGTTAGTGTGTGGTTCGTATGTTGTGTTTGGATGATGGATAGAAGGGGATCAGTCTTAGAAAATCCCAGAAGAATTCCTTAGTAAGGATTTGGTTTGGTTTCTGATTGAAACTGAGAGGTTGGATGTTTGGTTAAATTAGGTCACTTCGACATAAGTGTCCGTCGTCCAGTTTGGATGGTGGGGACACAAGTGAGGCAGTATGGTTGTGTAAAGTGAGTAAGGCACCTTGTTAGAGTCACTTTGACTCGTTTGACCCTTGTTTGCGCGTTGTAAGGCACGGGGGTGTACAATGTTATCCGTTGTATTGTTACGTTATTGGGAATTTCAAACGTTTAGGATTCCCTTTCTTGAAAGTTCTGTTTTAAGTACAGTGTCATCAACGTGAGTATGACGTATTTTCGGTAGGTGGCGATATAGACCTGAATATTCTATGGGGTAGTATGTACCAAACATTGGTTTAGGTACTGTCGATAGTCGAGACGTAGTAAACGTCTCAGAGCACAGTATTGGTTACGTGGGTTGTACTGTACCATTGTTGTCAGGCCTTGGAGAGTGGGATCTTCCTATCAATTGAGACGTTGTGGAAACGTAGTGGAGTCAACGTATCTGGATCCATTGGTAGGTATTTGAGCGTATGTTGAATATCTTGTTGTATTGATGAAATGTACGAATATTACGTGTGTTTCAGTCTATGGTAATATTTTGGAAGTTAATTTAGCATTATATATGTTAAATGTGATGTGGAATGGAAATGTATCTAATATTGAATATGTTTCGGAATTATGAACCATGCATATTAGAAGTCATTGATTTTGAAAGAAATGCATGTCAATATTGCATGTTATAGCATATGTTGTAAATTGTCTCTTGAATAGAGATAGGATAACCGGTAATGGGTTAGGTTGTTGAATACCAAACTGGGTATTGTGGAGAAATTGATTTCATTCAAATATTATGGGGAATTGCCATGAGAGGACTTGACCGAATCAAATGAGAATGGTTATACGTTATGAATAACACCGTGTTTATGAAAAATGTTTACAAAACTCTTGGATTTCGCATGAGAAAGGCAAAAAAAAAAAAAAAAAAAATCGGATTGCCAACGTTGAAAACTTGATTACTTTTGAGAAAATGCCCTTTTAATCAGAGAATAATTTTCTTTATCTTCATACAAAAGCTTGTACTGGCAGTTTCATTCGGATTGTGATTGTTGAGTAGTGACTTAGCTTGGAGCGCTAGTCGGTTGTTTTGGTGAGTATCTCGGAGAGGGTTTGGTTATGTTGGAGTTTCGTATGCCGGGGTGTTGTCTTCTTTTGAGGCATGTTTCCTTGTTAAGCCTTCCCATATACGAGGGTAAGTAGGAAATCAGTTGTAAGTTTAACTCATTTGTATTGTGAGCCTTGTTATCGGTTGTCCTTGCGTTTCGGCGTTTCCTTAATTTCGGGGACGAAATTCTTTAAGGGGGGGAGGTTATAGCGATCCCGAGTTTTAACCCTTGTTGTACAGTAATACGGAGTTGGTTCCGTAGATGTTAACAGCTGTTTAAACCTTGTTTGCATCCTTTTCTACTTTGTATTTGAGTTATAGGATGTGTTGGGCAGGTCTGTTACAAGTTGGTTGTGTCTGGAAGCCAAGTGTTGCTGTCCAGAATTTTGGGTCTTCGCTCGAGCGAGGGTTTGGTCGCTCGAGCGAGGGGTATGTTTTGTGTCTCGTGGGTCGAGCCAGAGTGTCTTCGCTCGAGCGAGCGACTGCGTCTGGTTCTGAACCTGAGAGTTGCATTTCTTGGCTCGAGCGAGCTTTTCTTCGCTCGAGCGTGCGTCTAGTTGCAGACCTGTAGGTTCGAGTTGTTGGCTCGAGCGAGCATTCTATCGCTCGAGCGAGATTTTAAGTTGTTGGCTCGAGCGAGACTTTCTTGGCTCGAGCGGGGTTTTCTGTGTCTGGTCGCTCGAGCGACCATGTCTTCGCTTGAGCGAGCCTATTATATATCAGTAGGCAGCAGCGGGGTGAATTTCATTTTTTCTTCTCCTTCCATTTTGAAACCCTAGCAGCCGACTCTCTCTCTCTCTCTAAACTTATATTCTCTCTAAGATTTGATCTCTCTAGAGTGTGAATCTATCCTAAGTTCTTTGTTAAAAAGATAGAGGGTGTTGAGATCTTTGTTTTAATCGGAAGAAGTTGGGATTTGGAGCACTTTGGGTTTTGGTCTTCATCTCCGCTTGGGCTCTAACTTCGAGGTAGGGATAACCTACTCCATCTTATGAGTTTTGTCTTTGAATTTTAGCATTTTGATATGTTGGGAGTTGTTGGGTAATTTTGAGGAAGTTTGGGTCTTTTGTGTAATTTTACAAAAGTTGGGGGTTTTATCTATAATAAATCTATATGCAAGTTAGGCATAGAGAAATGAGATTAATGGTGGAACATTGATAGAAATGGAACCTTAGGGTTGTTTTGTGAATTATGGTAATTTGCCCTAATTGGTTTAATTAATTAATGTATATAATTAATTAAAGAAATTGAGGAATTGAGTTGAGCATGTTGAAGTTGGGAATGTATGGGACTAAAGGGTGTAGTTGAATCATTCATTGTTCACCTAGTTGAAATGTTGATATATTATCCATTTGTGCTTTTATTTCCTGTTTAGAGATAATTGCTTTGGACTACCGGTGGAGGGTAGTATTGATTGTTGTAGACAATGCATGATGATTAGGCAAACTAAAACTAATCAATTGGATGTGTCATAGAGTATGACGGTCGGTAGAATACATTAACTTTATGTATTGATTGATTGATTGTGCATACGACCAATGTGTTTATATGCATTATGTGTGGACGGTTGTTGGAATACATTGACTTTGTGTATTGATTGATTGCGTATATGATTCTGTGCTTATATGCATTACTTGTGTATGGGAGGAGATGGGGGATGTACTCCACGGTTTAGGGGAAGATGGGGGATGTACCTTTAAACCGGTTAATGGTTATGGGAAGATGGGGGATGGACCCGGGGATGCAGCTCATATGCTCTCCCATCGTAGTTATGATACAGCTCATATGCTTATCAATTGAAGTGTTGCTTGGATTGATTTGATATAGAACTAAAATGTATATCGTTGTCAATTGTGAAGTATAGAAATGTTTCTATGTTAAGTTGATACAGCACCAAAATGTGTATCCACCTTGGATTTCGAAAGTGTTCTAGTGGTGAACTAAAATCTCATCAAATGTTTTGGCCAGAGTACTGAGCCTTGTTTTCAAACTCAAAGTTGAATGAGAAATGGAAAGTGAAGTGTAGCATAGACTTGATTGTCATGGAATTGTAGTAAGGTGTAAATGAATGTATCAGGGTTGACCATCTATCAGTTGCTGATCTTTTAGTCATTGTTCATAGTTGGTTTAGTGTATTTTTACTGGGCTGTGGCTCACCCTATATGGGAACATCATTTTCAGGTACAGGTAGCATGCCACCTCCAAGGACATCGCCTGGGAGGCTAGAAGCAGGCAGACGTTTGTGGTTTTGTTATCTTTTGTTGTACTACATGTAAATTTCAAGCCAAGGGCTTAATGTGTATTTGAGCTAGTACTCTCCTCTTTGTAACCAAGCGTTAGCTTGGAAAGCTGTAAGCCCATAAGGCATTTGCTTCTATTGTTAATATGTAATGCTTCTTGTAAAGAATTACTCTATGGAATAGAATGATGTTTGTCTCTCATGTCAATGCATGTCTAAATTGATGGGTTTAATGTTATTATTTTGAGGGCGTGACAACTTGGTATCAGAGCGTACCGGGTTCGAATACTTTGGGTACGTGGGAAGTGATTAGGATCACAATGGGTTTGTCTCGCTTGTTAGAGACCTAGATGTAATGTTATGTGCTTACGTGATAACATGTTTATGTGACTATTTGGGTATAGGATTTAATTTCTAGGATGTTGATTGGATCCTTGGGTTTCTGGAGTCCTGTTGGAAAGGCACCTGATCAATGCTGTTTCTAACTGGAACTCTAGTAACGCCTCGGGACTATCATTATCCAGAGATGAAATTCGTAAGTGCTTATGTGTTTATGTGCTTACGTGGAGTGAATTAGAGTTGTCCATGCATTAGGACGCGAGTGTTTAGTTTCGGCGCATTTGTGAATGTGCTAATATCCTTTGTTACTTTTACTAGGATGCTTAGGCGAGGAAGTTGTGATTTCCCTCCTTCCGCTCGGGAAGAGTTACGGAAACAGTTTGTGGAGTTACGCCAAGGTACTACACCTTTGGTGCGGTTTGAAAGATGGTTTGCTAACCTGTCAAGGTTTGCTGCAGAGTTGGTGGAGACGGAGGAACTGCGTTGTGCAGAGTTTGAGAGTAAGCTGTGTGACGACATCCGTGTAAGGATTGCGGGGTCTTGGCATAGAAGTTACAGTGTGCTTGTTAGGGCTGCGACTCATGTGGAGGCAGCGGTGCTAGCTATGGGCCAGAGTAGAGAGGAGGCCGTTTCGGCGACTCCGGTGATTCAGGGTGTTAAGAGGCCTTTTAAGAGGCAGAGGGGTTTAAACCCGCAGCAGGGAGGTCGGGCTAAAGCTATCCTTCCAGTGTCGGATTTGGGTTCGGGAGAAGGTAAACAGAGGAGTGTCATTTGTTTCAAATGTGGTCTACTGCGCCACAAGGCTTCGGTTTGCCCACAGAGGAAGGGGGCAGGGTCAGCAGTTCAACCAGTAGTTGTACCACCAGGATTATCTAACCATCCTGGTTTTGGGCCGACTGAAAGTTCAGTAGGGAGGCAGTTGTTGGGGCTTTCACCAGCTCAGATTTCGAACCAGGCTCGTTTTCAGGAGCCGCTTACTTGTTGGGTGTGTAATCAGCTGGGTCATATTCGACATTTCTGTACTCAGCCAGGGGCTTCTTTGGGGGTTTTACAACCTAGTCGGGTCCAGCCTTATTCGACTGGGCCGGGGCAGTACCGTTTTGGGGGTCAAGTAGGCCTGTTTTCGAGGGCCTCAGTGGGGTCGAGTTCCCAAGCTCCAGTTGGGGAAAATTCGCAGTTGTTCCAGGTGTGGCCGGTTGGGGCACATCAGTAGTCTGTGTTCGTGGCTTGTAAGCTCATAGAATATCTTGGGTCAGAGAATGACTAACTTTTGGGGTCCAGTGAGGGGCGGTAGTGGTGGTAATACCGAGGGGTTGGTTTTGTTTTGACTAATCCGTTTTGTAACCGGTGAATTATCGTTTTGTGGCCATTGGGTTCTATTGTGTAACCAATGTGTATTGGGAATGTTGAAACGTCTAAACTGTTTATTTATATATATATGCTTGGTTTGTTAATTTCTTTGGATTGGGTGGATTGGAACATGTTGTAGTTCTAAAGTTTTATTAATGTGATAGGTTGTTGTGAGACCATAAAATCTTTGGTAATAATGCATTCTTATGCGTGTGATTTGGTTTTGGGAAAATGAGAGCTGATGAGCCATAGTTTCAAATTTGAAAGGATTACTGAGGGACGCGTATCTTAATCGGTAGTACAAGGGGGGCGGGGCGAGAACGGTTATACTTACCAAGTGTTCGAAATTCCATTAGTGTTACCTAATTGATTCTTATGTGTGTGGAAGCGATATTAGTCTACTGTCGCGGGGACCTCGGGAGGATGTGAAGTGTGAGCTCAATACTAGGTATGGTATGCGATTAGCATGGTATTTTACAAGGGCATAGCGCATAATCTTGTTAGGATTAGACCTGTACCTTCGTGGTGGGTAACGTTGCCGTATAGGCATGTATAATGATTGGTCGTTCGATAGAGGGAGTGTTAGTCCCTAGATAAGGGCGTAGTTGTTGGCATCGAGAGTAGTGTGTAGTGAGCAGCTGGTACTATATCTCGGGTAGTAGCTTATGGACGTTTCCTAAGTTTCTGGACTTCCGTACTTTGATCAAAAGTGATAGGTTTGTACCTTAACACTGGTTAGGTCGGGAGATGCTATTGTGAGGGTTGATTAGGTGTATGGCCCGTGGTTGGGGTGTGACCCGTGAGTCGAGTCCCTGTGGTAAGTCTTTTGCGAAGGAAGGTTTGGGATGGTAATGAGAAGGTTGAGGACCTTTACTCCTCTGGGAATTTAGAACGGCGTATCATAGAAAGCCTTGTCGGTGACATACAACGGTGTCGGGGTTGGTTCACAGTGGTTGTCTAGCAATAGCATTGGCTAGTGGTTTGGTACGGAGGCTGGGTGTCTTGATTGTACTCGCGAGGTGAGTGACAAATAAAGGTTAGAATGAAGGGTGGACCCTATAGGTCGTTGACGAATGAAAGTACTACGTTGGCTTGTGTTCGGTACGAACGATTACTTGGTAGTGGTGAATGTCACGGTGTAGCAAACCCTGTCAGTTGACTCAGTACGAGGGAAGGGGTATGCGAACTTTATTACTTTGAGTTCAGTCGAGGTGGTGAGTGAAAATCTCTAAATAAGGGAGTTTTGCACAGTACGATGCGTGTTAGTGTGTGGTTCGTATGTTGTGTTTGGATGATGGATAGAAGGGGATCAGTCTTGGAAAATCCCAGTAGATTTCCTTAGTAAGGATTTGGTTTGGTTTCTGATTGAAACTGAGAGGTTGGATGCTTGGTAAAATTAGGTCACTTCGACATAAGTGTCCGTCGTCCAGTTTGGATGATGGGGACACAAGTGAGGCAGTATGGTTGTGTAAAGTGAGTAAGGCACCTTGTTAGAGTCACTTTGACTCGTTTGACCCTTGTTTGCGCGTTGTAAGGCACGGGGGTGTACAATGTTATCCGTTGTATTGTTACGTTATTGGGAATTTCAAACGTTTAGGATTCCCTTTCTTGAAAGTTCTGTTTTAAGTACAGTGTCATCAACATGAGTATGACGTATTTTCGGTAGGTGGCGATATAGACCTGAATATTCTATGGGGTAGTATGTACCAAACATTGGTTTAGGTACTGTCGATAGTCGAGACGTAGTAAACGTCTCAGAGCACAGTATTGGTGACGTGGGTTGTACTGTACCATTGTTGTCAGGCCTTGGAGAGTGGGATCTTCCTATCAATTGAGACGTTGTGGAAACGTAGTGGAGTCAACGTATCTGGATCCGTTGGTAGGTATTTGAGCGTATGTTGAATATCTTGTTGTATTGATGAAATGTACGAATATTACGTGTGTTTCAGTCTATGGTAATATTTTGGAAGTTAATTTAGCATTATATATGTTAAATGTGATGTGGAATGGAAATGTATCTAATATTGAATATGTTTCGGAATTATGAACCATGCATATTAGAAGTCATTGATTTTGAAAGAAACGCATGTTAATATTGCATGTTATAGCATATGTTTTAAATTGTCTCTTGAATAAAGATAGGATAACCGGTAATGGGTTAGGTTGTTGAATACCAAACTGGGTATTGTGGAGAAATTGATTTAATTCAAATATTATGGGGAATTTCCATGAGAGGACTTGACCGAATCAAATGAGAATGGTTATACGTTATGAATAACACCTTGTTTATGAAAAATGTTTACAAAACTCTTGGATTTCGCATGAGAAAGGCAAAAAAAAAAAAAAAAATTCGGATTGCCAACGTTGAAAACTTGATAACTTTTGAGAAAATGCCCTTTTAATCAGAGAATAATTTTCTTTATCTTCATACAAAAGCTTGTACTGGCTGTTTCATTCGGATTGTGATTGTTGAGTAGTGACTTAGCTTGGAGCGCTAGTCGGTTGTTTTGGTGAGTATCTCGGAGAGGGTTTGGTTTTGTTGGAGTTTTGTATGCCGGGGTGTTGTTTTCTTTTGAGGCATGTTTCCTTGTTAAGCCTTCCCATATACGAGGGTAAGTAGGAAATCAATTGTAAGTTTAACTCATTTGTATTGTGAGCCTTATTATCGGTTGTCCTTGCGTTTCGGCGTTTCCTTAATTTCGGGGACGAAATTCTTTAAAGGGGGGAGGTTATAGCGATCCCGAGTTTTAACCCTTGTTGTACAGTAATACGGAGTTGGTTCCGTAGATGTTAACAGCTGTTTAAACCTTGTTTGCATCCTTTTCTACTTTGTATTTGAGTTATACGATGTGTTGGGCAGGTCTGTTACAAGTTGGTTGTGTCTGGAAGCCAAGTGTTGCTGTCCAGAATTTTGGGTCTTCGCTCGAGCGAGGGTTTGGTCGCTCGAGCGAGGGGTATGTTTTGTGTCTCGTGGGTCGAGCCAGAGTGTCTTCGCTCGAGCGAGCGACTGCGTCTGGTTCTGAACCTGAGAGTTGCATTTCTTGGCTCGAGCGAGCTTTTCTTCGCTCGAGCGTGCGTCTAGTTGCAGACCTGTAGGTTCGAGTTGTTGGCTCGAGCGAGCATTCTGTCGCTCGAGCGAGATTTTAAGTTGTTGTCTCGAGCGAGACTTTCTTGGCTCGAGCGGGGTTTTCTGTGTCTGGTCGCTCGAGCGACCATGTCTTCGCTTGAGCGAGCCTATTATATATCAGTAGGCAGCAGCGGGGTGAATTTCATTTTTTCTTCTCCTTCCATTTTGAAACCCTAGCAGCCGACTCTCTCTCTCTCTCTAAACTTATATTCTCTCTAAGATTTGATCTCTCTAGAGTGTGAATCTATCCTAAGTTCTTTGTTAAAAAGATAGAGGGTGTTGAGATCTTTGTTTTAATCGGAAGAAGTTGGGATTTGGAGCACTTTGGGTTTTGGTCTTCATCTCCGCTTGGGCTCTAACTTCGAGGTAGGGATAACCTACTCCATCTTATGAGTTTTGTCTTTGAATTTTAGCATTTTGATATGTTGGGAGTTGTTGGGTAATTTTGAGGAAGTTTGGGTCTTTTGTGTAATTTTACAAAAGTTGGGGGTTTTATCTATAATAAATCTATATGCAAGTTAGGCATAGAGAAATGAGATTAATGGTGGAACATTGATAGAAATGGAACCTTAGGGTTGTTTTGTGAATTATGGTAATTTGCCCTAATTGGTTTAATTAATTAATGTATATAATTAATTAAAGAAATTGAGGAATTGAGTTGAGAATGTTGAAGTTGGGAATGTATGGGACTAAAGGGTGTAGTTGAATCATTCATTGTTCACCTAGTTGAAATGTTGATATATTATCCATTTGTGCTTTTATTTCCTGTTTAGAGATAATTGCTTTGGACTACCGGTGGAGGGTAGTATTGATTGTTGTAGACAATGCATGATGATTAGGCAAACTAAAACTAATCAATTGGATGTGTCATAGAGTATGACGGTCGGTAGAATACATTAACTTTATGTATTGATTGATTGATTGTGCATACGACCAATGTGTTTATATGCATTATGTGTGGACGGTTGTTGGAATACATTGACTTTGTGTATTGATTGATTGCGTATATGATTCTGTGCTTATATGCATTACTTGTGTATGGGAGGAGATGGGGGATGTACTCCACGGTTTAGGGGAAGATGGGGGATGTACCTCTAAACCGGTTAATGGTTATGGGAAGATGGGGGATGGACCCGGGGATGCAGCTCATATGCTCTCCCATCGTAGTTATGATACAGCTCATATGCTTATCAATTGAAGTGTTGCTTGGATTGATTTGATATAGCACTAAAATGTATATCGTTGTCAATTGTGAAGTATAGAAATGTTTCTATGTTAAGTTGATACAGCACCAAAATGTGTATCCACCTTGGATTTCGAAAGTGTTCTAGTGGTGAACTAAAATCTCATCAAATGTTTTGGCCAGAGTACTGAGCCTTGTTTTCAAACTCAAAGTTGAATGAGAAATGGAAAGTGAAGTGTAGCATAGACTTGATTGTCATGGAATTGTAGTAAGGTGTAAATGAATGTATCAGGGTTGACCATCTATCAGTTGCTGATCTTTTAGTCATTGTTCATAGTTGGTTTAGTGTATTTTTACTGGGCTGTGGCTCACCCTATATGGGAACATCATTTTCAGGTACAGGTAGCATGCCACCTCCAAGGACATCGCCTGGGAGGCTAGAAGCAGGCAGACGTTTGTGGTTTTGTTATCTTTTGTTGTACTACATGTAAATTTCAAGCCAAGGGCTTAATGTGTATTTGAGCTAGTACTCTCCTCTTTGTAACCAAGCGTTAGCTTGGAAAGCTGTAAGCCCATAAGGCATTTGCTTCTATTGTTAATATGTAATGCTTCTTGTAAAGAATTACTCTATGGAATAGAATGATGTTTGTCTCTCATGTCAATGCATGTCTAAATTGATGGGTTTAATGTTATCATTTTGAGGGCTTGACACCTACTAATTGTTATACATAATGCTTCAACTAGAAAATGAGACATGCATTATCATAGGGATAGAAACTCAAAGGAGCATGATCATCCAAAAAAGGATCTTCGCACAAGGTAAGCTTTAATTGTTTTAAAATTTAATTTTGTTTGGTTTTACAGCTTTCAAAAATTCTTCTTCCTTATAACAAGACTCTTAGTCTTAATAAAATTTGAGTTTAATTCTATTTGGAGGTTTGTATGATTTATTTGCTTTTCTATTCTTTTGTTTACTTTAGTAATGCATACATATGTCTATTCTCACTTCACCATTGAATGACATAATTCAGTTGACCATAATAGTTATGTTTAATTCTTCTTAATTCATAGCTATTGATTTTTGTATTTCTCATATGTATTTTGATACGATTTTTCATGTTACAGTTTCTTTTGACGCAATTATTCTTCATTACAATTTCTTCCGATTTCTCATATGTATTTTGATGTAATTTTTCATAGCTATTAGTTTTTTAAAGCGGATTTAAACGAGTGATTTTATTGCAGGTGACTGATCCATATTAGAAACGTTGGGTTACGTTGCTTCTACATGTGTGTCGTTGGTTGGCTCTCTCATTCTAAACAAAATGATTAATTTTTTTAAATTTTTTTTTTTTTTTTTTTTTTTTTTGGGGTTAGCTAGGATGATTGTTTTGTACCAAAATGTTCATTGATCTTTATTTGAAGGCATTGAAATTTGATAAAGCAAAAACGTTACCAGTTATGATACTAATTCAATAATGTTTTTATTGAAGGTTATCCCATTCTAACTTGCCATAGTGTATATATGTGTTATTTTGACGTGGATAAAAATCTAAAATTTTCTATTTGGACTTTAAGTTTAGCAAATATTTCTAGATTCTTTGCTTATGTTACATTGAAATACATAATTCATTTTTTGGACTTTAATTTTAAAATTTGCTATTTGAAATTTATAAATGCTTTCGCTAATTCAATGTGTAGAAACAATTTCAGTTTCTTATAGGTGAAGTTTTAAATCGGAGTAATATTATCATTTTGAATTGATTTATTACCACTGAGTTTCGTAGCACGTGATATCAAAAAAATTGTTGTCAGTGCCTTCAGGAACACACAAACTGCCATAACTTATGGCCATTATAGACATTATAGATTCTGCATCAACATAACAGGAACACACAAATTGCCATACAGGAATGTTACAAAATGCCATTCATTTTAAAGTAGAGGTGACAAACAAATATGATTATAATAAATTAAAATTTTGATTGGATGGGTTAAAGTCAATTTTTTTTTTCCTTCTTCCCTTTACCCCTGTGACTCAACTCAATATATTTTAGTTTCGTTGGGTGAAAATCATCTCTTATTTTGTACAAGAGCTGAACCTATTCTTTCCTTTATTTATTTATTTTCTTTCTTTCTTTCTTTCTTTCTTTCTTCTTCTTCTTCTTCTCCTCTCATTTTTATATTTTACTTTCAGAGTGAGGATTGTAAGTTGTGATAAAAAAATAAATAAATTATACTTTCAACTTTGCCAGTTATTTTGTAAGACTCTATGAACAATGCTGAGATTGGCTCAATGTGGACTAAAAAGCATTTGTAAAAGAAAAACAGTAAAGAGGTCTAGAGTAACAAAAACCAGTTTTAACCCTATTGGCTGTTTCTTTTTTTTTTTCTTCAAATATTTGGCTGTTATTAGTTAGTCATCTTGGAGTAATGAGTGATAGCATAAACCTACTTTATTCTTGAAGTAGTTTAAACCTACTTTATACTTTTAATTGAATGATTATGCATAATGGTACCTCATAAGTGAAGAAGAAAGTGGTTTCTCTTTCAACCCTTAATGTTGGTGAAGTGCCCTCTTGAATGTTGTGGGCAAATTCTTGGTGATTGATTTAGAGTATACAACATGTTATCAATCACTTAGAAAGCATACAAACCAACTAATCCCTTTTTCTTTTTCTTGTTTTTTAGTAGGCAAGTCAATTGATTGGTTTGAGACAAAGGTGGTGTTGGGTATGAGGTGAGGAAAAGCCGTGAATTTCATGTAATGATTTTTTTAAATGGTTTAGATTTTAGAGACCCATCTTCATGTAATGATTTTTTAAAATGGGTTAGATTTAAATGTGTTTTTGAATGGTTTTGATTCCAAAAATATTAAAATGATAAGTGAACCAGCACAATTATTAAAATGGGTTTCTGAATGGGTTTCTAAAATCAATTTTCATGTACTGATTTTCGAAAACTTATCTTTATTTTGTTTAATTTAGTTCCCATATGTAACTATTCTGTTTATATCATTTGGAGTATTAATTATGTTTCTCTCATTCTCTTTTTAACTGTTCTGTTTCTCTACTTAATTATGTTTAATTATGTTTCATTCTCTCTCTTTCATTTTCAGTTATGATAAGTATCTTTTTTATGTATTTGGTTGTAATCTTTGTTTAAAAAAATAGTACAATTAATTTTATTTAATGAACCTTGGGTTTAATTTTCAGTTTGATTCTTTTTTTGTTGCCTACTAATTGTTATACATAATGCTTCAACTAGAAAATGAGTCACAGGGATGGAAACTCAAAGGAGCATGATCAGCCAAAAATGGATACTTCACACAAGGTAAGCTTTAATTGTTTTAAAATTTAATTTTGTTTGGTTTTACAACCTTCAAAAATTCTTCTTCCTTATAACAAGACTCTCTTAGTCTTAATAAAGAAAATTATTCGCTCCCCTTACAAAATATGAGTTTAATTCTATTTGGAGGTTTGTATGATTTATCGGCATTCTCAATTGGTGTATCTATACTATTATTTGTTTTTCTATTCATTTGTTTACTTTAGTAATGCATACATATGTCTATTCTCACTTCGCCATTGAATGACATAATTCAATTGAACATAATAGTTATGTTCAATTCTTCTCAATTCATAACTATTGATGTTCCTATTTATCATATGTGTTTTGATGTGTTTTTCATGTTACAGTTTCTTTTGATGCAATTATTCTTCATTACAATTTCTTTCGATTTCTCATATGCATTTTGATGTGATTTTTCATAGCTATTTTGTTTTTTGAATTGAATTTAAGCGAGTGATTTTGTTGTAGGTTATTGATCCATATTAGAAACATTGGGTTACGTTGCTTCTACAGGTGTGTCGTTGGTTGGCTCTCTCATGTTATTTTTTTTAAAAATTTTTTTTTGGGTTAGCTAGGATGATTCTTTTGTATCAAAATGTTCATTGACCTTTATTTGAAGGCATTGAAACCTGATAAAGCGAAAGGGTTACCAGTTATGATACTAATTCAATAACATTCTTTTATTGAAGGTTATTCCATTCTAACTTGCTATAGTGTATAGATGTGTCATTTTGACATGGATAAAAATCTAAAATTTGCTATTTGGACTTTAAGTTTAGCAAATATTTGTAGATTCTTTGCTTATGCCACATTCAAATATATAATTCATTTTTTGGACTTTAATTTTGAAATTTGCTATTTGAAATTTATAAATGCTTTTGCTAATTTAATGTGTAGAAACAATTTCAGTTTCTTATATGTGAAGTTTTGAATTGATTTATTACCATTGAGTTTCGTAGCACGTGATACCAAAAAAATTATTGGCAGTGCCTTTGGGCATGGGTTATATATAATATCTATATAATATGGGAAGAGGGTTTTTGAATTTATCCTAGAGACATTTGTCCTACTAGGACATTTTAACAGTTATGATTCATTTATGTATTTAGATGAACAACTGACATGCATGATTGTTCCCGCCCAACTATTTCACACTGTAAACAGTCCCACCTACCCACGTATCCCCCCTTCCCACGTCTGAACCCCCACCTTCCCTTTGTATCTCTCTCTATCCCACCTTCCCTCTGTTCTCCTTCCCACATCCGCATCCCCCCACCATCCCTCTCTATCTCTCTCACTCTCGGTTCTTCTTCTTCAACAGAACGAAAAAACCCGCCTTTTGTCTCTGTCTCACCGCTTGATTTTCTGTCGGGCGGTATTGATTTTTTTTTGGTTTCAGATTCTAAGAATTTTTGCAAAGTCTGCTCTCCACTCTCGGCTCTCAAGGTAAGATGCTCGCTCCCCTTCGCTTTATGTTCCCCTCTCGCTGCTCTATTCTCTCTATCAGGCTGTGAACAGGTTATTTTAGGGTTGTTTGCCTATGCCATTTTTTTCATTTTTAAAAAAAAAAATTTGTATTCAAACTTTGATTTCCTGTCAGCCTGTATTGATTGTTTGTTGGTTTCAGATTCTAAGAATTTTCTGTTGGGCTATATTCTAAGAATGTTTTCAAAGTTTAATTTTGGTTCATTATGGTGATTTGCTTGGGAAAAGAAATTGATATGCAATTCTCTCTATTCAATAAACTTTTATTATATGCATTATAAATGAGTTTGTATCTCTCCATCTAAGATTCTAAGAATCTGTTGGGTTAAGATTCTAAAAATTTTATATGTATTATTAATTTTTTGAATCTGTTGGGTTAAGATTCTAAGAATTTTTTGAACTCTTAATCGTTAGGTGTTCGTTCCATTGGGTTGTTTTTTTTTTTTTTTTATTTCCATGCTCTTTTTTTTTTTTTTTAAAAAAATTTGTATTCAAAGTTAGATTTTTTTGTAATGGAAAAGTATTTGATTCTAATGAAACTTAGAATCTGTTAGGTTCAAAACATCGACTAAATCCAAAAATATATTTTTAGCTCCCAAAACTCTCAAACCTGTTTTTGAGAACCTGTTTTTGATCACAAAATATATTACTGTAATATATTACTTGATCACAGTAATATATCCCAAAACTCTCAAAACTGTTGGGCTCAAAATATATTTTTTAGAATACATCTCTCTTTTATTTAATGAACCTTGGGCTGTATTGATTTCTTTTTTTGGTTTCAGATTCTAAGAACTTTTGCAAAGTCTGCTCTCCACTCTCAGCTCGCAAGGTAAGATGCTCGCTCCCCTTCTCTTCATGTTCCCCTCTCGCTGCTCTATTCTCTCTATCGAGCTGTGAACAGGTTATTTTAGGGTTGTTTGCCTATGCCACTTTTTTCATTTTTTAAAAAAAAATTTGTATTCGAACTTTGATTTTCTGTCGGCCTGTATTGATTTTTTGTTGGTTTCAAATTCTAAGAATTTTTTGTTGGGCTGTACTCTAAGAATGTTTTCAAAGTTTAATTTTGGTTCATTATGGTGATTTGCTTGGGAAAAGAAATTGATATGCAATTCTCTCTATTCAATAAACTTTTATTATATGCATTATAAAAGAGTTTGTATCTCTCCTCTAAGATTCTAAGAATCTGTTGGGTTAAGATTCTAAGAGTTATATATGCATTATTAATTTTTTGAATCTGTTGGGTTAAGATTCTAAGAATTTTTTGAACTCTTAATCGTTAGGTGTTTGTTCCATTGGGTTCCATTGGGTTGTTTTTTTTATTTATTTCCATGCTCCGTTTTTTTTTTTTTTAAAAAATTTGTATTCAAAGTTAGATTTTTTTGTAATGGAAAAGTATTTGATTCTAATGAAACTTAGAATCTGTTAGGTTCAAAACATCCCCTAAATCCAAAAATATATTTTTAGCTCCCAAAACTCTCAAACCTATTTTTGAGAACCTATTTTTGATCACAAAATATATTACCGTAATATATTACTTGATCACAGTAATATATCCCAAAACTCTCACAACTGTTGGGTTCAAAATATATTTTTTACAATACATCTCTCTTTTATTTAATGAACCTTGGGCTGTATTGATTTTTCTTTTGGTTTCAGATTCTAAGAATTTTTGCAAAGTCAGCTCTCCACTCTCGGCTCGCAAGGGAAGATGCTCGCTCCCCTTCTCTTTACGTTCCCCTCTCGCTACTCTATTCTCTCTATCGGGCTGTGAAGAGGTTATTTTAGGGTTGTTTGCCTGTGCCACTTTTTTCATTTTTTTAAAAAAAGTTTGTATTCGAACTTTGATTTTCTGTCGGCCTGTATTGATTTTTTGTTGGCTTCAAATTCTAAGAATTTTCTGTTGGGCTGTATTCTAAGAATGTTTTCAAAGTTTAATTTCGATTCATTATGGTGATTTGCTTGGGAAAAGAAATTGATATGCAATTCTCTCTATTCACTAAACTTTTATTATATGCATTATAAATGAGTTTGTATCTCTCCATCTAAGATTCTAAGAATCTGTTGGGTTAGGATTCTAAGAATTTTTTGAACTCTTAATCGTTAGGTGTTTGTTCCATTGGGTTCCATTGGGTTGTTTTTTTTATTTCTTTCCATGCTCTGTTTTTTTTTTTTAAAAAAAAATTTTGTATTCAAAGTTAGATTTTTTTGTAATGGAAAAGTATTTGATTCTAATGAAACATAGAATTTGTTAGGTTGAAAACATCCCCTAAATCCAAAAATATATTTTTAGCTCCCAAAACTCTCAAACCTGTTTTTGAGAACCTGTTTTTGATCACAAAATATATTACTGTAATATATTACTTGATCACAGTAATATATCCCAAAACTCTCAAAACTGTTGGGTTCAAAATGTATTTTTTACAATACATCTCTCTTTTATTTAATGAACCTTGGGCTGTATTGATTTTTTTTTTTTTTTGGTTTCAGATTCTAAGAATTTTTGCAAAGTCTGCTCTCCACTCTCGGCTCGCAAGGTAAGATGCTCGCTCCCCTTCTCTTTATGTTCCCCTCTCCCTGCTCTATTCTCTCTATCGGGCTGTGAACAGGTTATTTTAGGGTTGTTTGCCTATGCCACTTTTTTCATTTTTGAAAAAAAAAAAAAAAATTGTATTCGAACTTTGATTTTCTGTCGGCCTGTATTGATTTTTTGTTGGTTTCAAATTCTAAGAATTTTTTGTTGGGTTGTATTCTAAGAATGTTTTCAAAGTTTAATTTTGGTTCATTATGGTGATTTGCTTGGGAAAAGAAATTGATATGCAATTCTCTCTATTCAATAAACATTTATTAAATGCATTATAAGTTAGTTTGTATCTCTCCATCTAAGATTCTAAGAATCTATTGGGTTAAGATTCTAAGAATTTTTTGAACTCTTAATCGTTAGGTGTTTGTTCCATTGGGTTCCATTGTGTTGTTTTTTTTTTTTTTTTTTAAATTTTGTATTCAAAGTTAGATTTTTTTGTAATGGAAAAGTATTTGATTCTAATGAAACATAGAATTTGTTAGGTTGAAAACATCCCCTAAATCCAAAAATATATTTTTAGCTCCCAAAACTCTCAAACCTGTTTTTGAGAACCTGTTTTTGATCACAAAATATATTACTGTAATATATTACTTGATCACAGTAATATATCCCAAAACTCTCAAAATTGTTGGGTTCAAAATATATTTTTTACAATACATCTCTCTTTTATTTAATGAACCTTGGGCTGTATTGATTTTTTTTTTGGTTTCAGATTCTAAGAATTTTTGCAAAGTCTGCTCTCCACTCTCAGCTCGCAAGGTAAGATGCTCGCTCCCATTCTCTTTATGTTCCCCTCTCGCTGCTCTGTTCTCTCTATCGGGCTGTGAACAGGTTATTTTAGGGTTGTTTGCCTATGCCACTTTTTTCATTTTTTTAAAAAAAATTTGTATTCGAACTTTGATTTTCTGTCGGCCTGTATTGATTTTTTGTTGGTTTCAAATGCTAAGAATTTTCTGTTGGGCAGTATTCTAAGAATGTTTTCAAAGTTTAATTTCGGTTCATTATGGTGATTTGCTTGGGAAAAGAAATTGATATGCAATTCTCTCTATGCAATAAACTTTTATTATATGCATTATAAAAGAGTTTGTATCTCTCCATCTAAGATTCTAAGAATCTGTTGGGTTAAGATTCTATGAATTATATATGCATTATTAATTTTTTGAATCTGTTAGGTTAAGATTCTAAGAATTTTTTGAACTCTTAATCGTTAGGTGTTTGTTCCATTGGGTTTTTTTTTTTATTTATTTCCATGCTCCTTTTTTTTTTTTTTTTTTTTTTTTTTTTTTAAATTTGTATTCAAAGTTAGATTTTTTTGTAATGGAAAAGTATTTGATTCTAATGAAACTTAGAATCTGTTAGGTTCAAAACATCCCCTAAATCCAAAAATATATTTTCAGCTCCCAAAACTCTCAAACCTATTTTTGATCACAAAATATATTACTGTAATATATTACTTGATCACAGTAATATATCCCAAAACTCTCAAACCTGTTGGGTTCAAAATATATTTTTTAGAACCTGTTTTTGAGGTTTAAAAAATATATTTTTTGTAATGGAAAAGATATGCTCCATGTTAGTGGTCATCTTGGGCATGTAATTGATCGTATATGTATGTATATGCATATCTTAGCTTGGTGGCGGGTTGTTGATTTTGCTAAGATAAGAGGCTTTCTTTCCATAATTTTAGCTTGCTAAAACATCCCCTAAATCCAAAAATATATTTTCAGCTCCCAAAACTCTCAAACCTGTTTTTGAGAACCTGTTTTTGATCACAAAATATGTTACTGTAATATATTACTTGATCACAGTAATATATCCCAAAACTCTCAAACCTATTGGGTTCAAAATATATTTTTTAGAACCTGTTTTTGAGGTTTTAAAAATATATTTTTTTTGTAATGGAAAAGATATGCTCCATGTTAGTAGTCATCTTGGGCATGTTATTGATCATATATATATGTATATGCATATCTTAGCTTGGTGATGGGTTGTTGATTTTGCTTTGATTTTCTGTCGGGCTGTATTGATTTTTTGTTGGTTTTAGATTCTAAGAATGTATCAGAGATACATTTTGTTTAAGGGTTGAGATCAATCCCAAGTATATATCAATGGTAAAGCATGGCTGTTGTTGTTTTAGTTCCTGCCCAAACATTTCTCTCCCTAACCATGTTTGCCCATGTCTGCCCCCCCTTCCACCTTCCCTCTCTATCTCTCTTTCACTCTCTATTCTTATGCTTGAACAGAATGAAAAAAATCCTTTGGTCGCTGTTGTAATGCTATCATTGATTTCAACTCAGAAGGTAATTTCGTTGATTTCGATCGCTGTTGATTATGTTGTTTCTCTCATCTTCTCTTTCGAACTGTCATTGATGATGTTGATTGTGTTGTTTTTCTCCTCTCCTCCTTCAAATTGGCTGATGGCTTTTTCATGGCTGTATCTATTTTTATTTTTATTTTTGGCTGTGTTGGGTTACCATTTTTACGTTGAAGTTCCCTTGCTGACGTTGCTCCTCCTTCGGCTCCCTTCAACTCCCTTCAAACTTGCACTCGCAAGGTAAGACTTCAAACTCGCTGCTCTTGATCACTGTTGTGTTTTCCCATTTCTCTGCTCTTGATCGCTATTGTTGGTTTATTATGTTGTTTGGATTTGTCTAATTCTCCAACTTGAATGAGTAATTTTTGGTTTTGTAGTTTAGGTGTCTGACAAAATGTCTGTGAGTCCTTCATATTGGTTTGGAATTTTAGGAAATTAGGAGACATGAGCATCCTGAAAGAGTTGGAAAACTTTGTTCTTTACCTGCTTGCAAAACTTTTTGCTTTATTGTTGACTATAAACTATGTTCACACCAATATTTTTGTTCATGCTTTATGCAAAAAAAAAATAAACATAAATTTCTATTTCCTATAAACAAAATACTAAAACTAACACATTACCAAACAAAATGTGAGATACACTCTTTTCAGTTCTCCTTGCAATATCTGTTCCAGAAACGAAAAATAATACATGGAAGTGTAAGGTATGCATTCCTTTTAAGCACTAAATTGTATAGATTCAGTCAGTTTGTTTTTTATTTTTTTGCCAGGAAATAACAACCACTTTTTATAATAGGAATGCACTTACAAATACTTGGTAGTATGGGATCTGTTACATTTGAGAGGGACACAAATGCCTTGAGAGACAGAAAAGTATTGAGGGATCTGTTAAACTCCAATTCCCTCTCAAAACAAGAATGAAATCAGAATCCAGAAAAGCCCAGAGTGTTGCTATAAAAAATAAAGAATAAAAAGACATCCAGAGGGATTGCTCCCATTTTGGTCTAATAATAACCCAAACTCCCTGTAACATCAATGGGCAATTTTGGCCACAATTTTCGCCAACTAAGAAAGTAATATCAGAATAATGGTTCCAGACCTTTCTGTTCAACTCAAAAATAAATAAACATAATTTCACAGCCATTCCCATAATTAGATTTTGATTTCTGACAAACAAATGAGGTATGTGTACAGTACTTTTGAGATCACATAGTTATGAACAAATATCAAAGTTCTGTTTCATTCAAGTTAGAATAAGCTCCTTTTGCTTAGAATAGACATGTTTATAAACCAAATTCAATATTTTATCACATAATTCTTGACCATATAGTCAATTTTCTGTCAAGAACATAACCCCAATTTAAAACAACATTATGCCAAGAGGTGTTTAAACAATCATCTAAATATCGCTGACCTCTAATTCCGGTTCTGCATGCCAAGCTGTTTTGGAAGATGATGAGCAGAAACTGGTTCAAGGAGAGAAGAATAGTGTTTGGCCTCGGAGAAAGAGGATGACTTATTGAGAGAGTTCATGAAAGGGCAAAGAATCAGACATTAGTTAAGAATTGGAGGCAAGTAATCTTAGTGACATTTTTTTTTTCTTTTTTCTTTTTTATATGTTGTGACTGAGGAGGATGAACCAGACACTTCCTACTATTTTTGGGTCTCAAAGGTACTGACTCAACACACACACACACAGAGTTAATGAAATGTCTGATTCTTTAATGAGAAATAGGTGTTAATTTTTGAAATGGGTGCTAATTTTTTATTTATAAAATGGGTTTTTCTATATTATGAGTTTTGCTATTGTTTGCTAAATACTCATAAATGTATATGGATCTATAAATACTTCTGAGTTTGCTAAATACTCTTTAAATACTGATATGGATTTTCCTATATTTATTGGGCTTTTTGTGTTTTTCTATTTTTTCCCCCCTTTATTTGGGAGTGGGGATTGGTAAGCTGTGATAAAATATATATATATAGTTTCCGCATTGCCTATTACTTTTTTAAGACCCTGTAAACAATTGTCCCCTTACTGCATGTTGTTGATTTGTTGTTTTATCTATTGAATTTTATTATATCAGTTTAGTCTTATAGTTTATTTAATTTCAATCTAAATTTTGTTGGTTGCTGCCCATGAGCTAACCAAATAGATCCAAAGGGGTTGGTTTGATATTTTGCTTATGGTCATGTATTGCTAACAAATATTTAAAATTAATTTAAGGTTGGAAGCAAAATGAATCTGAATCAGTCTAGGTGAAGATTGAAGAAGGTGATGGAGGGTTATATACACAAAAATGATAGGACTAAATTGATATAATTAATGGCTTTGGGTTTTTGGACAAAATAAATGGGGTTTTTTAGGCTGTATTGATTTGTAAATGATGGAGGAATTAAGTTAGTTAGAATTTGTTATTGAATTACCAAGTGAAGAGTTTGCTTTTTGAATTTTATTTTATTAAATTCTTTCTTCAGAACACTTCTTTCTTAAATTTTCCCCATAACCTTATGTGATCAATTAAAGGAAGTTCCAAAAAGAAAGAGTAGAAAAAAATAAAACCCAAAGAAAAGATTGATTGATTTTTGTAAATTAATGTTTTTATCAATCATTAATTTGTATCTATGTTGACAATGTGTTGTGTTTGTTCGTAGTGTTTGCATTGGGTAACCAATTATTATTTTGCAACAATGTTTATGTTTAGTTTGAATTGGGTGGTCTATAAAAAACCTTTCATTAGTGTGACAGTGCATGTGTTTGTTTTGAATTGGATAGTCTCTTTTAATTATCATATATTGGCTTTTTTCTTTATTTTATAGGTAATAGTGACTTATATTGGCTTTTTGAATTGAAGACTAGAAGCGAATGGTAATATTGACTCCTTTTTTACAGGTCTACATTTTTTTAAGTTTAAGTTTTTCTTATCTCTCTAATGATTTTGTATTTATTATTGTGTAAACTAAACGTGTACTTCTTTGATTGATGAGTGTTGAAAGAGGGCAATCTCGAGTGAGCAGCAATCTCGAGTGAGCAACAATCTCGATGGCAGAATTTACACTATTTTTGGTTTTATCGTTGACAAACTTTGAAAATGATTGACGTTGTATAAAGTTAAAGATTATTTAGAGGCAGATTGACGTTGTGCAAATTTATATAGATTTGGTTTGGTTTGAGAGGTAGACATTTGGAGATGTTTGTTATTTAGATTTTGATCAAGAATACTATTTTCGTATTGGCATGGTGTGCTCAAAAGGGAGAACACCATTTTATGGTTCCTCTTATTTTGAAGTTGTGTCTATAATAAAGGGGATCCTTTTGCTCAAATGTATGTTATCTATTCATTTTTTGTATGTCATGGGAAAACAGAATTTTAGGTATACTTGATTCTCAATGTTCCTAGCTTAAGAGAGAGTGATAAATGAAAATTATTCAAACAAAACATTATTGACACCGTACCTTTAGACACGGGCATACACT
>CM069909.1:110684792-110926787 GCA_036172215.1 Camellia granthamiana | reverse complement strand
TTCTTCTAGTTTTTATTGTTGAAAAAACGCATAATCTTCTGATTCGAGATGAGACTGGTATAGTATGTGTATGTGTATTTACAGCTGTAACTGGCATGTATTCTTCAAATAAGTTTTTGCATGTTTTTATAATAGGGGCAAATTGTTCTTGATTAGCAAAAATACATTCTAAAAATTCTTATAAATTAATTTCTTTACACTTAGGATCAATTATTATGACTAAACCTAAAAGATGAGACAATGTATCAAAATATTTATCAAATTTTTTTCATTGTAGTAATAATGGTTGCATAATATTCATTACCCATATATTTTGTAAAAAATTTCATTACGATATATACAATATATATACAGTATATAGGGCCTGAACGAAAGCATTTAATATCATAAAATAATATAAATTAACATCCATCGAGCTCACACCTATATGCCAGGATCTCAATGTGCCACTCAACAGTTCCTCATATGATAGACAGATATACAAGAAGCAGATATATGCATTCAAACCATAACATATATAGGCATATATACAGAACCAACCCCACACATGGGCATACAGTAAAAATATTGGTAAAGGAAATTATACACGACTAATTACATTAGACAAAAGGTTAAGGACCAAACTAGGGGTCATTGAGGGAATCCCACAAAATGCATAAGCTTCTTCACATGGCTTGACCAAGAAGGGGTGACCAAAGCCGAACTAAGACTGACCTTCAGGTTGATTGCCTACAGAAACAGACATAACACAATGTGAGCAAGGCTCAGTGAATAATAGCACTCAACAATTTAATGATTATACTTGAATTGTACTATTTATAACGTATGTAAGTGCAGAGGTCAAATAATTACTCTTATCTTGTAAACATTTTCAGAATGGCCTTGGGCCCGATTTTCATACAGAGAGGCTTTAAGCCAGTATTATGCAGAACGGCCTCACGCCCAACAGATCCAACAGATTGGCCTCAGGCCCAGGGATTAATAGATTGTACAGAGCAGCTTCTAGCCTAACAGATTACACAGATCGGCCATAGGCCTAGCAGATTATACAGAACGGCCATAGGCCTAACAGATTATATAGATCGGCCATAGGCCTAGCAGATTATACCGATCGACCATAGGCCTAGCAGATTATACAGAACGGCCATAGGCCTAACAGAATATATAGAACGGCCATAGGTCTAGCAGATTACACAGAACGGCCATAGGCCTAACAGAATATACAGAATGGCCATAGGCCCAGATATCATCAGAACAGACTAGTCTCAGAGTTATACAGAGGCATACAGATTCTTTCAATCATTCACATGAGTTAACATAGTTAGTTTGCGTTTAACAGAATACTAATGATAATTGTTAGCAATAAGTAAAGCGTATTTCACAGATTACACATATACCATTACAGTACCATTCGTAGGGACATGACAATTCACATCATAGCGTGAGTCACATAACAATGTTATTGACATTCAATTCTTTCCTCAAGTTAAGTCATTCATAGGTCAATCCGATATTTATCATAGTTTCTTAACGGTCACTAACGTATAGAGCAACCCGTAGTTCCATCTGATTATTGCCTTCGATAATCCATTTAGGCAGATATCTATGTCACAAGACATGTGTTGAATCAAACAGACATTAGGAGTCCCTGATGGGACATTCAAGATATCATGTTCCCATTCAAAATATCATGTTCCCGGTAAACGGGGTTTACATTCACAATTTCTTTCTGTCAACCAATTCCACAGTATTAATAGTTTGTATGCAATTCTTATACGGAGTCATAGGTAATTTACAGGTTATAACACATTAATGACAACCATTAACCATAATCTTAATGCAGAGTAGTTTCAGAGTCATACCGATGTACACAAAATCCTTCAATGTTCATATAGGTTCACACCGATTTCCGATCAACATAAATGTTAACGTAATTACTTGCAAAGAACGGAGCGTTAATAATAAGAACTATTAACGGTGAGTAAATGTACGGTTACAGTACTACTACTCACAGTGTTGTGGCGGAGCGCTAGTTCCTCCCAGAGTGTGTCTTACACACATACGTAAATCACAAATTAATTCTCTTTCCTTGTTAAATCATCTCCTGACTCGCTTTGCTTCAAATGAATTTACGATTATCAAAAAGGCATCAAATACAGATTTCAAAAATGTCCGAGGGTCAAGCACGTAAAATGGAGCAGACCAATTTTTGCAGCATGGGCCGCACGTGCGGCTATGAGCCCTGCACATGCGGCTATGAGCCCTGCACGTGCCACAAGGGTTCCCGCACGTGCGGCCATGACTCCCGCACGTGCAGCAATGCTCCCGCACGTGCAGCGATTTCCCCAGTTTGCACAGTCCGAAATTCAACTAAAAACCCAATTTGGTGAGTGTTTGCATGGCTCAAAATAAGTCCATTGTTTGCTAGAATATGGGCCAAAATCATGTAAATAGGGATTATAAACATATATCAATCTAAATATGAGTTAGATCATTAATTCTTAAGGCTCATAACATAACTCAATTACATAGTATTTTCAACTTCCTCACACACACACACACATATATCCATTTGGTCATAAGGATGAGTTCAAGCTTGATAATAGAAGAAATAGAATGTAATTCTCACTAGATAATTCAATATAATCTCAATCAACCAAACACAAGAAACATTAGCACATACTTGATCTATATTATAAACCCTAACTTCCATAACATAGAGGAATTCCTACTCAATTCAAAGGGAGGGGTCAATTGGAATGAGTTAAACATACCTTGTGTGAAAATCCCTAGAAATCCTCTTAATTTCGTCAATTTCTTCCTGGAAGAACTTCATCTTCCTCTCAAACTCTTTCTTCTCTAATTCTCTCACCCAGGAGATATTTGAGTTGAAACTTATCTCCATGCCAATGATCAAAGAAGTATATATATATATAATATAAAAAGGTTGAATAAGACAAAACTCAATCAGTTTAATCATTCCAAACTGAAATTTCACAAAAAATCATATTATGACTTAAAAATCATGTCGATCTCAAATGCAAAATCAGTTTTAGATTATCAAGCCTCTAAGGCTCTCAATTCCTGGTCCAAACATTTTAATTGTGACAGACATGTTTTCTTATTAAACAGATACAGATCTCTAATCATAAGATCCGTTTGCTTAAACTTAATTTCACATGAAATTTCACATTAAGCATTTAAATGCACAGGATAAGGGACTGAAGGTATACCAGAAACATGTGCGAGGGTCGAGCTATTACACTCTCCCCTTTTAAATAAGTTTGGTCCCTCAAACTTGTTTTACCATGTAACAGATTAGAAGTCTCAGTCTCACACCATTGTCCAATTCTGCTATGGTGGTTCACGTAATTCCTCCATTCGAACAATTCACGGTTAATCCGATATTCTCTACAATTACGCGAGTTATCAACATATAAAGAAAACTTTATACTTTTATTTCATAGAATCACACATTGAATAAGATAAGGCTATAAGAGTCCACTGCAGGACATACAAGGTATATCATCCCCCATAAACAGGGTTTATAATCACAATATTTTCCTGCCAAGAAGTTCCATAATATCAATTCCCAATTGCAAAACACAATAAAAACCATTCCCTTAAGCACATACTTCATATATTCCCATGGCATAGGTCAATTTCTATCATGATAAAGACATTCTCCACTATGTTCATAACCAGGTCATTCTAGCATTAATAGCTCGTATACAATTTCCATTAGAAGATGCCTATTCAAACTTTGCCCAGTTAAGTAGTTCCTTGGCAATCACGTATTGCAAGTCACTTGGAGATGAGTTGTTAACTAAAGTTATATATAGTTTTCAAAAGAAATCAATTACGTGGTTAGATTCAAATCCGAGTATGCACAATTAAATCAGGCATCAGAGCCTACCAAGCAAGGTTCAACCTAACTACAAGGTATACCTCCTTCCAACAGTCACAAATAAATCGTTTAAGTACGTAGCCACTAGCTTCATAATTTGTTCGTAGTATTCCCCTATTTCCAAAAACATTTCAAAGTCATACCAGTATATTGATTCAGAATGATATATAATAGTTCTTAACAAAGTCAGTACAACAGAAAGAAGGATCACAGTACATATCGTTAATTCTTCATAGCATTACTTCTAAGTACAGTAACACAAAGAGAACCATGCTCCGAATTAAACAGTTACGACAATATCAAAACTAGTATCATATACTTTTACAAATTCATGCAAATGTGCCATGATAGACACTTAATCATACTATCATAAGTTTAGATCTGAGCAATAGAAACAGATAGAACAACCATCCTTTCGAGTAAGGGAGCCATCCAAAGATAAAGCCAAATATCAAATTCAAAATCATGTTTAATTAATCAGTCATAACAGTAAGGTGTAACATCCTCCCTTAATAAGCATTTCTTTTGGTTACAGCACAAATTAATTTGGCTTCTCTTTCTCTTTTTTTTTTTTTTTTTTTTTTTTTTTTTTTTTTTTTCCATTTCAATGTTCCACTGTTCAGATAATTCTTCATTTTCCTACTGTAGGACACAAGATCAACCACATGGTGTTGTATTCACAATTTATAATTACAATGGATCAGCAACTAGCTATACAGAAATTATAGACCAGCTGTCCGGCCCATTCAAGTAACATAAGCAGAGTAACCAGTTACTTCACGTACGTAGGTTCCACCAGATCCATTCATAGGGTCATAAATTTCATTAAGTATACAGTAATCACATCCATCCGGATTCCATAATGTCTAGAAATTCAATAGTACAGCGACAAAGTAATTTGACCAACTAATATCAGAGTTAGAATTCTTGGCAAGATCAGTTCCATATAATAATAAATCGATTCAGAACCACGTCGCGCGTATTATACAAATCTGTATAAACATACATAAGAGGGTAAATACTCAGTACATATCGTTAACTCATCAGCAAAATGGGATATCCCCATGTCCATTTGTTTCTACCAAAGTCCACAATGTCATACAGAACAGTTCACATTATAGCCTCCAAATAGGTAATAGAGGACTAATTCGCAATATCCAACATTTGCATTTTTACATAGAAATATATCATAGAAATGATTTCTCAATCTTAAGTCATGAATATACATAGGCAGAATTTTAATTCTTGCAGTAAGTTATCAGATTATCAATCATTTAGTTTCGGTCTCAAAGTAGTCAATAACTACCCATCTTTTAACAAGTATCATGTGAGCAGACACGTAATATGGGTGAGGTCCTTCATGCCATTCAACCATTCCTTATAAGAAATCCTGATTACAGATTACAGATTACACACAACAAAACAGATTACAGATTACAGAGTACAGAGTACAGATTACAGATTCCTGACTATGAACAGGCACAGTTATGATTACAGATTCCCACAAACAAGTCCCGATTACTCATAAACAACACTCATTAAACATCATCAATAATTCCCTCAGTTTCCCATTAGAAGTCATCAGTAATTTTATCAGTTCACGAAATCATATTAATTATATGCTGTTTCAAGGTCAATAATCAATTTCCAAGCATAGATAATGTGTAGGTCATTCCCTTATCCATTTAAACAATCAGTAGAAACAAAATCACATTCAATTATCTTCTTACACAATTCTAAGAGGGGTCTCTTTATGCATAACTTTCCCTTACAGCCAGTCATACTCAATACGATTCAAATTGTCATGCAAAACACAGCTTATCAAAATATCTAAACACAGTAACTTCTCAAAATCACAAGTTTAAACATTGCTATGGCAAGGAAAACATGGCTATGTCCATCCAACCATTTGCATATAAATTGTCTTACCGATCAACTCAAACCCTCACCACACTTCTGCAGTACATGTTGTTGATTGAATCCCATCTGCATGTCTTACATTATTCACCAATCTATTTAAGATAAATAGAGGCAATAGTTCTCATAATTATTTATTATTTATTATTTAATTTTTTATTTCAATTTTTTTTTCTGCAATTCATTTTACTTATGTTGTACAATTTTCTTTTTCACTCTGTCTAACAGTGCGGAGGTAGAATCCTCCGGATCTTCCATCTTTATGTTCACCATATTCTGCATATCAATCAATTACAATACACACAAAGAATATACAATGATCATAGATCGTAATCATTAAAGTTAGCAGGTAGTGCATATACAATTAACGTTGCCATCAATCTTTTCATGTGCTTTTAGAATGTTATGCATGATGCCTAAGTCTTTTCTAGACATCCTAAGGCTCAATGGATTCGTGTGTGAGATAGCAACTCGTGCTCTGATACCACTTGTCACGCCCCAAACTCGCCCCTAAAAGTTTGGGCATGACCACTTCAGAAACAGACAGATAATACGATATATATACAGTATATGGGGCCTGAACGGAAGCATTTAATATCAGAAAATAATATAAATTAACATCCATCGAGCTCACACCTATATGCCAGGATCTCACTGTGCCACTCAACAGTACCTCATATGATAGACAGATATACAAGAAGCAGATATATGTATTCAAACCATAACATATAAAGGTATATATATAGAACCAGCCCCATACGTGGGCATACAGCAAAAATATTGGTAAAGGAAATTATACACAACTAATTACATTAGAGAAAACGTTAAGGACCACACTAGGGGTCATTGAGGGAATCCCACAAAATGCATAAGCTTCTTCACATGGCTTGACCAAGAAGGGGTGACCAAAGCCGAACTAAAACCGACCTTCAGGTTGATTGCTTATAGAAACAGACATAACACAAGGTGAGCAAGGCTCAATGAATAATAGCAGTCAACAATTTAATGATTATACTTGAATTGTACTATTTATAACGTATGTAAGTGCAGAGGTCAAATAATTACTCTTATCTTGTAAACATTTTCAGAATGGCCTTGGGCCCGATTTTCATACAGAGAGGCTTTAAGCCCATTATTATGCAGAACGGCCTCACGCCCAACAGATTCAACAGATTAGCCTCAGGCCTAGGTATTAATAGATTGTACAGAGCGGCTTCCAATCTAGCAGATTATACAGAACGGCCATAGGCCTAATAGATTATACAAATCGGCCATAGGCCTAGCAGATTATACAGAAAGGCCATAGGCCTAACAGAATATACAGAAGGGCTATAGGCCCAGATATCATCAGAACAGACTAGTCTCAGAGTTATACAGAGGCATACAGATTCTTTCAATCATTCACATGAGTTAACATAGTTAGTTTGCGTTTAACAGAATACTAATGATAATTATTAGCAATAAGTAAAGCGTATTTCACAGATTGCACATGTACCATTACAGTACCATTCGTAGGGACAGGACAATTCACATCATAGCGTGAGTCACATAACAATGTTATTGACATTCAATTCTTTCCTCAAGTTAAGTCATTCATAGGTCAATCCGATATTTATCATAGTTTCTTAACGGTCACTAACGTATAGAGCAACCCGTAGTTCCATCTGATTATTCCCTTCGATAATCCATTTAGGCAGATATCTATGTCATAAGACATGTGTTGAATCAAACAGACGGTAGGAGTCCCTGATAGGACATTCAGGATATCATGTTCCCATTCAAAATATCATGTTCCCGGTAAGCGGGGTTTACATTCACAATTTCTTTCTGTCAACCAATTCCACAGTATTAATAGTTTGTATGCAATTCTTATACGGAGTCATAGGTAATTTACAGGTTATAACACATTAATGATAACCATTAACCGTAATCGGAATGCAGAGTAGTTTTAGAGTCATACCGATGTACACAAAATCCTTCAATGTTCATATAGGTTCACACTGATTTCCGATCAACATAAATGTTAACGTAATTACTTGCAAAGAACGGAGCGTTAATAATAAGAACTATTAATGGTAAGTAAATGTACGGTTACAGTACTACTATTCACAGTGTTGTGGCGGAGCGCTAGTTCCTCCCGGAGTGTGTCCTACACACATACGTAAATCACAAATTAATTCTCTTTCCTTGTTAAATCATCTCCTGACTCGCTTTGCTTCAAATGAATTTATGATTATCAAAAAGGCATCAAATATAGATTTCAAAAATGTCCGAGGGTCAAGCACGTAAAACAGAGCGGACCAATTTTTCCAGCATGGGCCGCACGTGTGGCTGTGAGCCCTGCACGTGCGACAAGGGTTCCCGCATGTGCGACAGTGAAGCCCCGCACGTGCCTTTTTAGCAGTAGCCAAAGTCCCAAAATTCACCATTTCCCGCACGTGCGGCCATGACTCCCGCACGTGCGGCAATGCTCCCACACGTGCGGCGATTTCCCCAGTTTGAACAGTCCGAAATTCAACTAAAAACCCAATTTGGTGAGTGTTTGCATGGCTCAAAATAAGTCCATTGTTTGCTAGAATATGGGCCAAAATCATGCAAATAGGGATTACAAACATATATCAATCTAAATATGAGTTAGATCATTAATTCTTAAGGCTCATAACATAACTCAATTACATAGTATTTTCAACTTCCTCACACACACACACACATATATCCATTTGGTCATAAGGATGAGTTCAAGCTTGATAATTGAAGAAATAGAATGTAATTCTCACAAGAAATAACACATACTTGATCTATATTATAAACCCTAACTTCCATAACATAGAGGAATTCCTACTCAATTCAAAGGGAGGGGTCAATTGGAATGAGTTAAACATACCTTGTGTTAAAATCCCTAGAAATCCTCTTAATTTCCTCAATTTCTTCCTTGAAGAACTTCCGCTTCCTCTTAAACTCTTTATTCTCTAATTCTCTCACCCAGGAGATATTTGAGTTGAAACTTATCTCCATGCCAATGATCAAAGAAGTATATATATATAATATAAAAAGGTTGAATAAGACAAAACTCAATCAGTTTAATCATTCCAAACTGAAATTTCACAAAAAATCATATTATGACTTAAAAATCATGCCAATCTCAAATGTAAAATCAGTTTCAGATTATCAAGCCTCTAAGGCTCTCAATTCCTGGTCCAAACATTTTAATTGTGACAGACATGTTTTCTTATTAAACAGATACAGATCTCTAATCATAAGATCCTTTTGCTTGAACTTAATTTCACATTAAGCATTTAAATGCACGGGATAAGGGACAGAAAGCATACTAGAAACATGTGCGAGAGTCGGGCTATTACAATTATCAGCTAATAATTTTATATAATATATTAAATTATAAGATTATAAAATAAACACTCTTCATTAAATTATAATATCAACTATATAAAAGAAATTCAACAACAACTAATCAAAAAAAAAAAAAAAAATCTCATAATAAAATCTAAACTCAAAAAGAAAAAATAAATGAAAATATACAAATGATAGATACATCTTAGTGTGTGAAATGATTAATCATCTGTAATAAACTTCAGAAGTTCTTCGAGAGTATCATTGTGAATTTCAGACGTTCTTCGAGAATATCATTTGTGTGTATAGATTTTAATTATATCAAATAATGTAGGAAATATTTTGTACAATCAAAGTATAAACCATATAGAATTTGTAATTAAATTTCATGTAAAACTCAAATTAGGCTTGTGTTTAAATAGTCTATATAAAATTGGTATTGTGTTTGTGGATTATCTAAATTGGGTTTGGGTTTGGGTTTGTACAAAACTCTATGTGTGTGCGTATATATATAATGCATGATGATGTGACTTTTTTAGAAAAAAAAAAAAAAAAAATAGTAAGTCCTTAAAATATGCTACCTAAGAAAGAAAAAAACACTATTTTTATATAATTGACTAATAATAAAATTACTAGGTGAACCTCACTACTCATGTTTAACTACCAATAATATTAGAGACTTACATTTTATACTCACAAATACATCCACAATGATGTAGTAAGGGTGGTTGATCTCATATTATTGAGAGTTTAATTAATCAAAAACTAACACTTGTCAAATTACATCATTGTGGGTTAAATTATGAAAGATTTATGCAGGTCTCAAATATTTCCTTTAATTATATATTTGAAGATGATTATGTAACTACCACACAAATATATATATATATATATAGGGAATTATTTGTGATGATCTAAATAAATATATTTTTTAACTTTTTATGAAAAAAATATGTAAAAAAATAAAGAGATGATATTCTATATATATATATTAAATTAATGTTGAATGATGAAACCACTTGTTGATGACGATGTGATACTGACAGTAGTGTTGTATTGAGTTTTTTGAAAAAATATCATTTTAATAGAAACTACGAAAATAAATATTAATTTAGTAATAAAGTTTATGACCTTTTTTTTTTAAATGTTGCAAATTTTTTTATTAATTTAATATATATATATTTTACTTTTCATTTAAAAAGTGATATTTTTTACTTTTGTCATTTTCAAACTGTTAAGGAAATGCTGGTAAATAGGACAAACAGAACGAATGGTACATAATACACGGGCACAGTTTGGGATGCACAAATCAATAAACAACCGCTAGTTTTCAACATAGTTGAAGTGCTAAGTGATGGAACAAACATGACAATGATAGCCAATCATATTACTTGGAATTCAACTACCATTGGTGACAATTCAAATCCTATGATCATTTCAATCACTCAATTCCTTTGAGAGAGAGAGAGAGAGAGATAAGTCTTGAAATATCACTTGTCATTGATTTTCAATTCATTGGCATTCAAATCCCATGATCATTTCAATCACTCAACTCCTTTGAGAGAGAGAGAAGTCTTGAAATATCACTTGTCTTTGATTTTCAATTCATTGGGCTCCACATTCATGGGCGGTTGATCCAATCTTGGACTTGCGCTTAAAGGGTAGTTTGGGGAGTAATTATGTTGATTAAAATAAATTAAGAAGTTGAAAATTTAATACCAACAGTAAAAGATTATATTGTATATATCAATTAACTTTTCTTTTTCTGTTTTTTTCCTCACTAACTATTTATTTAACTAAAAAATCAGTAACAAATATATTAATGTTTTTCACTTCATAAAATTAAAAAATTCAAAAAGTCACTAAAATTCTCAAACGAGAGCTTAGCTTGTTTGGGATGCAGCTACAAAACATTGTTTTTTTTTATTAAAAAGTTCAAAAGTTGAAAATTTTGTTTATTATCGATTAAAAAAGTCAAAAAAATAACTGAGCTTTTCTACTCGTACAAAATAAATTTAAAAAAAAAAAAAAAACTTTTTAAGAAACTTTCTAAACATATTAATTTTTTTAACTTTTAAAAAAATTGAAAAGTAAAAAATCAATTAAGACAAGGATTGGGTTTTCTTTCAGTCCGTGATCAGACTAGAGGGTATTGTTGGGCTCATGGGAGCCTATCATAGGTCTCGTTTCAATAATCTGAACCGTTCAATATATAGAACTCGTCGAGTACTATCTCGTCGAGTACTATGGCTATAAAAAATCAGTTGATCGGATATCAATAGCTATCTCATTGGATCAAATTTCTTTCAACCGTTATTTTTCACCGTCTATTTTTTTTTTTTTTATATTCAAAACTAATTTGATCACGTAGCTATTAATGTCCGATCAATGTGATTTTTTGTAGGCACATAGTACTTGACGAGTTCTATACATTGAACGGTTTAAATTATCAAAACGGGACCTGTAGTGGATCTCCACATACCTAGCAGTACTCTCCAATCCGATCGAATAGGAGGAAAGTTAGCCCCTTAAAAAAAAGTTAATACCAAACAACCTCTTAAAAAGCTTCATTTGAATTTGACTCAGTCCTCCACTTTGAACACTTTAATGAGTAATGAGTAATTTTAGTTGAATACAAATATTGATAATGTCTCCCTTATTAGGAGACTTTTTGTTATATTGTTTATTCTAAGACTGTAAATGAGCGGAGTCAACTTGAAATTGATCTAAAATAAGTTTTTAAAAAATCGAACACGAGTTAAGTTCAAGTAACTTGATTCGTGTTACTGCTTTAGTTTATTCTTCCCTTTTATGAAGCTATTTCTTGAGTTGGTTGTTGGCCTTATTGTTTCTTCTCCATTATGAGAGTTTTTGTTGGATTGGTTATTGGGCTTCTTTAGTTGTTTGATTATAATTGTCGGAATGTAATTTTCTTATTGATTGACAAAAAAAAGATTAAAAACGTCCTATTTAGTATAATTTTTCTAAAGTTGAATGCTGTTAATTATAAAACAAACAACTTTAAGATAATTACTTTTTTCAACTTATTTAATTTATTTATGCTTCTAAACTGTAAACAGTAGTTATACCAATACTCTAACATTGGCTTCCAAAATAAATAAGTAAAATTATAAACGTCCTCTATATGCTACATCAAACAATCTTTGAAAAAATAGTTTATTAGCTAAAACAAACTTTACTCATTTGCTTTCTTTTTTTTACCAAAAAGTTCAAATCAGCAAAATTTTGGTATGCTAAAATATCTTTAGAAAAGGCCAAAGACTAGAAATGCACCAAATAAATTAATTTTTATAGCATTACTTTTTGTAGGCCTATTTTTGATTAATAAATTAGGTTTTTAGCTAACTTAAAAAAAATTATTTATCTAAAATTTTTCAGATACACTGACTTATGTGAGATACACGGCTTTCGTTCAATGTGATAATTTTAGTAGTTAAATTTTTTCGTTCAATTGTAAGGTATTGATGAAAAAAAAAAAAAAAATCATGCTTTTTAAATAAAGATCTTGCTAAAAATAGTTTATGGAGTTGTCATTAAAGTAAAATAATTTAAATATAAATATATTTTTATATGTTTTCCATGTACTTTAACATTTTTATATGTTTTCCTATACATTTTAATATTTTTTTTATATGTATGTTAAAAATTAGAGGAAATATCATTTTACCACCAACCTTTCACACTTTTTTCAATTTGACCCCTAGACTTCGATTAATGTTAATTTTAAACCCAAACTTTCAAAATTTTGATCAATTTGACCTCTGCCGTCACATTCCGTCTACAATTGAACGGAATGTGCTGACGCGGCACCAAAGTTCATTTGAAATTTCATTATACCCCCAAACTATACATTAAAAATCAATTTGCCTGCCAAACTGATCTTAAAAATCAATTTGCCCCCCATGTCAGCACATTCCATCTAATTGTAGACGGAATGTGACGGCAAGGGCTAAATTGATCAAAATTTTGAATGTAAAATTGATATTAATCGAAACCTGGTAGTCAAACTAAAAAATGCGTCAAAATTTGGAGGGCAAAATAACATTTTCTCTAAAAATTATGTTTTAATTTTTTCCAAAGTAAATTTTCTTTTTCTCATCTCCACCACCACATGCTCCTTTTTTTTTTTACAAAAAGAAAGTGTATTTTCATAAAAAGAAATATTTCTTGTTATCTGTCAAAAAATACAAAAATGCTTATGTTAAATAACGTAACTTTTTTTTTTAACCGAGTTAAATAACGTCACAGTCTTATTTCCCCCCGAAATTGAATGCCTAAGAGCATCTCCAACGGATTGCTAAAACAGCTGTCAAAGCCATAATATAACATCTTGGGCAAAAATGGCTTCTCCAATGGCGGTTGCCAAATTTGGCAACTACTTTGGCAGTTGCCAAATCTACCAAGCCACTCAAAAACCAACTGTTTTCTTCCTTCCCTCCTTCCCTTTCAGTTGGGACTTTCCAGAATGTTTAAAAAAAAATGAAATTCACCATTTTATTTAAAACAGAATTCACCAATTAAAAAAAAAAAAATAATCACCAAATTCACCAACTTTCCCAAACAAATTTCACCAATACAAAATTTCAAATATCAATATATTTTTTTTCTTTCTGTCTTGCTTAAAATTTATTAAAAATAGACAATATAAATATACAATAGCTATTCAACGGCAACATTTATATATTGAAGAGGAGAACAGGTATTGAAATTGAAGGTACTAGTGAGAGATTCGAAGAAGACCTAACCTTCATGTTGGAGAGGAGAACAGGGGATTCGAGGAACGAGGTCAGGCTGAGAACCGGATCCATCATGCACTTGGCAGAGCACGATCCGACGCCGGAGAAGAAGCTGGAGTCGGAATAAGCATCTTGGAGAGGGTCGGAGGAGTAGAATCAGAGCTCAGAAGGTTGGTCTTTGGAGAGTGAGAGGGAGAGTGAAGAGAGTCAACTTCTGTCTGGTTTGGAAGAGAGGGAGACAGATGTGTTGTCTTGGAATGGAATGCAAGGGATGATTCTTGATATTGCATCTCAATTGTTGGTGAATGGGTACGTGGATGGTGGTGATGGTGCCTTGGAAATACAAAAGAGCTGTTGTCCTCTTTTGTCCTTAAAAAAAAAAAAATGATTTTTAAAAAAAATCTATATCCAAACAACACCTACAAATTTGGAAGGAAAATTGGTTGAGAATTACCAAAATAGCAAGTAACCATTGGAGCAACATTGTTATAATTTGGCAAAATAACACTATTTATTGCCAAAGTATAGCAATAGTAATGGCATTATAGCAATAATCATTGGAGATGCTATAATTGATTTAAAGATAAACTGAACTAGACTGGTAGGGGTGACCTCTACCCTAGAGTTTAAAGAGGAAAGAAAAAGGCTAAAATCATTTAAGCACAGTAATATTATTTTCCGAATATTTTTAAATTGAGAAGGGTTTCTCTCCGGTTCACTATATAGACTAGAGCATATTGTTGGGTCTGTGGAGTCCATCACAGGTTCCGTTTCGATAATCTGAATCATTCAATGTGTAGAGCTCATCGAGTACTTTATGCTTTCAAAAAAAATTACGTTGATCGGATATCAATAGTCCCTTGATCAGAATAAATTTTTGTTAATGGCAAATATGATTTTAAAAATAAATTATTAACAAAAATGTAGTCCATTCAAGTGGTTACCGATATCCGATCAATGTGATTTTTTACAGGAATAAAATACTTAATGTGTTCTATACATTAAACGGTTTGGATTATCAAAATAAGACCCTTAGTAGGCCCAACAGGCCTAACAATATGCTCTAATGCACTGTAAATTGGGAAGAAGTCTCCCTTTTTAAATTATGTCAGTTCACCTCCTAAGAGATTTAACATCCTCCATCTAAGATATTTTATAAAAAATTATTAGCTTTAAATATTTTACATTATGCCGGATCACGTCTTAAGATTTTTTTTTTTTTTTTTAATTTAGTATCTTTCACCTAAGAAAATTTTCATAAAAATTTAGAACTCGTTTGACATTGGCTAACATAGTCAACTAGACAACACAGCTTTTATAAGTGTTAGTCTACCTGCAAATGAGAGGAACCTTCTTTTCCATGAGTCAAGCTTTAATTTAAGCTTTTCTATCATAGGCTACCAAGTTTTTTTTCTACTAGGATTGGCCCCCAAAGGCAATCCCAAGTATTTCAGAGGTAGTGTTTGATAAACGCAATGTAATTTGGAAGCAAACTCTTGACAAAGATCTGAATAAATACCCACCCCACACACCACACTCTTATGATAGTTGATTTGCAGGCCCGACATAATTTCAAAGCATCTCAATATTCTTTTAATGTTTAAAACCTCCTCCCATTCAGCTTCACAGAATAGTATAGTATCATCTGCAAATCGTAAGTGTGTGATCCTCAGGTCAAAACCCACTAATGCGCCCTTAATCAAACCCAGTTGTTTTGCACTACTCAATAAAATGTTCAAACCTTCCGCCACTATATTAAATAAAAAAAGGTGTTAACGGGTCTCTTTGTCTGAGCCCTCTCCATGGTTTAAACTTAGAAGTTGGAGAACCATTCATCAACATAGAAATATTTGCTGAAGTTACACATTCTTTTATCCAGCCCACCCACTTAGCACCAAATCCAAAATTGGATAGCATTGAGAATAAAAACTCCCAATTTATTGAGTTGTATGCTTTTTCAAAATCAAGCTTCAGTATTATCCCCTTTTTTTCTATCCTTCTTCCACCCATCAACAACCTCATTTGCGATCAATATCCCATCCAGAATATTTCTTCCCCCTATAAAAGCAGACTGTGTATCACTGATTATTCTAGGCATGACTTTCTTCATTCTATTGGAAAGTACCTTAGCAAGGATCTTATACAAGGAACCAATAAGGCTAATGGGCCTATATTCTGCAAGGCTAGATGGATTTTCATTTTTTGGGATCAAAGTTATGAAAGAGTTGTTAATACCTCGAACCAACTTTCCATTCTGGTGAAATTCATTCATAAATTGAAGAACATCCCCCTCGATAATATTCTAACATTTCTAAAATATGTTAAGATTAAATCCATCTAGGCCATGAGCCTTATTACCCTCACAATTCCTAATTGCTGCCTTCACTTCAGATTTTGAAAGAGCTGATTCCAACAATTATGTACTTTGATCTTCTCCAATGGTTTTAAAAGGACCTAACAACCCTGCCCTGCTACACCAAGAGCTTGAAAAGTGAGTGAAGAAATGATTTTGTACAGCAGCCCTAACATCTTGAGGATCCTCTACAACAAAACCGTTGATCAAAATAGAGCATAAGGCATTCATGTTCTTTCTACTACATGCCATAATGTGGAAAAACTTTGTATTTCTATCACCTTTAATTGCCCAATTCAGCCTTGATTTCTGAAGCCAAACCCACTCCATCGTTTTGCTTAGTTTTCATGCTTCCCCTTTTGACTCCATTTTTCTAGCAGCCTGTGATGATGATAGTGACCCTTCTTCAGCCAGTAAATCTAAAGCATGAACTTCCTCTTCAACTTGTTTCAGTTTGAATTCAACATTACCAAATAATGACCCTTCTTCATCCAGTAAATCTAAAGCATGAACTTTCTCTTCAACTTGTTTCAGTTTGAATTCAACATTACCAAAGACTTCATTATTCCACTGCTTTAATGTAGCTTTCAAAGCTTTCAATTTTATCAAACACTTAAACCCAGCCCAACCATCTATCACTGTTTCTGACCAACATTGTTGTACCACCTTCATGAAACTTGGATGAAGAAACCATGCATTAATGAATTTGAAGGGTCTAGGGCCCCAATCTCTCTCATCTTCCATCAGTAGGATAGGACTATGATCTAAAAACCTTCTAGGAAGGCCTCACAATTTGAAGTTAAAATTACACATCCAGTTTGTGTTTAGGAGAAATCTGTCTAATCTACTCCACCTTTCCCCTTCTTGAGAATTACCCCAGGTGAAATTCCTCCCAAACATTAGTAATTCAGCTAGCTCTAATTGGTCAATCATTTTATTGAATTCTCTCATCCCTCTATCTATTCTAGAGCACCCTTTTCTTTCTGATATTCTCCTGATCTCATTGAAATCCCCCCCTCCCCATACACACACCAAAGATTAGGAAATAATGCTTTAATATTTAATAGGATATCCCACACCTCCTTCATTTTTCTTGCATCATTAGGACCATAGACATTCACCACCACACACTCAAAACTATGGTAAAGAGTACCTGATAAGAGAATGAAATTTTTGTTGCAGCAACAATCTTTAAGTTGAAACACTTCTGGATTCCAAACACAAAGTAAGCCTCTAGCAGCTCCTTCTGAATCCACTGCCATAAAATCCATCCTGTCTCCTTGCCAAATTGACCCAGCTAATTTTTCATTACTGACAGCTTTCTTAGTCTCTTGCAGTAGCACCATATCAACTTTATTGTCAAATAGCACCTTTTTTATCCTCCTCCTTTTAATTGACTTCCCCAAGCCCCTTACATTCCAAGATAATAGCTTCATTACAAACTTACCATAACTCCTTATATCTCCTAGGGATGCTATTCAGTTAGCATTGCCCTCATTCTCCTTTAGCTTTTCAATATCTCTCTCTTCTAGCTCCATTAATTTACTTATAATCTCCTTTTCCTTTCCATTGCAGTCCAACCCGAGGACCCTACTGAGCTACAGGGTTATTTCAGCTTCATTAAGTTTGCTTATCATCTCCTCATCCTTTTCATTTCCATCCCTCCCTAGGACCCTACTGAGCTGCAAATTTGTTTCAGCTTCATTAAGGATCCTTCTTCTTAACTGACTTAACATGGAGAGTGAAATTGCTGCTACTGTTGCCCTGAAAACAGCCCCTTTCTTCAAATTCATCAGCAATTCTTTCCTATTTTTCCCAATCTGGAGGTTGCCCTTCTGGTTAAAATGATGACCTGAAACCCCTTTTGCTTTTTCTTTACTACTAGCTTTTCTTACTTGATAAGGTTTTGATGCTTCTCCTCGTGTTTCCTTTTTGTTTGGTTGTTGCTTCTCTAAAGTTTAGTCTTCGTTCAAAATGTTACTAATAACCTGATTTGGATCGGAATAATTGGGCTGGCTAGCAACACCACTACCATGGCCCATATCACAATTCTATTCATGGGTCTTGTTTAAAACCACTTCAAGATTCAACCCAAGTATGGAGTGAATAGACCCACTCAAACTTTTCATAAAACCTGATGTCATCACCTCTCCATTGACTATTCGATTAACCCCTTGCTCTTCTCGCTTCTCTTCATGCGCAGCCTTCATCATCACGCCTGCTCATGCTGTAACGCCCCAATTTTTATAACACCATAAAGGTAAATCAACCAACATTCATTATAAGAAAAGAAACAATTCTCTAGCCATTACGTTACTTGATCATGAGGGTCATACAAATAATTCCACATGCGAATATACATTCAATGATTTCTAGTACATGAATCTATAGCATATAAAACCCTCAATCCAAAAATAAATAAATATCCTCCTAGGCTTACAAATTCCAACGCTTAAGCCCAATTACACAAAAATGGTCTCTCAAACCCATACATTTTTAGCCCTTGGCTAGCAAAATATACCATAACAAAATTAAGAGCCTTGCGCTCTCAACATATACATCCACGCCCTAACTCAGCGGGATTGCCACATCTTTTCTTGCACCAAAATCCCATAAGGTGAGCATAAAGCCCAGTAGGAAATTCTTAACAAAGTATATATATTTTATACAAGTTCCATGAAATGAAGGGTACATGCCATGCTATGCAAGGTATCATTCCTTTTTATCATTTGAAAACCAACATGCACAATGAAAACTTGAAATTTCAATAAATTCATAGACTCTAAACCAAAATTTCAGGGCGGTATACAACTCGAGTAATCCCTAGGTCGGTGTCTGTAAGTAGGCATGATTAGCGCTACCAATCCCCACTTTACCGGTAGCTAACCGGAAGGCATGTGGTACCTCCTTCGCGCGTGTTTTTGGTCTTTCACCCTGTACACTCAGGCCAACTTAATCAATTTCATCTACACCTCCCATCCAGACTTACCAACATATTTACCCCAAAAATATTTCAATCTATCTTACTTCACAACATTATCTTATCAATGTAAGGTTTCAAATCCCAATTCAATATTTGTAATGAGCAAAAGTATTGAAATGCCAATATAACAATTATCCATACAATGCAACATTCTCCCATTTACAAAATTTCCATCAATTTGTTCATTCGCAATCATAATTTCCATTTCCTCTTTCCAATGCCATTTCAACATATATCACATATGAATTTACACCTATCCAAGTGTAGCAACATTTCCACATCTCATGGGTTCTCAACAATTTGTCATTTCATGAATATATCTATATATACACTTTAACAATAATTTCAAAAAATATCCATAAATTTTCATACACCAAGAAAATTGTCATTTTGTATACGATAATATGAGTTTTCCACTCATTCATTCATTTGGCACAAAGAAAATCCATAGATTCCCAACATCTTCCAGAAACCTCCAAATTTGTAGGTTTTTTATCAAAACTAGACATTCCCCCATCTCTTGAAAGAATCTCGCCAAAAAAAAAAAAAAATTCTTCAATCAATGTGATTCAAATCCTCAAAAAAAAAAATCATTTAAAGAGAACAAGAGATGAACCCACTTTCAAAACCACCAACATTCTCGAGCCAAAAACCAAATTTTCAATGCCACCAAAAGAAATCTCGAAATCAACATAAACTTGTAAAAATATATATATATATATATATAACTCTAAGAAAACACCTACCTTAAGCTTTAGAGAAGAAGAGATGAGAAACCTCCAAGTTTGATGGTGTTGAAATCCAATCTCCACCACACAAGATGAAGCTTTCGATTAGCTCTTCAACTTTGGTGAAGGATGTTGGGTCAAAACTCCAATGGATCTAAGGAAATCAAAGTGTTGATCTTGTTTAGTGTAGGAAATGTAGAGAGGAGGAGAAAAGGGGTTTTTAGAGAAAGAGAGGTATACAAAAAGTGATACACACAGCCCAAGAAGAGAGAAAAGCAATATTTTCAGACTCGGCGTCTCTCGCACGTGCGACACTCATCCCCACACGTGCGGCGTCTCCTCCGCACCTGCCTTTTATGCAGAAGCCAACCTAGGTCCTCCCCTGTCTCCCGTACGTGTGGCCCTATTCCTGCACATGCGGCCCAAGGCCTCGTACGTGCGGCTCTGCCCTCCAGCCAAGAAATTTGTTCAACTCAACCCCAGACACTCCAAACCCTACCTGGCACCTTCCGAAACATGAGAAACTAGCCACAAAAATGAGTAAAAGCAAGGACTTTGAAATAAGCTCCCAAACACAGCAACCCTAACCGTTAACAAGACTCCCTGCTAAACCCGATACTCCAACAAGGCAACCCAAGGTTAAACAAAGAGAAACGAGACAAATAACGTACCCGGTCATCACAACCTCCCCACCATAGGAAATTTCATCCCCGAAATTAAGTCAAACTACCCAAACAAAGGGGTTTCAAGCGATCAAAACCACGCTATTCAATTCTCAAATCACAACATCTATCTTCACCAAAATTCACCATTATCATCATGGTTACCTCATTAGCAATAACCATCCAAAATAAGCATAAGCATGAAGTTTTTCAATAAAAGTAGTAACAACCCACAACAACCTCATGCTTGAAACAACAATATACACAACAACACGTGGCTAACAATTTTAACTCATTTCCCTCAAACACTAGGGAATTATTACAAAGGAAAACAACTTAAGCATTTCCAAATAAATCTGGATACTTGGAGCTGACTTTCGCCTCCCGTTCCCACGTTGCTTCCTCAACCCCATGGTGTCTTCACAACACCTTAATCAACAGTATAGTTTTGCCCCGTAGCACTTGCTCCTGAGTGTCTAGTATTTAAACTGGTCGCTCTTTGTAAGAGGCATCCTCATCTGCCTCCAAATCAACTCAATCAAGCACATGAGAAGGGTCGGGCTCATAATTCCTAAGCATATATACATGAAACACGTTGTGAACCCTAGAAAGTTGCGGCGGTAAAGCCAACCAGTATGCCACTTCCCTAATTCTCTCCAATATCTCGGAGACAATTTACCACTCTTACCAAATCTCATCAAACCCTATCTTGGTGAGATCTTAAGGAACACGTGATCCCCAACCTCGAAAGCTAGGGGTCGCCTTCTCTTATCGGCATAACTCTTCTGTTGGCTTTGGGCCGTAGCTAACCTCTTCCGAATGAGAGCAACTTTCTCGGTTGTCTCTCTAACAATTTTTGCACCCAACAACGGTGCATCACCTACCTCGGCCCAACAAACCGGTGATCTACAAGGTCGGCCATACAAGGCCTCGAATGGTGCCATCTCAATGCTAGCTTGATAACTATTATAATAGGCAAACTCAATCAATGGTAAGTGCCTCTCCCACAACCCCTTGAAATCAAGGACACAAGCTCTAAGTATGTCCTCCAAAATGTGAATGGTACGCTCCGACTGCCCATCGATTTGAGGGTGGTAAGCGGTGCTAAAAGTAAACTTAGTTTCCAACGCCTCTTGAAGGCTTTGCCACAGTCGGGCAGTAAAACGAGGATCTCTATCTGATACAATGGTTACAGGAACCCCATGAAGTCGAACTATCTCTCTAATGTACAACTCTGCCAAATGCTCAACTAAGTCACCGGTGCTCATCGGAATGAAATGTGTAGACTTAGTCAACTTATCAACAATCACCCAAACGGTATCATTGCCGCGCTGTGTTCTAGGAAGCCCAACTACAAAATCCATGGTAATGTGCTTCCACTTCCATTCGGCTATCGGTAAGGGTTGTAGCAAGCCCGCGGGTCTTTGGTGTTCAGCCTTCACTTGTTGACAAGTAAGGCACTTTGATACAAATAAAGCGACATCCCGCTTCATACCCCTCCACCAAAACTGACGACTAAGATCATGATACATTTTGGTGCCTCCCGGATATACCGCAAGGCACGAGTGATGGAACTCTCGAAGTATGTCCTCTACAAGATTCTGGCACAAACAAACGATCTAGATAATGTACACTCAGATCCGAGTGAATGTTCAAACCCTTCTCTTCATTCCCGTTGGAAATTCTATCTCGGATTGACTCCACTTCACGGTCCCTTTGTTGTGCCTCTATGACTTTACTAATCAAGGTAGGTTGAACACTCAAGGTAAACAAGGTACCGAACTCACCCAAGTGTAAATCAAACTTGTTAATATCACCTAGCATAACCCATTCCCAAATGGCCACACTTGCCAAACTACTCACAGATTTCTGACTCAAAGCATTGGCCACCACATTGGCTTTTCCCGGATGGTAGTGTAACTCAAAGTCGTAATCCTCCATAAATTCCATCCACCTCCGTTGGTGTAAATTCAAGTCTTTTTGAGAAAACAAATACTTTAGACTCTTATGATCAGAGAAAACCTCAAACTTTTCACCATACAAATAATGCCTCCAAATTTTCAAGGTAAAAATTACCGTCGCCAATTCCAAATCATAGGTGGGGAAGTTTTTCTTGTGAGTTTTCAATTGATGTGAACTGTAGGCCATAACCTTTCCCACTTGCATCAAGACACAACAAATCCCATCCTGAGACACATCACAATAAGCGGTGTAGCCCAAACCTCTTTCTGGGATTATCAAGACCGGTGCGGTGGTCAATCTAGTCTTAAGTTCTTGGAATGACCTTTCACAAGCCTCACTCCATACAAATTTGACACCCTTTCTAGTCAATTTAGTCAAAGGCGAGGCAAGTCTAGAGAAGTCCATTACAAAGCGTCGATAATACCCCGCTAATCCCAAGAAACTCTGGATCTCAAAAACATTTTTGGGCTACCCCCAATCTTGCATGGCATCTATCTTTGAGGAGTCTACAGTTACCCCCTCCCTCGACACCATATGCCCCAAAAACTTCACCTCGGTTAGCCAAAACTCGCATTTCTCAAATTTGGCATACAATCGGTGCTCCCTAAGCAAGTCAAGCACTACTCGCAAGTGAGCCTCGTGTTCCTTCTCGGAGGTTGAATAGATTAAGATGTTGTCCACAAAGATGACTGCGAAGCGATCTAAGAATTCTCGAAAAATTAGGTGGGTTCAACTTGCGGTAATCAATACATAACTGCAATGACCTATCCTTCTTCTTTGCAAAGAGAGCTGGCGCTCCCCAAGGTGATGTACTAAGGCGAATGAAGCCCTTGTCTAAAAGCTCTTGGAGTTGAATCTTCAACTCATGCAATTCGGTGGGTGCAAATATATATGGCGCCATGGAAATTGGTGTCGTGTTAGGCACTAAGTCAATGGAGAACTCGATCTCCCCGATGGGGTGGTAGACTAGTAAGATCCTCAGGAAAGATATCTGGGTATTCACAAACTACCCTTAGAAATTCAACACGGGCCCTGTCACTCTTACTCTCCAAGAGAGTTGCAAGAAGGCCACTAAGCTTGCTCCGACTACGAGGGTCAAAAACTGGTGACAAGACCCTATCAGCCCAGTCCCCCAGAAAATAAAAACAATCACCACTCGAGGTGCACATTGTAACTTTCTGACTGTAACAATCAATCATAGCTCGATACGAAGATAACTAGTCCATGCCTAAAATAATATCAAAACTTGACATGTCTAGTAACATAAAAGCGAACGGAAGTCGACGCCCGGCAACCTCTATCTCACAACCACAACATCCCTGGTCTAATTCAATCGTACCCCCAACTAGTGACTCTACTGTGAGCGGAGATGTTAACCGTGCTACCTCTAACCCCAATGCAGAAGCAAATGCAGTAGATATAAATGAATGAGACGCACCCGTATCTATCAACACATTAGCCAAAGAATTACACACAACAAAAATACCTCTCACAACTGAGGATCCCAGTAACTACTTTGGCACGGTAACAGCCTACACGCACCCCTGTGGTCTCTGATCAACCTACTCCTCTCTCGGAGCATAGGCCTGCTACACTGATTGAGCCGAAGCAGCTCCTTGATTAGCTCGTGAAGTCTGAACTGGGTGAGCTTGCAAGTGGCTCTGTGTCTGCCTTGATCCTGATACGCCAGATGCGCCTCCTAACTGCGGGCAAGCTCTTCTCATATGCCCCAACTGACCACACTGAAAACAGGTAAGTCCTTGCCCTCTGTTCTAAGACTGACTCTGAGATCGGTTAGGTGGTGGAGGTGGCAACATCTGCTGTCCTCCCCCCTTCTGTGGACAAGAAAAAGCCTTGTGACCCAGTTGGCCACACTTGAAACACGAGAAATTACCCGGTGCGCTCTTCTTCGGGCCCGCACTAGGCAAGGGAAAGGTAGATCTAGACCGTTGTGACTGGCATTGGGATGGAAAATTTTCGTTGTTCTTCTTACTGGGTCTAAAATCTCCCTGTAACTCTTGGCCTCTAGACCTTGAACCCCGAATCCTTTCCACCTCGGCTTGTACTATAATCTCTGCATGTGCCGCCGCCTCCACAAGACGATCATAGTTCGGAATCATATTCCCAGCAACCTTGAACAAGATCGTAGTTCTCAACTTCTTCTCGAACTCAATGCAACGGCTCTGTTCCGTTGCCACCAACTCCGGTGCAAACTGGGACAAACTAGAGAAAGTCGCCTCAAACTCGGCCACGGACATATTAAGTTGCTTGAGGTCTTGAAATTCTTGCCTCAACCTCTCCCTAGCAGTAGGAGGTAGATACTTGTCTTGGAAAACAACCACAAAGGCTTCCCACGTTGGTTCCACCATTGGCCCGCATCCCCCTTAAGATAGTAACTCGCTAGAGTCATCCTTAGCTCGCTATCCTCAATGTAAAGCATTTTGAATGTCTTCACCGTTTGCTCCAGCCACTCATCTGTTTTCTTGGGCTCGGAGCCACCATGGAATTCATCTGGTTTGGCCCGCAAAAATTCCCTATTGAGAAAACTCGCCCTTATTTCTATGGCATTCTCTCAGGCTAGGTTCTCCGCCTTCAACATATTCATCGATTCCCTCAAAGCCCTCACCATTTCTCAGGCTAGGGCCCCCATTACGGCTTGGCCCGCTTGCCTTGGAATTTTCGCTTGCCCTACTTGCTCGGCCATGTTAGCTTGGCTCGCTTGCCCATCCACATTAGCTTGGTCGAACCCTTCCTCTTGCACCGGAACCTCATGGACTGGTACTTCATGTACACCTCGGCGAAGCCTACCACGCCTCCTGCCTCTACCACCATGGGTTTGACCCCTTCCTGACATCCTAATTAAGGGACAAGAGAAACAATTTAGCACACGAATCTACATGTGCTCGCAACTTGCCTCACATGTTTGACCACAACAATTCTACATATTTCTCTACTATACAAACAATTTAATTTCACTCCATATAAGCACTTAGTCACGTAAGCACATATGGATTATTCTTTTATGATGAAATTTGTACCACAAAAAACCAAGAATTCTTAGTAGAACGAGTATTGATCAAGTACCCTTATAGGCCCTGTTTGGTAGAGCTGTGGGAAAGTGCTTATAGCTTATGCCTAAACAGCTTATAGCTTATAATTATGAACATAAGATGATTTCTGACTTATAAATTAAGCATCTCCTGCCCCACTCAAAGAATAAGCTGATTTCTGACTTCCAAAAAGCTATAAACTATAAGCTATAAGTTAAACCAAACACATCAAAATAGCTTAAATTAAGCTGAAAGCTGAAATAAGCAGCTTTTAAGCTGCACCAAACAGGCACATAATAAGACCTTTAGGAATTTAATATGCACAAACAACATCTCAAAAGTCCAATCCCATACCCATTTAGTCATTTAAGCATGTTATCACATAACCACAAAATGTGCAATATCTCCTAATCATGCGAAATGAACCCCTTGTGGTAAAACAACCATCTCCCACGATCTCCAAGTATTCAAACCTGATATCTCTGATACCAAGTTGTAACACCCCAATTTTTATAACACCATAAAGGTACATCAACCAACATTCATTATAAGAAAAGAAACAATTCTCCAGCCTTTACATTACTTGATCATGAGGGTCATACAAATAATTCCACATGTGAATATACATTCAATGATTCCTAGTACATGAATCTATAGCGTGGTATGTACCCTTCATTTCATGGAACTTGTATAAAATGTATATACTTTGTTAAGAATTTCCTACTGGGCTTTATGCTCACCTTATGAGATTTTGGTGCAGGAAAAGATATGGCAATCCCGCCGAGTTAGGGTGTGGATGTATATGTTGAGAGCACAAGGCTCTTATTTTTGTTATGGTATATTTTGCTAGCCAAGGGCTAAAAATGTATGGGTTCTAGAGACCATTTTTGTGTAATTGGGGCTTAAGCCTTGGAATTTGTAAGCCCAGGAGGGTATTTATTTATTTTTGGATTGAGAGTTCTACATGCTATAGATTCATGTACTAGGAATCATTGAATGTATATTCGCATGTGGAATTATTTGTATGACCCTCATGATCAAGTAATGTAAAGGCTGGAGAATTGTTTCTTTTCTTATAATGAATGTTGGTTGATGTACCTTTATGGTGTTATAAAAATTAGGGCGTTACACGTGCGCCCCCACTGTTTAATTTTCCCAAGTTGCTGATATAGTCTCCTCTACCAATGAAACATTTAATTCTTTGTCTCTGCCTTCCAAGTCAGTTCTCTCTTCATGCCCTCTTCTCCTTTCTCTGACAGCCATGTCATTTATGTTGTCCAACTCATCATCTTGCTGGATATCCACCTCATCATCTTCATCCTCACCCCAGTTGTTCCTCTGTTCTGGTTTCTGTTCATCTTCAGGCTCATATGAACAATAAACATCTCTATCATCATGCTTCTTATGACATTTTCATACCTTACTTATCGCCACCTTGGTAATAATTTGTTCCTCATACACTTTCACTGGATATAGAGTTCCTTAGCAGTTGAGATTCACTGTTTTATTGATAGATTCCATATATGTGGTTACAATTCTTATCCTTCCACATTGTAAATTGTTCATATTAAGAGTTTCATTATCAACCTCAATAATTTCTCCCCATAATCTTCCTATATTGCTGAAGGTTTTGTTCTTCCAGAGATTTAAAGGCACTCCATAGCAGCACAACCAAACACATCTTTCTTATTCAATGACCATTCCTTTTTCCATTCCTTGACTGATTCACACCACTCCTTAATCCAGCCACTCATCATGCTGAGTTTTTCTTTCTTCTCTTGAATTGATTGAAAAGATACAACTATATCCCTTCCGCCTGCTTTTGTGACTTTAACGGTTCCCACCTCCCTTTTTGTTAATTCCTTCTTGAAATCCTCCCCCGAGCATTTCAATTTCAGCCGAACAACTACACTCCCATACAACCATCCATTACCTTCTTCATAAGCTCTTATGGTTAAGATTGTGTAATCTCTCCTCCTCCCTTCACCTTCCACCTGAGCATATGATTTCTTTCTACTTTCCAGATTAACAGTTGCATAAATTAACTTTTCATCCTTTCTCACCTCTTTGACATATGGTAATCTTGGTATTGCCCCCTGATCCTTCGCAAAATCTGTTTGTTTTACCTTCAGTGCTCTGTTTTCACACCACAGGCTGTTTGCTTTCTGTACTGCCATTTGTGCCGCAACTGCGAAATTGTACCTTACAAATCCAAATCTTGATCGTGACTATTCCCTCCTCTTATACGCTATGTAAACATCCTTCACCACCCCAAAGTTGTTGAATAGTGAGTATAGCCCTTTTGGATCCATTGATTCAGGTATTTCATCCACAAAAAGTGTGTACATGCTTACTTTTTGCTCTGAGAAACCTCTTCCTATTCTTCCATATCTGCGTAGAACTAGCTTCCAACCCCCTTCTCCCGCTCCATACTTTCGCTCCATGCTGTTGTTGTTGTTGTTGTTGTTGTTGTTGTTGTTGTTTGTGCCTTTAGAAAGCTTCTTAATTAAGTCATTAACATAAATTAATGTTTTCCTTTCATAAGAATATAATTACTTTAAATTATTCCAGTCAGTGAGATTTTTATTTATTTATTTATTTTTTTGAAATAGCAACTTTTTCTCTTCTTTTTATCTTTCTTTTTATTCTTATGGTTTGATCACATGTTCATTACAATTTTAATTATTATTTATTATTAGTTAAGAGTAAAAACTTGGCATTGGTCCCTATTTGAACACCTTGGAGGATTCTCAGGTATGCCTTGCATATATGCAAGGCATACATGGTTCCTTATATATTTTATTTGTTTAGGTTATACAAGTTTGTGTCAGTAGTTATACAAATTTGTGTTAGAAGTTATACATTGTTAATTTGCTAAGTAGGTTAACTTACAGGTAAATACTACTAAACTAATAGATTACACTATATACATGTAAGTATTTTCACAAAACTGCGTAAGTTAACACAAATATGCATTTATTTATTTATAAAAATGTAGAACAATACAAAAATGTATAAGTTTTCATAAACCACGTAAGTGATTTCACAAAAATACGTAAGTGAATACAAATCCGCGTAAGTTAGTTTCTAAAAATTTAGAACAAGACAAAATGCCTAAGTTTTCACAAATCTGTAAGTGATTTCACAAAAATACGTAAATGAACACAAATACGTGTAAGTTAGTTTTCAAAAATTTAGACCAACACAAAATATATAAATTTTCACAAATCACATAAGTGATTTCACAAAAATGCGTAAGCGAATACAAATCCATGTAAGTTAGTTTTCAAAAATTTAGAGCAACACAACTCAACATAAGTTAGTTTTTAAAAATTTAAAGCAACAAGAAATGCGTAAATTTTAATAAATTACATAAGTGATTTCACAAAAATGCGTAAATGAGCACATGTCCCCATAAGTTAATTTCCAAAAATTTAGTGCAACACAAAAAGCGTAAGTTTTCACAAATCATGTAAGGGATTTCACAAAAATACGTAAGTGAATACAAATCTGCATAAGTGAACACAAATATGCGTAAGTTAGTTTTCAAAAATTTAGACCAATACAAAATGCGTAAGTTTTCATAAACCACGTACGAGATTTCACAAAAATGCGTAAGTAAACACAAATCTGCATAAGTTAGTTTCACAAATCCCTGTATTTATTTGTTAATATATATTCTCTAATGTTCTCAATTTTTTAGGCATCATAAATTTCTCCAAAAATTCGTAAGTAATCACAAATACGAGTAAGTTCATGGAGAACTCTTTTATTTCACAAAATTGCATAAATTTTCACAACTGACGTAAGTGATTTTCAAAAAATGTGTAAGTGATCACAAATACGAGTAAATCCTTGGAAAACATTTTTATTTTTAAAAATTGCGTAGCTGTTCACAACTTATGTAAGTGATTTTACTATACATAAATAATCACAAAAATAAGTAAATCTTTATAAAAACACTTTTATTTCACAAAATTGCATAAAATTTCATAACTGAGGTAAGTGATTTCCCAAAAAATGCATAAGTGATTACAAATACGAGTAAGTCCTTATAGAACACTTTATTTCAAAAAATTGCGTAATTGATGAAGTTACGTAAGTGATTTACCAAACAATGCGTAAGTAATCATAAATACGAATAAGTCCTTGGAGAACACTTTTATTTCAGAAAATTACGCAAGTTTTTACAATTTATGTAAGTAATTTTTAAAAATGCATAATTGATCACAAATATGAGTAAGTTATTGGAGACACCTTTATTTGACAAAATTGAGTAAGTTTTTATAAAATCACGTAAGTTATGTCGCAAAACTTAAGGTAGTTGACACAACATGACGCATAAATTTGTTCCCTAAAAAATTTTCAACAACACAAAAATTACGTAAGTTTTCATAACTGACGTAAGTGTTTTCTCAAAAAATGCGTAAGTGATCACAAATATGAGTACGTCCTTGGATAACACTTCTATTTCACAAAAATACGTAAGTTTTCACAACTGACGTAACTAATTTACCAAAAAAATATGTAAGTGATTACAAATACGAGTAAGTCTTTAGAGAATACTTGTACTTCACAAATTGCATAAATCTTCACGACTTACCTAAGTGTTTTTTTGAAAAATGCGTATGTCAGCACAAATAAGAGTAACTGTTTGAAGAACACTTTTATTTCACAAAATTGAGTAAATCTTCACGGCTTACCTAAGTGATTTTCCAAACAATATGTATGTAAGCACAAATACGAGTAAGTGTTTGGAGAACACTTTTATTTGGCCGTTATTTATTGGGTCAACAATGCATAAGTGAACACAATACAAGTAAGTCGCTGGAGAAAACTTTAATTTCACAAAAATGTATAAGTTTTTACAATTCACGTAAGTGATTTTACAAAAATACATAAGTTTTCACATGTCACGTAAGTGATTTCGAAAAAATGCGTAAGTGAACACAAATACGAGTAAATCATTGGATAAAACTTTGATTTGACAAAAATGTGTAAGTTTTCATAACTCATGTAAGTGATTTCACAAAAATACTTAAGTGAACACAAATACGAGTAAATCATTGGAGAAAATTTTGATTTCACAAAAATACGTAAGTTTTGCACAACTAACGTAAGTGATTTCACAAAAATGCATAAGTTAACACAAAATTCGCATAAGTTTATTCCTAAAAATTTAGAACACAAAAATGCGTAAGTTTTCACAACTCACATAAGTGATTTCACAAAAATGAGTAAGTTTCCACTACTTACGTAAGTGATTTCACAAAAATATGTTAATTAACACAAAATTTGAGTATGTTTGTTCCAAAAAATTTAAAACAACACAAAAATGCGTAAAGTTTCACAAATCAAGTAAGTAATTTCACAAAAATGCATAAATAAATACAAATACGAGTAAGTCATTAGAGAAAACTTTGATTTCACAAAAATGTATAAATTTTTTCAACTCACGTAAGTGATTTTAAAAAAATACATAAGTTAACACAAAATTAACGTAAGTTTGTTCCAAAAAATTTAAAACAATATAAAAATACGTAAGTTTTCACAACTCACATAAGTGATTTTACAAAAATACGTAAGTGAACACAAATATGAGTAAGTCCTTCAATAAAATTTTGATTTCACAAAAATGCGTAAGTTTTCACAAATTCACGTAAGTTGTCTCACAAAAATACGTAAGTTAACACAAAATTCGCATAAACAATACAAAAATACATAAATTTTCACAAAAATGAATAAGTAACCGGTTGAACAGCTAGCCTTATTTTAATAGTAAAAAATTCAATGGTCAAAATCAATTTATTTTAATCCAATGACTATAAATAAGGTTCCACACTTAAGGGTTACACAGTTACACACTACCTGATGTTCAAATGAGGAGAGTATTTTTTTTTTTTTTTTCCCTTAGAAATTCTATGGGGTGTGTATCATATGCATTCCTAATTACGACATTTGTGATTTTTGGTTATGACCTATTGGAATGTTAGTTATAACTCATTGTGACGTTAATTATGACATTATTTTAGTTTTTTTTTTTTATCGGCAAAAGAAAAGCTTTATTGATGGAAAACATAACAAGTATGATAACTTACATCAATAAAGAAAAAGGGTGCAAAAAGCATCACAATAAAACATTTAGATCCCAACTAGGTTGGCACCTAGATGCACACCAAATCATCTGCTAGCACACACTCGAGGCTCCAAGTTGGTGAGAAACCAACAAGCGGAGCGGAACAAACAAAACAAAAGCAATAGAGCAACAAAAGAAACACTCCTCTGCTGAAGCATAAGACAGAACCCCATTCAAACAGATTCAACCCCAGACCAAAGACAGCCACCCATACCAAGGACATCAATCCAACAGATTCAACCACACCCAGGTATATGAGTCCATGGCAGCCCAAAGCACAAGACAGAGTCAACCACAAAACAACAGACAAACAGATAAGCTTATGAGTCCATAGCACAAAGATGATAAGTCTGTGAGTCCATTCAACCACAAACAGCAATTATTGAGACTCCAGCAGTAAGCCATCAGACCAGTAGCTTACCTAACATACTGGATCCTTATCCAAATCCAAATCAAACTGCATAAGCCTGTGAGTCCATTCAACATTAGCACAAAGTCCACACCATAAGCCCTGCCAGATCTGGATACACACAGCAAAGATCATACCACCTTAATACAATAGCAGTCACAGCAGCATGAAGCACCTTGATAGCAGATCACCATAAACCCTGCCAAAACTGAGCAGCCACACCCAGCAGAAAAACATATCAGTAGAGCACACCTGGGGTCATGTCAGCATCAACCAGGCTCAGCCCACACCCAGCCCATTAATAGAGTACTCCACCTGGAGCAAACCATTCACCAAACCTGGAATTACCCACTGCACTCCCACCACTGGAACATTTCTTGGTGATCCTGCACCATAGGGTAGACCATTCCACTTTCACCGCTCCAGCACCAAACCATTGAGCAACCAACACCAGAACCAGGGCAGATATAACAGGATAGCATATTGTAGATTCACCCCCTCAAACATTAGTGCAGCAGTGCACCCTTTACAAGATCATTCCACATTAGGACAACAAAGCAAAGGTAGCAGTAGTTCAGAACCAGAGCAACAGTAGTGACAGTTCACTCCCACAACAACAGTAACAGTTCTACAGACACAAGGTCAAAAACAGAAATAGTACAGCTATCCTACTAATGCCCCAGACAAGAAAATGCAGTTGCCTCACCTCAGAAAATTACAGTTGCACTCCCAGTACTATATCCATTGCAGTTGCACTCCCATATACAGCAGAACCACCACTCCAAAATGGACTAAGCTGCAATCTGCACAAACAGCAGAAGCTCCACCCCAACTGGACTGAACTACAGAGACACCACACCCCTGAGATGTTATAAGCACAGAATTACAGGTAAGACTATAGCAGACCTCGCCTCACCCCTGAGATGTTATAGAGGAAATCTGATATCGAAAAATGGAGTTCCTTTGTAGCAGCCTTAAGCCAGAAAGCCAGCCGAATGAGAATCAATTCTTGCAAGTCCTGCAAATTTGGGAGAGACGTGTTAAAGTAGCATTCATTCCGGTGCTTCCAAATTGACCAGAGTGTGACCAGGGGTATGGCACACCAAATGCGCTGTTCAGCTTTCCTACAGAAGGACCCTGACCACCATTTCAGCAGACCATGGACAGAACCAGGAGCAGCCCAGGAGACACCCCACCATTACAGCAGACCAAACCAGACTCTCCAAACAGATGGGCAGAGGATAAGAACATGCTCAATGGATTCCTGCTGCGATTTACAAAATACGCAGAGTGTAGAGGCAGAGCTATCCAAGACTCCAATCCGCTCCAGGAATACAGAGGTTTTGATCTTGTGCTTCCATACGAGCCAACCGAAGAATTGCACGTTAGGAGGAAGGTTTTTAACCCACACCAGATGACTGAAACTTTCAGTGCCTCCATAGTCACTGCTGGTTTGGTTGTAAAGGTTGGACACAAAAGATTGCCCGGGCTTGGCTGCTCTCCAAATAGCACTGTCCTGGGACTCCAGCTGAAATGTAGGGGCTGGACCTACAAAACCATATAGCCTGAGCAGTTCATTTCTTTCCCAAACAAATAAAGACCTCCTAAATGTGAACAACCAGTTCTTAGTAGTGCCAGAGACTTCCACAAATTCCTTCAGCAGGCCTTCCTTTTGTGAAGATAAACTGAAGAGCCTAGGGAACTCCTCTTTGAGGCAGATATTTCCACACCAAGAGTCAGACCAGAACCTTATACGACAGCCATTGCCCACATTTAACTGGAGGTTGTTAGCATAGTAAAGGGAAAGAGGCAGATTTTGATCAGCTGCTGCCACTATGCCATTCCAGATATAAGAGGGTGAGGTGTTTAAACACGGATTTGGATTCCAATTCCCACCAAGGAACAGATATTTGCTACAAACCACCTTATACCAAAGAGACACAGGTTCAGAAGCAAATCTCCACCACCATTTTAGGAGTAGACACACATTTACGTCTCTGATTCTTCTAACACCCAGACCACCTTGCTTAATGCTCTTAGTAACCTCTGACCATTTCACTAAATGAATTTTGCGCTTCAAATCTGGCCCACCCCATAAGAAAGAGGCTTGAATTTTGTCTAATTCCTTGGCAATTCCCTCAGGTAGCTTGAATAATGATAAGTAGTACACAGGTATACTTGATAACACTGCTTTCACCAAGGTTAATCTACCTGCAAAAGATAAAAGCTTCCTTTTCCACCCGGCTAGCCTTAGTTTTACCTTATCAACAACTGGTTTCCAAGTTTTCTTTCTTTTTGGGTTTGCACCCAAGGGTAATCCTAGATACTTGATTGGTAGATTTTGAGACTTGCAGTTCAAGAGGCAAGCAAACTCAGCAAGGGCAGATCCGGTGATACCAATCCCACAAATCACACTTTTGTGGAAGTTGATTTTAAGCCCTGAAGCCACTTCAAAGCATCTAAGGATTCTTTTCAGGTTTAGCACCTCTGATATCTCAGCTTCACAGAATAAAAGGGAATCGTCTGCAAATTGGAGGTGGGACAATTGCACCTCATCAATGACCCCAACAGATACACCTTTAAGTAATCTGAGGTCCATAGCTCTGTGTAGGAGAATATTTAAAGCCTCAACAACCACGTTGAATAAGAATGGTGATAAGGGGTCACCTTGCCTGAGCCCTTTTTCGGGATTAAACTCTTTTGTTGGAGATCCATTGACAAGGATAGAAATTCTAGCAGTAGAGACACACTCCTGTATCCAAGAGATCCATTTTTCACCAAAGCCAAAGTTTGCTAACATTGAAAATAGGAAATTCCAGTTGATGGAGTCAAAAGCCTTCTCAAAATCTATTTTAAAGATCAGCCCAGCTTTCTTGGATTTGACCCAGCTGTCCACAACTTCATTTGCAATCAAAACACCATCCAAGATGTTTCTACCTCCCAGAAAGGCAGATTGTGAATCACCAATTATTGATGGCATAACTAACTTCAATCTATTTGTTAGGACTTTGGAAAGAATTTTGTAGACGGAACCAATCAAACTAATAGGTCTGAATTCATTTAGAGATAAAGCTTTCTCCTTCTTAGGTACAAGAGTAATGAATGAGCTATTTAAACCTGGGATTAACTTGCCACTGGCATGAAACTCTTGCATAAATTCGAGGACTTCACCTTTAAGGATTTTCCAAAATTTTTGAAAAAACATCAGGTTAAAGCCGTCTGGACCTGGGGCTTTGCTCCCATTACAATCATTTACTACCGCCCAAATTTCTTCTTCAGAAAAATCTGCTTCAAGAACATGAAAGTGGGAACAAAGTCTAATACTTTTGAATTCACCTATCAGAGTTGGCCTCATTTTCCAATCATCTTTGAACAGGTTTGAAAAGTGAAGCCACACCACATTCTTGACTGAAGCTGGGTCCTCAAGAATCACACCCCCGACTGTGATGGAGTTGATAGTGTTTCTGGTTTGCCTACTAGTGGCCATGACATGGAAAAACCTGGTGTTCCTATCCCCTTTCAGATTCCAGTCCAGCCTAGATTTTTGGAGCCACTCCCATTCCATCCTCCTGCTCAGTGACCACATTTCAGTCCTTTTCTCTCTTTGCAGTCGCAATTCACCTTCATCCAGAGGTCTAGTTTCAGCTTTTAGATCAAGATCATGCAAAGCAGATTCAGTAGCTTCTAATTTTTTTACAACAATACCATAAGACTCTTGATTCCATTTCTTTAAGACCAACTTCAGGGACTGCAATTTCCTTTTCAGGATGGATCCTGCAGATCCATACAATTGAAGTTCACCCCAATTACTCTCAACCAAGGAAGCCAGTGATGGATGTAAGGTCCATGCATTCAGAACCTTGAAAGGTTTGGGCCCCCAGTCCCTACCATCCTCCATGAGAAGAAGAGGGCAGTGGTCAGAGATAGTTCTTGGAAGACCCCATAGTTTGAGTTTATATCTCAGTAACCATTCAGGACTAAGAAGAAATCTATCTATTCTACTCCACTTTTTCCCTTCAAGAGTATTACACCAAGTGAATTTTCTGCCTAGCATTTGGACATCTACCACCTCACAATTATCAATGAAGTCATTAAACTCCTACATACCTCTATCCCTGCAAGAAACTCCTATTCTTTCCCCCACATTCCTAATTTCATTGAAGTCTCCGCCAAGGCACCATGGGTTTACAAAAAGTGTTTTCAAATTTAACAAGGTCACCCATAAAGCCTTCCTCCTTATTACATCATTTGGGGCATAGATGTTGACCAGAAACAGTCAAAAGAGTTGTCAGCCTTACCTGATAAGAGAATAAAGTTCCTACTGCTACAACAATCTAAGAGATGAAAGACATCAGGATCCCAGATGTAGAGTAAACCACCAGATAAACCTGCAGCATCTACAGACATGAATTCCATCTTGTCTCTAGGCCAAAAACTTTTAATCTGCAAGTTTGAAACACTTGATTGCTTTGTCTCCTGGAGCAAAGCCATATCTACTGCCCGCTCATACAATATCTTCCTGATTTTCCTTTTCTTTTCAGGCCTTCCTAGACCTCTGACATTCCAGCTTAGAATCTTCATGTATAACAGTTGTACTGTGGATTGCACCCATGAGGAAGCTGGTTATTCCACACCACCAGTACCTCCAACCATTCTCACTCTATCTTGCTCCTCCATGCATATGAATTTCTTGATAACTTCAGATTCCTGGCCCTTATAGTCAAGCCCCAGAGTTTTTCCCACGTGGAGTGTTTCAAGAGCCTCTTGAAGATTTTCATTTGAAGAGGAGGTGTGAATTGATTCTGATGTGTGGCTGTGTGAGGATTGGATAGTTTGAGATCTGGCTCTAATTCCTCTTTTGATCCCATTACTTGAACCTGCCCCTTTGTGCCCAACCCTTCTTGCAAATCCAGAAAATCTACCTGCTAATAAAGATTGCTTTGACCCTTCTCTTCTAGCACCTTTCCTTTTTCCTTGCTTCAAACGGGTGTTGGTGGATCCTGATATGGATGGCTTGAAAGTGACATTGGCCTTAGCTTGTGGACTCACTCCAGATGCTTCACCCAACTGCTTCATAACTAAAGTATTTGGTCCATTAGTAAAGGGCCTAGAGGGCAGCATACTCAGATGGCTTGGCACATTAGGCTGCGGCCCATTATGAACTTGGCCCAAAGCTAACTCTAAACAAATGCCAGGCCTTTCTTTTGAAGTCTCACTAAGGCTTTTAATAAAGCCTGAGGTGAGTATATGACCTTCAACTGTGGGGCCTACAATGGGACTAAACTGAGGATCTTGATTGCACTCAATCCTCTTTTGCATAGTTTCTATAACTAGCTGCTCTTCTACACCTTTTTGGGCAAAATGATTACACCTCTGATGTAGGCTTTTCTCTGACAGTAGTGATTCAGCCACACATGTGTCGTCTTCGTTTGAATTCCCAACACAAACTACAGTCTCGGCTACAACTGATGTGTTGCTCCAGCTGCCTCCTACATCCAGCTCATCCATATCCTTCCTCTCAGCTGTCGTACCCTTATTGGTTCCAGCAGACGCTCCTGCCATGTCATCTGCTATGTCACCATCTCCCTTCTCTGGTCTGTGTTCTTAACTGGGTTGAGCTGCACCATGGATTTTGGAGCAGACAGCTTTCACTGGGGCCTTAGAGAGTGAGGCTTTACAACTGAGGCTATCACCCACAGCAAAGTGCTCTTCAAATACTCGAATAGGATATACTCGGCCTTTACACTCCAGATTGATACTTGTATTAATCGGGTCCATTACAGCAGTGACTAATTTGAATCTGCCATTTGTAAATGATTTTGGTGCACCTATACCACCATCCAAGAGAACCACCTCTCCCCATATGCTTCCAATCCTTCTGAATGTATTTGAACTCCAGAGGTTTGGGGGTACCCCAAGACAGCTGATCCAAACTTGTCCCTGTTGCTGCAGGTATAGACCAGGACTCCAAACTGTGATGTACTCGCACCAGTGATGGAACCATTCCATAACCATGGATTTTTTGCCTAGCAGATCTTCTTTGGAGGGGAATGAAAGATAAACATCTCGCCCACCTCCCTCTCTTACCAACACATTGTGCTCTTCTCTTTTGATTAGTTCATTTTTCACCTGTACAAAGGTGTGCTCTGGCTTGAGTCTCATGATCAAACTCTCATAAAGCCAACCGTTGCCTATCTCCTCTACTCTGATTGTTGTCTTCACAGCAGATGGAGTTTTTGGATGAACCCCTTTAATGACTTCTGCAAACGATCTCCCATCGGTGCCATGGTTCCAAATGGAGCTATTGGCCATAATGGGTGTGTTTCTTCCCATTGGTTGTCTTGTTGAGAAATTTTTCCTTTGCTGCCTTGCCTCTGTATGTTTAGCAAACTCTGCAATTTTGACTGATATGGATTTATCGTCTACCCACAGCCTATTCGTTTTTTGTTCTGCAACGTTAGTTGCAATAGGGCAATCATACCGAACAAATCCAAATCTGGACTTAGTCGCTTTCCTTCTCTTGTATGGTATGAAGACGTCTTTAACCATGCCAAAATTGGAGAAAAGATCACATAGGTTCCTAGGTGCCATGGATTCAGGCAAGTTATCCACGAAAAAGCGTAATCAAGTTCGATCTGCTTCTTTCAGACCACGAATTTGGATTCGATTGTCTTCCTCTTTGCTTCACCACTGGGATCCACCCACCAAGATCCCCTTGCTTCCTCATCCCCTTTTCTCAATTGGTTTCGACATTATTTTAGTTATAATTTAAAAATTATTTAATTATTTAATTATACTTTAGGTGGTGCTTGGCTTTTTTTTTTTTTTAAATCATAGGAATCCACAATTTCTTTCGTGAGAAATAAGGATAAACATTAAACCAAAATTCTATTATTTTAATATTGTGTTAGGATGGCTTGTAAATAAACTAGTGATGGAGCAAACAAGCTATGATGGACAGTTATTTAGATCATTAGCTAAATTTGTGGGTAAAAAGTGTCTTAATTGATAAAAGTGATAAAAAGAAAATTTTAAATTTATCTGTCAAGTATTTATTAATTTAGAAAGTGAATGAGTGTTTTAATAATATAAAAAATATGAATTAGCACCTTTTTGCTAATAAACCTTATGCAATTTTGAAAAAAAAAAAAAAAAAAGTACATCTAAAAACAAAAATTCAGATAGAAGAATCAAATTGAAAATTGATTAAAGTGAAGACCAAATTGTATGATTTGAAACTATAAAGATTAAAGTAAAATTTAAATCAAATTATAAAAATTAAATGTGCAATTAACCCAAAAAATTCTTAACGTACTACTCTCTCTTGAGATAGGAATCATGTTCAAGCACATGGTAATGGTGTGAACATTAGTAATGAGTTCAAAAAAAATTAATACAAGTTGTTGCATTACTCTTTTTATTTTATTTTTTTATAAATTATTTTGTAAAAAGTTAAAAAGTTAGGTGTCCTTTAACAACATTTAAAAAAGTAAGTTTACTAACTTATTTGAGTCACATCACTTTTTTATTTTTTTTTTTATAGCTTTTTGTAATAAACAAAATAATTAACTTATAAGTCATACCTAAACTAGTAGTTATACCTTAGCTAATAGTCAATTTTCAAATAAGGCCTAACTATGACAATATGATTTTCTAGTTTGGTTCTTAAAATGGAATGAGATTTCACACTGGCCTTCTTTTGACACCAGCCTACCAGTTTTATTTTTTTTATTGGGCTTATTTTTATCTTGGGTGAAGCACCAATAAATTCTAAATAATGATCTTATGAACAGTTTGGTTCTCCTTTTTTTTTTCTTTTTCTAATGAACCCAAATGTCTGATTATAATGTTAATTACACAAAGAGCCAAGTATAAACACAAGCGTGTTATGTGTTAAGAAATAAATAAGAATTTTCTCATAATGTTGAAATTATTAAATGTAACACTTTAAAAAAAATTCTTAATGTACTTTTTTCAAATGTAGCATTCCAAAAACATAACACTTTAATGCAACATATTAAAAAACTCCTATTTTAAATTTTTGAAATAGGAATCCACAATTTCTTTCGTGAGAAATAAGGATAAACATTAAACCAAAATTCTATTATTTTAATATTGTGTTAGGATGGCTTGTAAATAAACTGATGGAGCAAACAAGCTATGATGGACAGTCAATTAGATCATTAGCTAAATTTGTGGGTAAAAGTGTCTTAATTGATAAAAGCAATAAAAACAAAATGAATAATGACTTGGACCCCCTTTTTTTGGACCCCCTTTGACCCCCTCTTCATCTGATTGGTCACTTTTTTTTTTTTTTTTTTTTTTTTTTTTTCAATCACCACCCGCCACGTGTATGTGGGGAGGTGGTGGGGGTGGTGATTGGAGGGGGTCTCAATCATCATCCTTTAACCCAAAAAATTCTTAACGCACTACTCTCTGTTAAGATAGAAATCATGTTCAAGCACATGGCAATGGTGTGAACATTAGTAATGAATTCCAAAAAAAATTAATATAAGTTGTCATATTATTTTTTTTTATTTTTTTATAAATTATTTTGTAAAAAGTTAAAAAGTGAGGCCTCCTTTAATAATATTTAAAAAAGTCAATTTATTGACCTATGTGAGTCACATCAATTTTTTATTTTTTTGTATCACTTTTCGTAATAAACAAAAGTGTAAATGACACTGACACCCCATGATGTTTATGTTTATTATAGTTCATCCCTCACCTTTTGAAAATTACATCTCCCTCCCTGAGGTTTAAAGTTTTATTATAGATTTCCCTCCTCAATAATTTAATTCTTTTAAATACCAATTTTGCCCTCACTGGGTAAATTACATTGACACCCCTCACATTTTGAAAATTACAATCCCCTCCCTAAGGTATAAGGTAGTATTACCAATTGCCCCCTCGGTTAGTATTAGTTGGGAAAAAAAAAATTCTTTGAAAAAAAAAATTAATTGGAAAAAAAATTATTTGAAAAAAGAATTAATTGAAAAAAAATTTGTTAGTAAAATTTTTAAATTTCTGTTTAAAAACCAACATAAACTCATTTTTTGAATTTACTTTTTTTCCTCAAATTTACAAATTGAGACAACCATTTATAAATCAAAAAAATTATCAAACAAGTTTTTATGAAAATTTTAAATTTTTGTAAATATAAATTGAAAACTGAAAATGAAATGATTACCAAACAGGTTTCAGATAGTAAAAATGTCGTAGAATTAATAAATAATTAAATAAGTTACCAACGTAAGAAATAACTTATTAAAAGATTCTTAGGCTATGTACGGTTTGATTTTTAGAAATTTTTTTAAAAATTTAAAAATTAATTTGGTTAAGAAATAAAAAAGAAAAAATAATTATCATTTTTATATAATTTTTATCTTTCGAGTGGTCAGAAATAATTTTTTACAAATTAAATTGAAACAGCTATACGTATGTATATAACATGCCCAAAAGTTAAAATGATAATTATTTTTTACCCTTAAAAGATAATTATTTTTTATTTTTTATTTATTAACCGAATTAATTTTTAATTTTTTTTTTAAAATTCTAAAAATCAAACCATACATAGCCTAAGAATCTTTTGATAAGTCATTTCTTACGTTCGTAACTTATTTAATTATTTGTTAATTTTACTACATTTTTACCATCTAAGACCTGTTTGGTAACTATTTCGTTTTCAGTTTTCAATTTATATTTACAAAAATTTTTAAAACTGTCATAAAAATTTGTTTGATAATTTTTTTGGTTTTAAAATTGTTGCCTCAGTTTGTAAATTTGAGGAAAAAACTTAAATTCAAAAAATGAGTTTATGTTGGTTTTTAAATAGAAATTTAAAAATTTTACTAACAAAATTTTTTTCAAATAATTTTTTTTTTAATGAATTTTTTTTGCAACTAATACTAACAGAGATGGCAATTGCTAATGCTACCTTAAACCTTAGGAAGGGGATTGTAATTTCTAAAATGTGAGAGGTGTCAATATAATTTACACAGTGAGGGAAAAATTTGTATTTAAAAAAATTAAATTACTGAGGGGGGAATCTGTAATGAAACTTTAAACCTCAAGGAGAGAGATGCAATTTCCAAAAAGTGAGAGGAAGAACTGTAATAAACATAAATCTTAAGGGATGTCAGTGTGATTTACCCTAAACAAAATAATTAACTTATAAGTCATACCTAAACTAATAGTCAATTTTCAAATAAGGCCTAACTATGAAAATATGATTTTCTAGTTTGGTTCTTAAGATGGAATGAGATTTCACACTTGCCTCCCTTTGACACCAACCTATTAGTTTTATTTTTTTTATTGAGCTTATTTTTATCTTGGGTGAAGCACTAATAAATTCTAAATACTGATCTTATGAATAGTTTGGTTCTTCTTTTTTTTTTTTTCTTATGAACCCAAATGTCTGATGATAATATGAATTACACAAAAGGCCAAGCATAAACACGAGCGTGTTATGCGTTAAGAGATAAATAAGAGTTTTCTCATAATGTTGAAATTATTAAATGTAACACTTTAAAAAAAATTCTTAATATATTTTTTTCAAATGTAACACTCCAAAAACCTAACACTTTAATGTAACACACTAAAAAACTCCTCATTGTATTTTTCTCAAACTTAACAACGTACCATTCTAAAAAAACTCATTAGTATATTTGTTTCAAATGTAACATTCCAATGCATGTAACAAACAAAAACTTTTTAGTGTATTTTTCCTAAACATAACACTCCAAAAACGTAACATTCTCATGGAACACACTAAAAAACTCTTTAGTATACTTTTCTCAAATGTAACAATATAACATTTCAAAAAAACTCCTTAGTATATTTTTCCAAACGAAACAGTCCAATTAATGTAACGCACAAAAAAGTCCTCAGCATGTTTTTTTTTCCACATGCAACTCTCTAATATAGTATTCCAATATAACACCAGAAAACCACAGTAACATAAATGTATATTTCCACGCTTGACAACCAAAACTTCAGCCACCAATCTCTCCAAAAAGAATCTTCCACAACTGACATTTCTATTCTCATCCCAAAAATGAATCATAAAATTAAAAAAATAAATCACAAAAGGGCATTTACTTAAATTCAAATGGCACTAAATCAAATAAATACAATTTTTCAAAACATAAAAGACTAATTGGTTCTTAAGAAAACTTTTATGCCATATTTGCTTGGCTCGTTAGGAAAGGGGATTGGTCTAATAGTCCATGGGACCCACCTAAAGAGAGGGTGGCTCGCTACGACCTGTGTCAAGCTGGAGCAAAATAGACCAAAGCCGGTCTCGTCAATAATATCGCTGACCCTGGCGGGGAGCTCGCCGTACCAGTCCTGGGCTGTCGTCGTGCCATAGCCTCTGAAGGAGCGGGATCCGTCCTGTATTAATGCATGAGATGCAATCAAATCAAGTATAGTTGAAAGTACAGTTGAAAGTATAGTTGAAGGTATAGATGGAAGTACAGTGATGTGAAGCAGTGATGTATGAAATGCAGTCAAATCAGAGCAGTGATGCACGATACAGCTAGATTAAAATAGTGCAAGAAATGCAAGCAGTTAAAGGTAGTACTGCAGAAAAGTGGAGTTTGTACCTCCACGGCAATGGCTGACAAGTGAGACGTGGGCTCTCTCAGTAGCAAGTCGTCTAGCATGTCCTCGGTAAAATCAGTGAAGGCTTTGATGCCTCCCGCAGTCGGTATAATGTGAGTCTCGGGGTGATACCTCGCCAGATCAAAAGGGCATATGATCGGCGGTAATGGCTCAGGCTCTACCTCCAGCTCGGCCGCAAAGTCCGCTACAAACTCTACTGGAGGAAGCGTGGGGAAGCCCCCGTTATGTGGGATATCGTCTACCATTTGAAACAGATGCAAAAATGAGCAAAAATGTGGAAAATGGTAAAACTTTAAAGAAAGCAAACCCTAGGAGAGAGGAAAAGTCAAAGAAAATCAAAACCCGAGAAAAGTGAACTACCCTGGGGAGAAACTCGAGGGAAATGATCCTTGAACAATGGAAATGACAGAAGAAGCGTCGAAATCAAATTCTGATTGGTTCAAATCGAAGAGAACAAGAGGGTTTTCGCGAAGAAAATGTTCTTAGGGTGTTGGGAAATGCATAGAATGCGTGGATCTAGAGAGAAGGAGTACCTAGAGAGCAAATGAAGTGATTTTGTGTGTATTTAAAGAGCCACGGCTGAAAAGAAAAGTTTGCCAAAATTTGCCATCGATGGCTGGCAATGGCCTATCGATGGCCGGCAGCTGCCACTGATGGCCGGCAGGGGGCCGGCAACCTCTCCTCATGGCCGGCATGCTTCCACAAGCTCCCTCTGTCCATTTGGCTCAGTTATGTGTCCTTGGATTCCAATAAATGCAAGTTGTGCTCAAAGTTTGATTCAAAATGCCTCTGTGGAAGCCCAGAATCGTGTTCGCAGCATAGCGAGGGTCATCACCCATCAACTCAAACAAGGTGTATCCTTTTTTAAACATATTTCAACTCTCCGAGAGGTAAATCGGAAGTTGCTTTCGAATCGTCTTTATCAAGCATGCTTTTGTCGTCGCATAGGATTTGCACGTTACATTGAACATGGTTGCATGGAAACATGCATTGCCATCATTTCATAGAATATCCGTGCATATTGCATTGGATCATGCACTGTTATCATTCTGCATAGAATGCGTATGTTGTGTCACATTGTACTACACTTGTGCATGTCGTCGCATAGAATGTATGTTGCATTGTACATACATTTTGAATTGTTGCATTGAACATGCATTATCGTGTTTGCATGGAGCATGCATCGTTGATTATCTTGCATAGAATATGCTTCGGTTTCATTTCTTGCATGCTGTGCATTGGGCATGCTTCAACATCATGTTATGATCATCCGTCTCGCAAATGACATGCATTGTATTGCATTGAACCTGCCACGTTTCGTTCTTGTACATGCATGATATTGTATGTATGGTTCATTTGGAGGAATCCCAGGTAGAACCATTCCCTTCCCTCATCTCATTGGTTAGAGACATCCGGGTACGCCCGATGTCTACACCGACATCTCATTGGTTAGAGACGTTCGGGTACGCCCACTGTCTACACCGACATTCTGTTGGTGAGAAACACTCAAGTACGACCGGTGTTTACACTGACACCCTGTTGAACGCATTGGAATGTGCTCCGATGTTTGTACCACCCTTCGGTGTCAGCACTATAGCCTTTCCCTCTCTCGCGTGTGATACACTGAGAGGTGTTGCCTTTCCCTCTTTCGCGTGTGATACGCTGAGAGGTGTGGCCTTTTCCTCTCTCGCGTGTGATACACTGAGAGGTGTTGCCTTTCTCTCTCTCGCGTGTGATACGTTGAGAGGTGTTGCCTTTCCCTCTCTCGCGTGTGATACGGTGAGAGGTGTGGCCTTTCCCTCTCTCGTGCCCACTCTCGCGTGTGATACGCTGAGAGGTGTTACCTTTCCCACTCTCGCGTGTGATACGCTGAGAGGTGTTGCCTTTCCCTCTCTTGCATGTGATACGTTGAGAGGTGTTGCCTTTCCCTCTCTCGCGTGTGACACCCTGAGAGGTGCTTCCTTTTCCTCTCTCGCGTGTGATACGCTGAGAGATGCTTCCTTCTCTCTCTCACATGTGATACGTTAAGAGGTGTTTCGTTTGAGACTTCGGGTTTTCCCGACAGGCGCTTTTGTCCTTTCCTGCGTAAGGCACAGTGAGGATTGCATAATTTTCTTACATCCTTCCTACTAATGTGTAAAGTTGCTATAACTTGTCGGTTTGCTTAAAATGTTGTATCTATTTTGCATAAAAGCTTCATTACAGCCCTCTTTGCATAATCATAAGTTATGCTCTTGCATCATGCATGTCATTTGCATTTTGCCCCAGCCTGCGGGCGCACCTGTGTACTATCATATTGAATGTTTGTCTAAGTCTTCGGCCTTATCAAAAATGGGTCATCTCTGGGCTTTGACATTCACTCCCGTCATTTCATGACTTCCGAGTTCTGTCAAAGAGGGGCAACTGTAGACACCCCATTTTTGACCGTCCTCAAGACTTGGATGTGCTTGCAGGTACATCTGGTGACAAGTTTGGTTGCTCGCCGAGCGCTCAAATTTCGCAGCGAAACGTCACAGGTTTGAGCTTTCCAAACCCTCTATCCTTTCTGCCCCATTTTTGGACCATGCTTTGGTCCCTCCAAAGTGCTTGTTTTAGTGTACTGCTGGCCATGAAATGCCACTGCCCGGCCATCAATTTATGCCTGTCGGCCATTGATCAGGCCTGCCGGCCATCAATGAGGCACTGCCGGCCATCACTGATGGCCAGCCGACCACCAATGTTTCAACAGATATTTTTTAGATATTTTTGAGCCAGCTATTTGCAGGATAAACCATCTGCACCCACGTGGATGGCTGGATCTCTTCAAGGGGCTTTTGTATCTCCTATATATACAAGCCATCCTCATGCATGAGAGGGGTTACAAGAATTGAGCTGAGAATACTCTCTCTCTCTCTATATTTTGTGCTTGAAAGTGTATTTCCTCTTCACCTTTGCACTAGCACCCTTAGCCACACACCTTCACCTTAGTGTTGAAGATCTTGGAGGCCTTATTTGAGTTCCTTGGAGTGGTTTTGGCTTGGTTTTGGCTCAGAAGTTTACTGATTTGTTGCTATGCTTCAAGGGTAAGAATCTCACCCTTTTAAGCTTTATTTTTGTACATTGGTTTGGCCAACCTTGCATGTTGTTTTTGGCCTAGTTGTCAACTACAAAAACCTCTATTTTTGAGTGTTGAAAATAGTTGTTTGAGGCCCTTTTGGGGTTAAGGGTGTTCTCCTCTCTTTGGTGGCTTATTTGCTAAGCTTTGTGCCATGTTTAAAAGCCTTTATAAAGTAATCTCTTTTTGGCCTTTTAACCACTGAAATCCAGGGGATTTTCAGTGGCAAAAACATGGTTTTGAGGACCAAAATAGTAGGGGTTGGCATCCCCTCCTTGTTTCTCCTTTGCATGGGTTGATGGCTTGGTAGTTGAGCATGTTTTTCTACTATCTCTTGACTTGATCTAAGCATGTTTTTGTGACCTTTTTATCATGTTTTAGCTCTGTTTTTGGCTAGCTTGGCCACTTCTTGCATGCTTCTTACACTTGTAGTGTAATCTTGCTCGCTAGCCTTGCATGCTTGATGTTTTAGCTCACTGTTCTAGCGTGTGTTGGCTCCACTCCAGCATATTTTTGGCCTTTATTTAGCATGCTCTAGCTCAGTTTTGAATAGCTTTGGTCATGCATGCCTTGCTTTGTATGGCTATAGTATTGTTGGCCCTTACTAGCTTTGATTTTTAAGGCCATTAGCATGTTGTGCTTGTGATGTTTGCATGTTTTGGTATCATTTAGCATGTGTTTTTAGAGAATATTACTCCATCACACACTCACATATATCACTCCTTCATGATGTTTGAGAGTTGTGCCTTATGCCTTGTTTGAGAGCCAATGCGTGAACATGATTTTCTTGCCTTTCATGCTACCATCTCAGCACATTTTGGCCACTATTTTGGCATATTTAAGGACTATCCATGATTGGTTTGGCAATTTGAGCATTGTATTGTATGGTCCTAGTGTTATGTCCTTCACTAGTTTTAATGCTTAAGTCTCCTAAAATGTTGTACATGAGTTGTTTGCATGTTAGAGTCTTGTGTTTCATACCATTTCAGCACTGAAATTCTGCCACCTCCCTCACTTCTTCATCTTTTGATTTGTTTTGAGGCTTGGTTAGTCTTGAAGTTGTGCTTAAGCTATGAGATTGAGGCTTATGCTTAAATGGCTTTAACCCTCTCTTGAGGGTTCCTCCTAGTCAAAGGCATGGCTTCTCTCATATCTTAAGTCATCTCTTGATTGGCCTTCCTCTCATTAGAGGACTTTCACATTGGACAAACCAACTTATGAATGGCTTGGTAATGTAAAATGTGTAAACAAGAATTACATCAAGTAAAATATGCCAAGATAAGCATGTTATGTTTGCATTGCATTGTGTTCAATCAAACGTTATATTGAACACAAGGTGAATTGGTCCATTTCATACTCAAAGTGATGAAAATGAGCCAATTCCCTTTGTCTCCATTACCTTTGATCTTCCATGATAAGGTAGTGGTCCTAGAGTCTTGTTTGTCATGCATTTATTGAATGTGTACAAGTTGGATCTTTGGCCATCATGCATTGTGAATGCTTGATTGATGGTTTTGGATCCAATTGTGCCTCTCCTTTGATGTTTTGAGATGATAAGGAGGAGCATAGTACATACATGTTCTTGGGAGACCCTTCCTTTTCCTCTATTTTGTGCTCTGTTGCAGTTTGCTGTCACAGCACACTAGTGGCCGGCACCCCCTTCATTGTTGGCGGGTACCCTTGCATTGTTGGCCGGTAGAGGCTTGCTTTTGGACGGCACATGGCCGACAAGCCACTGGTACACTCCCCAGCATTGTTTTGGTTAGTTTCAGCAGCAAGTTCTTGAAGACACCCTACAAACAGAGCCTGTAAAGAGCAAACCGAAGAGCTTTTCGGGACGGAAACCGAGCATGCATCTTCTACTTCTTCAAATAGAGCTGAGGCAGCATAGTTTAAAGCTTTACTTGTTAATTAGCTTGAATTTTTAATTTATTTAATTAATTTGTTAATTAGTTAAAGTCTTGTAATAATTAGTAAGTAGATTGCTAGTTATTCAATTTGGTTTGTAATAATTAAGTCTAATTAGTTTAATTAGATTAATTTAAATAGCTTAGCTTAGATTAGCTTAGCTATTATTCATTCGGACCCTCCTTCGAGAGGGCACAATGTTGTAATAAGGGTGCGTGTGTTTGTGCATGCCTTCCAACCCCACGTCTTTCTCCCTTTTATTTAACTACTTTCGGTGGTTAGATTAGGGCATGTTTTGATTTAGCATACCTTATGCTCGCATGCGTGCATCATTCATTTGTCTTGCATACACCGGACTCGGCACATCATTCAAACTACATCGTATTTCAATGCACTTATTTGAATACGTGTTTAACAGCATGTTATCAAATTGTTGCATTCATATGCCATCTTAGATAGCCGAGCCTATTTAGTTGCATTCTTTGCATGTGTTGCATTAGGCATTTCGCATAGTTAGGATCATGTATGATTTCTAACTAGTTTTCTGTTTTGGCTCAGAGTACACTGTAAGTTTTACGCTTTAGCATACTTGCATGAGTGTGAGTGTTGCCATGTTTAGCATGCTTGCCATGAGGCTATGTGCTTAAGTGATAAACTGCATGAATGCCTGTGGGTGAAGGTTTGATTGCCTGAATTGGAACAACTCGATGATTGTGAGTTTTAAGCCCACTTTGCGGAGTGGCAAAATCATGTTTTAAAGCCCACTTGAGAGTGGCAAATTTGTGCTTTAGCCTACTTGCGAGTAGCACTTTCAAACCATTTAAAAAAAAAAAACAAACATGAGTTGTTTTGTTCTAATTCTCGTGATTGAGTCCATACTTGTATGCTGTGAGCATCACATAGTAAGTTAGCTAAATAACTAGAATAAGAACACATGTGTTTATAAAACAACATATCATGCTTAATAGAGGCCGATCTTTGATCGGGCGAGCGGGGGTGCTCATTTCAGGACCTTCCCCTCTCGTACCCAAGTTCACGAGACAAGGTAACTTTGGTGATGACGGACACGTGGCCTTTGACACGAGTTAGGGTTTCCGAAATTTTCCAAAAATAAAGTATTTAGGTGGCGACTCTGTAATCTGACAAAGCAGTCCATGTTTGGCGCTTTTTTCATTCAAAATTGATTTTCCAAAACCAATTGCCAGATTTGGACTCTTTGGTGTTTACCAGTCTCACATTGCACTTTGTGAGATTAGATTCAGAACTGTGACAGGAGTCCGAACTGTAGGACGACCAATTCGCACCCTCTCCGAAAAGGGGGGCGAGCGGAGAAAGTCGGGTGCTACACGGGGTCTATGCATTCATTTGTCTCATATGCTTTTTCTTGAAGATTAACTAGACCCTTGGAACCGATGAATTATTTGTTAGCTGTGTCATCTCCAACCGGAGGGTTTATGACGTGTGCATATATGTATCTTGCATGAGACCTTGTTGTTGGAGATATGCATTTATATGTTGATTTGTTACCCTTGAATATTGATCATTTCGATGTAATTTTGGGGATGGATTAGCTATCAAAAAATCATGATACGATTGACTGTGTAACTAAGCAAGTTATTTACTACCCCACCCGATTTGCCTGAGTTTACATTTAATGGAGTTGGTGTTGTGTCTCCCCCTTATTTGATTTCATCTATGAAGGCATGTAAACTAATTAGAAAAGGTTGTAGAGGATATTTGTGTTGTGTATTGCATGCTCTTATGGTTGACCCCAAACCACATATTGGTAAAGTGAAATTTGCCTTTTTATCTAATCAAAATGGCTTGTCATGTAGTTGAGCTTGTGAGAAAAACTTAAGAAATTTGTGTTGGTAAAATACATATTTTAGGCCAACATTTGGAGGATCTCTATCAAGCACCTTATGCAATACAAAACTAATGTAATGTATAAACATTCCTAATGCAATGAATCCCATTAATAGATTAATCGATACAAGTAAACTCAATTTGGTGGATTCTAAATCAATACAAATAAACGTTTTTTTGACAAATAAAAAATTTTATTTATAAAAATAGACATAACAATCAAGCTGAAAATACGTGCTCAAGATTAATCGAGATACACATAAACTAGTTCAGATACCTAGTTATAAAAAAAATAAAATTCCCCACAATATAGACATTTGTAATAATCTATGAGAAACACAAAGATCAACAAGTCTCCAAAAGAATAAAAAAAAAAAAACATTTTGAACACAGTTTGACACATCAAAAAAAAAAAAAAAACCAAAGAAAACACTAAGGTGTTAATACTAGAACCCAAGTTTTCTTTTTTCTCTTTTCCGGAAAGGGCACTTACCAATTCAAGATATATATATATAGGGAGCCCTTATTCTCAGTTTATTTTACTCTAAATACTAGAACCCAAGCCGCGAAGAACCTTGCAAAGCTGAACTAAAATAAACTGTTGTATTAACCAAAACAAGTCTTGTATAACAATTATACTACTCCACTAGTCACAATTATGCTTTTTAATACTTTGCAAAAGATGTAGGCAATCCGTCTAAATTTTGATCCGACTAAGTCCATTTCAATTATGGATATAGATGATTATTTTTAGCTTGTAATAATCTGAACCAAACAAGGTCAATCTCCCACTCCATTTCTCAAAATTGTCCACAACATTTAGGATGCCAATTCCTAGTGCTTTAATAGTGGTTTGATCATTAGGCAAATGAGACAGCTGCCTAAGGTTCCCACATAGGAGGAGGCCCAATATTTTTGTTTGTTTTAGTAATTTTTGCAAAAAGAAAAAGAAAAAGTTCTTAAAATTAAAATTCATAAAATTGTATCAAACATTAACCTCATATAAAAAAAGATTAGGTGATAGTTATAATATCAATTGAAAAAGACACGTTAAAAAACTTTGAGTATGTTGTATTTGGATTGTGGATTTGTGGAGGGTTTATAGAAGGAAAAGAAAATGATTCTCTTTTTCTTCTCCACAAACCAATGTGTGGACTCGCCTTTTTTCGCACCCCGCCTTTCAGAAAGGTTTGAAATGAAAGGCATCACAGTTTGGACTCCCGCGGTTTTGAATCTAGTCTCACAAGTGCAATGTGAAATTGATAAACACCAAAGAGTCCAAATCCAACAAATCTTTTTGGAAAATCGATTTTAAATCAAATAATGCCAAAATTGGACTGCTTTGCCAGATATGGAGTTGCCACCTAAATATTTTATTTTTGGAAAATTTAGAAAACCTTGACTCGTGCCGAAGGCCACGTGTCCGTCATCACCAAAGTTGCCTCGGCTCGGGAACTTAGGTACGAAGGGGGAAGGTCATGAATTGAGCACCCCCACTCGCCTGATCAAAGATCCGCCTCTACTAATCATGATATGCTTTTTATGAACATTACGTGTTCTTGTTCCGGTTATTAGCTAACATTACTATGTGATGCGCACAAGCAAGTATAGACTATATCGCAAGAATTGGAACATTTCAAGTATGTTTGTTTGCGAAAATGGTTTGAATTTGCCACCCTCAAGTGGGCTTAAAAATGCAGATTTGCCACCAAACATAATGGGCTTAAAACACTGATTTGCCACTTAACAAAGTGGGCTTAAAACTTACATTCGTTGAATCGTTCCAATTCAAACAACAAGCCTTCATCCACAGGCATTCAAGCAATTTAGCATTTAAGCACAGCCTCATGGCAAGCATGCAAAACGTGGCAATATGGCAATCACACTCATGCAAGTATGCTAAAGTGCAAAAACTCACCGAGTACTCCAAGCCAAAACAAAAACTAGTTAGAACGATGCATGATCCTAACTATGTTAAATGACTAATGCAACACATGCAAAAGATGCAATTAATAGGCTCGGCTACTAATATGGCATACAAATTGATTTGAACAACATGCGATTAAACACGTATTCAAAGAAATATTGAAATTACAATGCAGTCAGAATGATGCGCTGAACCTTGGTACATGCAATACAAGATGAATGGATGCAAATATGCAAGCATAAGGTATGCTAATTGAAAATGTCCCTAATCTAACCATCAAAAGCGATTAAATAAAAGGGAGAAAGACATGGGATTGGAAGACATACACACACTCACGCACACTTATTACAACATTACGCCCTCGCGAAGGAGGGTCCGAATGAATAAAGAGAAAACTAATTAGCTAAGCTAAGCTAATTTAAAACTAATCTAACTAAGCTAATTAGACTAATTATTACAAATTAAATGAATAACTAGCTAAACTAATCAACTAATTATTACAACACTTTAATTAACTAGCTACCTAAACTAATTAAATATTACAATCCCAAATAATTAGCTACAACTAATTAGACTAATTAAAATGCGACAACACAATTCATTATGCTAATGAAACAATTAAATAACAACACATTTAATATGAACTTCAAGGAAGATGGATAGAGAGTGCATACGCATTGCCTGAGAGCTGCTTTGTCTGCCCCAAACTGCCTCTGTTCCACCTTTACTCATTGCCTCTGTTTCTACAAAATTGCATTGCTGACCAAACACCAAGGGCCGACCGTGCATCACTGAAGCCCGACTGGGCCTACAGAGGGCCGGCCGTGCATTGATTTTGTGTACAGTTCTGTTCTGTGGCCTGAGGTGAAACAGGGCTGATAGAGCATTTTCAAGCTTTGTTTGCCCTTCCTCCCTTCTCTGTCACAGGGAGATCTCAACAGAAGAGTGGAATCATTTCTAAAGACATCAATGAGCAATTGATTGCTTGATGCTTTTGGACATGATTTTAGACAAAATTAATAAATGTAATGCAAGACCACCCCTCCCTCTTGTCATAGTATGACCTCAAAAAGGAAGGTTGCAACGCTTCAAGAATCATCAAAATGCCATGAATTAGCATGTGATGATTCTTGACCCAAGTAACTTGGCATAATGTCCGACCAAGTTGAAGCAATTTAAAGCCACTTTCTTTATGTGTGTTGATCCAAGTTTTAAGCTAATTTTATTTAGTCGTTGCCATTTATTAGTCCATTTGTCCATGGTGATTAAATCCTCTGAAAGGAGAGATGCGTCGAATGGGAAGTAATTCTCAATATGAAAGAGAGATTACACCGTTGACAATGAATCTCCGTAGAGATTAAGCCATTAAGCGCAAAACTCTAGTATATGTGTTGAATAACCATCAACCATTTGAAACAACTCTCAAATGAAAGAAATAAATGGTAGGTTGATTATTAAAATGAGGCTCATAACATAGAAATTAAGCAAAGAAGAGCCAAGGACAACACAATACAACAAACAGGATATGAGGACTCATGACACAACAATCAAACTAATTAAAGCACAAGATATTTAAATAAATTAAAACAACCCTAAAATAGCCCCCAACATGCCAAAAACAGGGGTGAAAAGTGTTGAAAAGAGCCTAAAAAAAGTTAGACAAAAAGTAAGGAAAACAAGACTAGTGAGCAAAAACAAGGAGGGATGGCTAACCACTCCACTTTTGAAACCTTAAAGCATGTTTTTTAGCCTCTTTTAACCTCTGAAACTCAGTTTTGTAAGCCAAGAAAATAGTGGCAAAAGTGAGAGAAAGTAAGTAAGAAGAATAGAGAAAAAGCTGTAGAACAATGCCTAGGGAGGGGTGGCTAACCCCTCCACTTTTTGTAACTTTTAATCACATATTTTAGCCTCTGAAAATGGTCCAAAAAAGTCAAAACAGTGGCTAAAATCACTTCAAGAAGGTGAAGAAAGTGAACAACAATAAGAGAGAACAAACTAGATAAGCAAGCTTAAGGAGGGGTGTCTAACCCCTCCACTTTTTATGGATTAAATCACAAATTTCAGCACCTTTTTAGTCACCTCCAGCAGTGCACAAACTCAAGGAAAATGAAGAGGATGATTAGCAAAAGAAAGGAAAAAAATGATAAGAGTTAGACCTCCTTAAAGAGTTTGTATGGTTGTTTATCAAACTTAATCCAAAGCACCCTCAAGTTTATGAGAATTTGTTTGAAATCTCAACAAAATCCTCCAAGAACAAGCTCCAATGGTGTATGTATTGTGTATGTATTGTTAAAGAAGGTTTGAATATCAAAGGAGGCAAGGAAGAGGGAGGATGTCTTTCTTAGCTCTTCAAAGTCTTTGGGGATTTTTGCTAACCTTGAATTCTGAATGCAGGAGCTCTACCTGTAGAATTTGAGCCAAAAATATCAAAAATATCTTCAAACAAAGATATTTGTTCAATTCCCGCCAGCTGTCTGTCTGATGCCATCGAGGCTCGGTCGGGCCTCCAAACACACGGCTAGGCCTAAAAAAAGGCTCAAGAAAAGTTTTCATTGAGGCCTGGCCGGGCATCGATGAAGCACGGCCGGTTATACATAGACCCGACCGGCCGTCAAAATCTGCATTGAGGCCCAATTTCAAACGGGCATAACTCCCTCATCCGGACTCCTTTGCAGGTCATTCTTGAGCCTAAATTGAAGCCTCAGAAGTATAATTTCCAATGGAAGTAGCCTCACATCTAAATTCTAAGTTTGCAAAGAGATATTCCTATTTTAGTGAAGATTGCTTATTTCTTGCTTAATCAGATTGATGCCTAACTTCACACAGCCATATCTCCCTCATTCGGACTCGGGTTTAGGAGATTCTTGTGTCTAAAATGAATCCCCAAAATTCTAATTTCCAGTGGTGGTGGCATCGTAACTAAAGTCCAAGTGTACAAAAGGATAGATCTGATTTAGTGAAGGATGCCCAGTTCTCTCTTAACGGTTTATGCCCAACTTCTTCCCCAACTAGGTTTCTTCCGTCTCCTCTAATTTTCTTCAACTCTAAACCTCTAAATGAGATGTTTTAAAGATTTTTCAAAGAGTTCACCTCCCTTCCATTGATTTCCACTTTGTCCTTACTTGATTTTAACAAAAAGCGCAACATTTAACGAAATGCGAGCCTCGGAACATCATAGAAACATTTTCAAAAATATTTTGAAAGAGAGGGTTTTAAGGTCTAAAATAGTTTGGCCAAAATGGGATGCAAGGTTTGGAATTAGAGTTTGAATCCAAATTTCTTCGCTGAGAATTCAAAAGATTGCATAATGTAACTTTCATCATTAGGTGTTTGGAATAAAGCGCCCAAGTCTTAAGGGCGGTCAAAAATGGGGTGTCTACACCATGATCCAAGCACGCTTTTGCATCTCAATATGAAGAAAAAGAGAAGTTCTAAATAAAAAATTACAGTCTAAAAATGGTTGATCAGTACCTAAACGATTGCACTGCAATCTTTGTAGGAAGAAAGCATATTTCATTACCATTTCTAGGATATACATCCCAAGAAAATCTTGATGCATATTTCATTACCATTTTATATGATTGCGTTCCATTTTTTATCACTTCATTGAATATGCTCTATTTTCTTTTTCATTACAAAGTAAAATCCTCAATCAATCCATGAATCTCTCTCTTTTTGATCAGTCTTTGAATATAAGTAAGGAGAAAACAAATACCAGTGGGATATCTCCAAAAGTTTAGGTTTTTATCATGCAAGAGAGGAGAAGCTTCAACAAATCTGATTCCATGAAAATTCAGATTGTTCATTGATTATAGGTTTGACATCAAAATTTCTTTGTCTGTCAAACCCATAAAACTAAAATCAAAACCATTTTGGACATTAGGCATAACATAATTTCATAGAAATCAAACACTTCAACCAAACCCATTTACGAAATCAACACAAAATTAAACTAAAAAAAAAATCATATAAACCCTAGATGAAGTGTGAGAGATAGGGAAATAGGGAAAGGGAGAGGGGGAGAGAGAGAGAGAGAGAGAGAGAGAAAAACTTCTGATTTGTGGCGATGGTGGTGGCGATGTGCGACAGTGGGGTGGTGACTGTCAGTAGTGAGCGGGCGTTGGGTTTGGTGGTGAGTGAGTGTGTTTCTGAGACAGAACAGAGACAAAACAAATCTGTGTGAAACAAATAGGGGAGGGCGCCAATATTCATACGCTTGTCTCTAAAAAAATTTCCTACCTTTATCGACTAAATTGCAATTTGTTGGCAAATATAACTCAATAATGACAAAATCTTTTGTAGCTGTATGTGTAATTTGGCTACTAACTATTGTTTTTGTGGGCAAAATCTAACTATACAACGACTAAATTTTTTTAGTCACTGATGGTTTATATTTCCCCACTAAATTCTGTGGTCGGCAGAGAGTACCCCAATAAATATGCCTATCTATTGGTGACTAAAAAATTTTTGGCTGGCAAAAGGATGTGTACACCGACTAAAACCAGAATTAGTAGCATAAAATATAGACAAACACCAACTAAAATTATTCTTGTCTCCTATTTGCATTATTTTTGGCAACCAACTTTTTTTTTTTAGTTGCCAATAACTAATATATGGCGACCAAATCTCAAGTAAGTTTAAGCAGTTAGAGCTTATGACAAAGCCTCAAACACATTGAAACTATTTTAGTTAGTCAAAGTAGAAATAGTTAATGGCATATTGAGACTAGAAAATACTATCTTCACATTGGAGATGTGCGTAGTAGCACTTCATTTGAAAGGGCAATTTGTGAGCAAATTTATTATTGCAAAACCTTGACATAATTTTTAGTACAGTTGGCATCTATTTTTTGATCATCGCCTTAGAAACAAGGAGATCCAATTCATAGCATTATGCATTACTAAACAATGTAACTTAATAAACGAGGGTGTTGCAGTGGTGGGCCGATTTTAGCTTTAAAAGATTAGAACAGAAAATTTGGAAGGCTATACCTTTGGCAGTTCTATGGCCCATTTGGAAGCGTAGGAATGAGATTGTGCTTTTAGATAAGCAATCTGATATGAATGTGCTTTGTGATCTAATTAAAAGTAGAGTGGCTTGGTGGGTTAAAGGGGCATCTCCAAATTCAAATGTGCTCTATTATAAGTTGGAATGAAGATTTCCATTGCATGATCAACAGTTGTAAAATGCTCACATTAACAAATTAATATATTAAACTCGAATATAGCTAAGTATTAAATCATAAAATAATATATATATATATATATATATTTATATATGGTTACCAATGTGGAAGAACAATATAAATAAGTTTAAGGAACACAAAGTTTGAATCATCTTCAACAATCTATACACTGTAAGAGACCTAGACAACACATTTTCCCCTAAATTCTAATCCAAATGTAAATTATAATCTAAATTCTAATTCACACCCAATTAACTATATCACTAAAAAAAACCCAGAAAGTAAGACTCCAAATTTACCCAAAATTTGGGTTTTTACTTGCACAGTCGACGATGGGATGACCTCAGATGATGATGATGATGATAATAAGGGGAAAGAAACCAGCGACCTCACCACTCTTTGTGAGAGAGAAGCCATCGATCGAGCTTCTGTGGGTGATGGATCTCAGGCGATGGTGACCAACAAGGAGGTGAATCGGTGCTCCAGTTGCAGACGAACGCAAGGAGGAGCGACGGAGGAGAGCTGTTCCATAGTTGTTGGAGTGGCGATGAAAGAGAGAGGGGGGAGGAGTAGTGGTGAGGGAGAGAGGGAGCGGGAGAAAGACGCTGAAGAGAGAGAGAGAGAGAGAGAGAGAGAGAGAGAAGTTGGTTTGTTTAGGGATTGGTTTGGAAACAAAAAATATATATATATATGTGGTCATTTTACGCAATTTGCAACAAAACATTTTGGTCGCCAATTAATTTTATAAATAGCTCCAAAATTTGAAATGTCTCCCTCCAAATATTTCAGTTAATTGGCGACTAAAAATTTTTTTAGTCGCTGAAAATAACTTTTTTTGCGACCAAACTTTTGGCCGCCAGAGATAAAAAATAAATTTTTCTTTTTCATTTAGCGATTAAATAATTTTAGTAGCCAAAGTTAACTATACGACGACTATCAAATTTTGTAGTCGTTGAAAATAAATTTTTGGCAATCAAACTTTTGGTCGCTAAAGATAAAAAGTAAATTTTTGTTTTTTTTCGGTGACTAAAGAATTTTAGTAGCCAAAACTATCTATACAGCAACTAAAATATTGTTTAGTCGCTGAAAATAAATTTTTGGCGACCAAACTTTTGGTCGCCAAAGATAAAAACTAAATTTTTGTTTTTCATTCTGCAACTAAATAATTTTAGTAAGCAAAACTAACTATACATCAACTAAAATATTTTTCAGTCGTTGAAAATAAATTTTTGGCGACCAAAGTTTTGGTCGCCAAAGATAAAAAGTAAATTTTTGTTTCTCATTTGGTGACTAAATACTTTTAGTAGCCAAAACTAACTATACAACGACTAAAATATTTTTTATTTACTAAAAAAGGAAATTTGGCGACGAAACTTTTGGTCGCCAGAGATAACAAGTAAATTTTTGTTTTTCATTCGAAGACTAAATAATTTTAGTAGCCACAACTAACTATACAACGACTAAAATACTTTTTAGTTGACCCTAATAAGTTTTTGGCGACCAAACTTTTGGTCCCAAAGATAAAAAGTAAATTTGTATTTTTCATTCGGCGACTAAATAATTTTAGTAGCCAAAACTAACAATACAGCGACTAAATTTTTTTTCAGTCGCCAATTGTTCCATTTTTAGCGACTAAATTTTTTTTTAGTTGCCAATAATGAATATACCTCGACTAACAAAATTTAGTAGCTAAATATTTTACTTTTGCCGACTAATATAATTTTTGGTTGCAATTCCACAACTTTTCGCGACTGAATTTTTTTTAGTCACCAAAAGTGCAATTTGTTGTAGTGTAAGTGAAGTTTATGCTTTCCTTTCTGTTTTGTTAAGATTGTTTAGTTTGATTAAATCATATGCTCTTGTGAATGTATGTGAATAGGAGGAGAGATGTACTCCACTTTAGTAGCCGACTATCTGTATGAATGACCAAAGTTACTAGAATCATATCATCATTATAATTCTTGACAAACATTGGAGAAGGAATATTTTTTTTTACTCATATGTAGCTCGGCTTTTTCATGCCCCCTCCCAGGAGCTCGAAAAGAAAGCCCTATAGTTCGGACTCCCGTGGTTCTGAATCTAATCTCACAAGTGCAATGTGAAACTGATAAACACCAAAGAGTCCAAATCCAGCAAATCGTTTTAGAAAATTGATTTTGAATCAAAAAGTGCCAAAATTAGACTGCTTTTCCAGATACAGAGTCGCCACCTCAATACTTCATTTTGAGGAAATTTAGGAAACCCATGACTCGTGCTAAAGGCCACGTGTCCATCATTACCAAAGTTGTCTCAGCTCGGGAACTTAGGTATGAGAGGAGAAGGTCATAAATTGAGCACCCCAGCTTGCCTGATCAAAGATCGGCCTCTACTAATCATGATATGATTTTTATAAACATTATGTGCTCTTCTTCTGGTTGTTTAAACTAGCTTTACTATGTGATGCACACAAGCAAGTACAGACTAGTTTGCTCAATTTGGAACAATTCAACTCATGTTTGTTTGCGAAAAAGGTTTGAATTTTCCACCTCAACTGGGCTTAAAGTTTGCGAATTTACCACCAAACATAGTGGGTTTAAAACATGATTTGCCACTCACACAAAGTGGGCTTAAAACTTATATTTGTGGAATCGTTCCAATTCAAACAACAAGCCTTCATCCACAAGCATTCAAGCAGTTTAGCAAATAAGCATTTAGCCTTATGGCAAGCATGCTAGACATGGCAACATTCACATTCATGCAAGTATGCTAAAGTATAAAAACTCACCTGGTACTCCAAGCTAAGAAAACACAAGTTAGAAAAATATGCATGATTCCTAACTATACAAGATGCCTAATGCAACACATGCCATTTGCAATTTAATAGGCTCAGCTACTAATATGGCATATGAATCGATTTGATGACATGCGATTAAATATGTATTCAAAGAAGGTATCGAAACAAAAATGAAGTTTGAATGATGCACCAAGCCTCGGTGCATGTAATACAAATGAATGGATGTAAGCATAATGTATGCTAATTGAGACATGTCCCTAATCTAACCATTGAAAGCGGTTAAGTAAAAGGGAGAAAGACGTGGGGTTGGAAGACATACACATTATTACATTTTGCTCTCACGAAGGAGAGTCCGAATGAATAAGATCTAACTAACTAGAAACCAAGCTAAGCTAATTAAGCTAATCTAATTAAGCTAATTAGACTAATTATTATAAACCAAATGAATAACTAGTTAAGCTAATTACTAATTATTACAGCACTTTAACTAACTAGCAAACTAATTAATTATTTTACAACACAAATGTTCACGAACTAAGCAATTAAGACATTTAACTACGCTGCCACTGTTTCGCCTCAGGAAGTGGAAGATGCACATGCTAGGGTTTTGCCCGACAACACCTCCATTTTGCTCTCGAAAGCCTCTGTTTGCAGGGTTGAGCATTTCTAGAACCTTCCTGCTCCATCTTACCAAATCTTTGCTGAGGTTTACATCAGTGGCCTACCGGCCATGGATGGAAAACAAGACACTCAAGAACCACCACCCTATCATGCATGATCAAGGGCAATGGAGACCTAGGAAAGTGGTACATTTCATCACTTTTGAGTATGAAATGTCTCATTTTCCTTGTGCTCAAACTAACGTCCTATTTGAACACATGTAATGCAACACAAAGAAATGCTTATCTTGCCTCTTTTACTTGCCAATTTTGTTTACACACTTTAGTTACCAAATTATTCTTTAATCAATTTTTCCATTGGTGAATGTCCTCTAAGATAAAAGAAGTGAAAACCAAGGGATAATGTAAGGCAAGAGAGAACTCATGCCGTTGATAATGAACCCTCAAAGAGGGTTAAACCATTAAGCATGACCTCAATCTCAAGCTTGAAGGATCCCAAGCTTGAAACAACCCTCAAAAGAAAATGAAAGAGTGAAGCAAAGTGGGAGGTTGTAGAGTTTATAGTGCTGAAATGGAGTGAAAAAAAAAATAGGACCAAAAGATACTATCAACTCAAACAAGAGGTCTCTAAGACCCTAAAACACCAACTTGTGAGGACTATTACAGTACAACCATGCAAAACAAGACTCAACCAACCCAAATAGCCCAAAATAGAGCTAAAACAGTCTATTTCAGAGGCAAAAATATGCTGGACTTGAGCTAATTTAAGCTAGAAAAACATGCTAACATATGAAGTTAAATAGACCAGCAAACAAGACACAAGGAGGAGAGGCTAACCCCTCCAATTTTGGACTTAAAAATGAGTTTTTTGCCACTGAAAAACCTCTGAAATTTAGTGGTTAAAGGCCCAAAAAATAGTAGTTTTAAAATGGGAAACAAAAGTGCAAAGGCCTTAACAACAAGGAATGAAGAGGGATGAACCACCCCCTAACGTTTAATGGCCCAAAACACCAATTTTAGCACATGAAAACAAAGTTTTTTATTGCTCAAAATCAGCCCATAACAATAGGAAAAAGATAGAAAAACACGTAAGCAAAGCAAGCTTAAAAGGCTAGTATTATATCTCTTGAAGAGAAGAGTGATTCCAAGCAACAATTCAAGCCAAAAACAACTTGTAGAGCTCCAAGAGGGCCTCAAACAACCTCAGCTCAAAGATGATCACTTTTGGTTAAGGGTCGATATGCAAAAGTGTAGTGTAAGTAGGCAAAGGTGTAGAGAAATACAAGAGAGAGAGAGAGAGAGAGAGAGAGAGAGAGAGAGAAAATTTTGAGTCATAAATCTTCCAACCTTCAAACATGAGAAAGGGCCTCCCTATATATGGAAAACATGAATTCTATACAAGGAGATCCAGCCCTCCACGTGTGGGCAGATGCAAGCCTCTGTGCAACCAGCTTGCACAAAATATCTGCAGAAAATAGTGGTGGCCGGCCGGCCATCAGTGATGGCCGGCAAGGCACATTAATGGCCGGCAGGCTAGAAACCCTGGCCGACAGCCCTCATAGATGGCTTGCAGGCTGCCAAAGGCTGCAGGAGGGAGATACCAAGACATGGTCCAAAAAGGAGATAAAAAGGATGCAGGGTTTGGAAGGCTCAAACCTGTGGCATTCCGCTGAGGACTTTGAGCGCTCGGTGAGCAACCAGACTCATCATTGGATGTACTTGCAAGAACATCCAAGTTTTGGGTAAAAAAATGGGGTGTCTACAGTTGCCCCTCTTTGGCAGAACTTGGAGTCATGAAATTACGTGAGTGAATGTTAAAGCCCAGAGACGACCCATTTTGACAAGGCCACAAGACTCGGACAAACAATCAAGACAGAAAATTAAATGGTTGCGCCTGTAAGCTGCCTACATATCCCTTTGCAAGGAATCAAACCAGCGTAGTTCTGGGGCAAAATGCAAATGATATGCATGATGCAAGAACATAACTTATGATCATACAATGAGGCTATGCAATGAAACATTTAAATACAAATGCCATGCAAAGAAATGCCACAGTTAAACAAACTGAAACAAAGCACAGAAAGAAAACCACGCGCCACACACGAAAAAAACACAAGTCTAAACTACATTTCATGTAGAAAAGATGTAAGAAAATTATGCAAGCTTAACTACGTAACGCACAGGAAAGGCGAAGGGCAACATAACCATCGGGTAGACCCGAGGTCTCAACCGAGATCCTAATGCGTCTCACGCGGAAGGAGGAAGAGGACGGTGTGAACACAGGGCGCACTCGAATGTTTTTAACTGATTGGAAACGCATTGCACCTGAGAGGAGGAAGAGTGGTGTGAACACCGAGCGCACCCAAGTGTTTTTAACCGAAGCAATCCTAACGCATTGCATGCATGAAGAGGAGGGATGGTGTGAACACCGGGCGCACCCGAATGTTTTTAACCGAAGCAATCCTAACGCATCTCATGGGAGAGGAGAAAGGGGTGGTATGAACACCGGGTGCACCTGAATGTTTTTAACAAAAGTAGTCCTAATACATCTCACGCGAGAGGAGAAAGGGGTGGTGTGAAAACTGGGCGCACGCGAATGTTTCCAACCGAAGGGATCCTAACGCGTCTCACGCGAGAGGAGAAATGGGTGGTGTGAACACCAGGTGCACCCGAATGTTTTTAACCGAAGCAATCCTAACGCGTCTCACGCGAGAGGAGAAAAGGTGGAAGGATGTGATTCGAAAGGCACAAATGATTCGAAAGGCACAAATGATTTTATCAGTAGGAATGCATGTTCTATGCAAGATAAACAATCAAGATACAATGTTAATGGCATGTTCTGTGCAAGAAACAAAAGCGTAAGCACATTCTATGCATGATTGGTAACGGAAGTGCATTCTACGCAATAAGTGGATACACATTCTAGTGCATGCAATGCCCGTGAGATGCACATCTCACAACAACATATGTGAAATGCATATTATGTGCCACAAAGTAAACTGCATGTTTCATGCAACAACGAATAAGAAATGCATGTTCTATGCAAGATATCAAAGCATGATTTGATGAAATAAACTCGAAGTCAACTTCCGAGTCACCTCTCGAAAGAATTACAATGTATTCAAAGGATACTCCTCGTTCATGTTGATAAGTGACGAACATTGCGTACCGAAAACACAGTTTCGAGCTTCCGTAGAGGCATTCTGAACCAAACAATGAACAATCCCTTCACTTCTTGGAAACCAAGGACACAAAACAGCATCAAGCACCTTAGGAGAGCTACCGACCACCTGCCGGCCATGAGAGAAGGCCGTCGGCCTGGTGTCGGCCAGCAATGGGCTCTGCCGGCCGTCGATGAGCCTTACTGGCCGTCAAAATGAGGTTTTCGGCTCGGGCCTTTAAGTATTGATCACCACACTTAATTTCCTTACTTCCCCTTGCTCGAAAATCATCTCTCTCTCTCTCTCTAGACCCTCCTTCTCTCTAGATTTGCACTTTCTATGCGTTTTCCAAAGCCCTACGCGAAGTTGATTCCCTAAATCCCCTTTGTTTACTTCACTTCGAACCGATTAGAATTCGATTTCGGTGCTTCTTTCCTTATTTCCACCATTCTAGGTTCATTCCCCTCGAGTTTCTCTCAAGTTTTGTGCACTTTTCCTGGCTTTGACTTTTTCCTCCATTTTCTCTCTCCTAGGGTTTGACTTTTTCCAAGTTTACCCTTTTTCTTCATTTTTCTTCACTTTCACCCACCTCACACCTATTTTCAGATGGCGGACAAGGTTCCTCATGATGGGGCTCCTTCAAAGGTTCCCTTAGTAGTTCCACCTATGCCGGAGGTAGAGGAGCCAATAGCTGATCTTGAGGTTGACTTAGAGACAGAGTTTGAGCCTAAGGTCGAGCCGGAGCCGCTACCACCGAGGGTACGGCCTTTCGATGCAGCACGGTATCACCCACAGACACACATACTGCCTACTTTCGGAGGCATCAGACGCTTCACCGAGTTCGCCCGCGGTGTGCCGGAGAACCTTTTGTTGAGGGAGCCGGAGTCTCACTTATCGGCCATTGCCATCGAGGTAAGAACATTGTTTTCAAGCATTTTGCCTTTCTCTATTTGCATTTCTTGCACTCCCTTTTATTCGAATATGTATCATCACTGCTTTATCTAGCTGTACGTTGTTTACTGCATTTCCTGCACTGCTTTATATTTGGATCCACCTGACTGCATTTCATACACTGCCTTTATCTGACTGTGCACTGTTTTCATCTGATGCATTTCTTTCATGTGGTTGCATTTCATGCACTACCCTCATCTAATACATTTCATGCACTATCTTCATCTGATGCATTTCATGCACTGTCTTCTTTTACCACAGGACAAGTCTCGCGCCTTTAGAGGCTATGACGCTACGACTGCCAGAGATTGGTATAATGAGCTCCCAGCCGGAGTTTGAGACATCATCGACGGGGCAGGCTTCGGCCTCTTTTGCTTTGGCTTGACTCGAGTCGTCGTGAGTCGTCCCCTCCTAGGAGCGTTGGTGGAGAGGTGATGGGATACCACCAACTCCTTTCATTTCTCCACCGCAGGGGAGATGACGATGACTCTTTATGACTTTGCCATGATCACCGGCTTAGACGTAATGGGTGATCCAATCCCTATTGACATTGATATGAAGGAGTGGGAGGCAGCTTGGTTTGAGCTGCTAGGAGCATGCCCACCTATATACTGAGCGAGGATTGTGAGATACACTTGGTTCGCAGAGCACTTCAGAGGGATTGAGCGCGAGACAGTAGAAGAGACCGAGCAGTACGCCAGGGGCTTCCTGATGTTTCTCTTCGGTACCACCTTGTTTTCGAACAGGTGGAATATCATTGGCCTGGATTTGCTGAGTGCCCTGGTGACCCTCTCTCGAGTTCATTTCTACAATTGGGGCGGAGCTGGCCTCACCACATTGTATGTCGTCTATGGGGAGAGCTGATTGGAGGCTACTGGCGAGCTTGGGAGGTACACATCTCAATTTCCTCTTTGCACTTTACATTTTCTACTTTACAGTTTTTGCTTTACATCTGTTCAACACCCATGCTTTCTGCTTTGCACTTTCTATATATGCTCGATACTGTATTGATCACATACCACTGTATTTTCCCTGCAGCTATGGGTATACATATACTTCCCGATTCTTGCCTCAGAGCCCGTTGTGGAGCTTCTGTTGATGGTGCCCTATTCGCGAACATATGATGGTCAGCTTCGCCGTAGGACTCGCGAGCCTTTCACTTTCTTCTGCCGGTACTTCAACACAGTAGGTGCCCATGAGGCGTTCCGAAAGCACAGTCATTTCATTTCTGCTTTGAAAATGTTCACTTAGCAACTAACAGCAACTAATACTCTGTACAACTTCTGTTTGCAGATCAGGTGGCAGCCATGGGCCTTGATGCCAGGGGGGGTGTAGGGCCAGTTTGTCGGTGCATGGGCCATCTCTCGCTACCATATTCTACTTGAGGGTCCGGTTTACCGGGCCTGGTTCTTGGGTGAGCGCTTCATGTGCTAGATTATGGGTGTATCGGACCCAGTCGTCCCGATGGCTCCACCAAAGTCCATATGGTCCACAGAGAGCCTATCCACTGAGGAGGTCATCCAGTTCATGGTAGGCCTCGAGGTCGACTTCTTCTGAGCAAAGGGCGACTATGTAGATTTCATCTTGACACACCTGATGCCACCCTTGACGGGTGTTCATGGAGATGAGGAGGTGGGGGCTTTTGCCGCAAGAGTGAGGCGCAGAGTGACCCGAGCGAGCAGAGCCCGAGGTAGAGGGGCTTCTCGAGCGGGGCGGAGGGCTGATTGGCCAGAGCTCCCCACCACACTGACTTGCTGGCGACACATAGGAGAGGCCTACCAGGTCCCGATTGAGCCCGGAGCGGCTAATCATGAGCTTGTCGGGGTCCGAGGCCCGACTCCGGTATGAACCACACTTTAGCACTTGCATTTCAAATTTTATTTCAAATATATCTATGGCAGATAGTAATCAATCAAATACATTTGCAGGCATCGATCGAGTATATAGGAGGCGTCCTCAAGCTGATAGCCTCGATGATGGGGATGATATAGAGGAGGGAGGCGCTGCTCAGCCTCTACAGTATCCTAGTAAGTTTCTTCAGTTTTCCATTCCAGGCATCAACTTTCCACTAACACACTGACATTACTGAAAACATCCCACACTGTACTGATACATTGCATCGATAGACCACATCTGGCACACTGCACTTGCATACTGTATTCACACACTGTATCTGACTTCTACATATACTCATTCTGCATACTATACTTACATATAATACACATGTTATATTTGATATGCAACAACTTTTTTTTTTTTTAGATCGCACCCATACCAATGGTGCCAGCAGGAGTTGTAGCACCTGCACCAGCAGTACCTCCTCTAGCAGTAGGGAGGAGAGAGGGACAGATTCCGGCACGTGGTCGAGGCAGAGCCAGAGGCACCCGAGATGAGAGCGGCCCTTCAGAGCCCATTCTGAGTGATGATGATGCCGAGACGAGCGACTCTGAGAAGGCAGCGAGTCAGCATTCAGAGTCATCTGAGAGTGGAGATGATGACACCGACTCAGGTTCCGAGAGCGGGGGGCGGTGCCGAGACGAGCTCCGAGGCGGAGAGCGGAGATGACTCCGGTTCAAACTCTAGTCCAGACTCAGACAGCGGCGCCGACCGAGACAGTGCCCCAGAGTCCTCTCCTCCGAGGAAGAGGACGAAGAGGGCTTCTCGAGCCTGAGGCGACCAACGCTAATTTATTATATTTTTTATTAGTTTCTTTTTGCTTATAGTTTTAGCACATTGTACAGCTTCAGACAGGTTTTATTTGCTTTAAAAACTTGTACTCCACTTTTTGTAAAAACAACCATAATCAGAATGAAAACTAGTTTTTATTTGAAAAGGTGTTGTATTTTGCATCATGAGCACCACTTAGCATGGAAATGAGATTGAATTTGATAATGGAAACCGAATGCTTGTATTGCCACAACAGTCTTAATCAGGTAGTGAACCGACCAACAACTGAAATAATAACAATATACAACTCGATGAACAACACAATAACAACTTGATAAACAAAAACAACACAAGTACAACTCGATAAACAAAACAAAACAAGCAGACCTCAACAAACATGCTAAAGCCCGAAAAGACTCAAAACAAGACTCTAAAACACACAAAGAACAAAACAAAACACATGCTTTCAGCACTTTCCAGCACAAAGAAGGACAGCAGGCTAGAGAAGGAGACTGCCGGCTGTAAATGGTGATTGCCGGCCATGAAGGGTGGCCTGCCGGCCATCAATACCTCTTGCTGGTGTAGACCCGACTTTCTCCGCGCGCCCCCCTTTCGGAGAGGGCGCGAATTGGTCTTACTACAGTTCGGACTCCTATCACGGTTCTAAATCTAATCTCATAAAGTGCAATGTTAGACTGATAAGCACCAAAGAGTCCAAATCTGGCAATCGGTTTTGGAAAATCAATTTTGAATCAAAAAGCGCCAAACATGGACTACTTTGCCAGATTATAGAGTCGCCACCTAAATATTTTATTTTTGGAAAATTTAGGAAACCCTGACTCGTGCCTAAGGCCACGTGTCCGTCATCACCAAAGTTGCCTAGGCTCGGAAACTTGGGTACGAGAGGGGAAGGTCCTGAAATGAGCACCCCTGCTCACCCGATCAAAGATCGGCCTCTACTAAGTATGATATGTTGTTTTATAAACACATGTGTTCTTATTCCAGTTATTAGCTAACTTTACTAGGTAATGCATACAACATACAAGGATAGACTAAATCGCAAGAATTAGAACAAAACAATTCATGTTTGTTTTCGAAAATGGTTTGAAAATGTCACCCTCAAGTGGGCTAAAGCGCGGATTTGCCACCTTCAAGTGGGCTTGAAAACATGATTTTGCCACTTCGCAAAGTGGGCTTAAAACTCACATTTATTGAATTGACCCAATTCAAACAATAAAGTCTTCATCCACAGGCATTCATGTAGTTAATCACTTAAGCAAATAGCCTCATGGCAAGCGAAACATGGCAAAACTCACACTTATGCAAGTATGCTAAAGCGTAAACACTTATAGTGTACTCCAAGCCAAACAAAAAACTAGTTATAAATCATGCATGATCCTAGCTATGTTAAGATGCCTAATGCAACACATGTAAAAATGCAGCTAAGTAGGCTTGGCTATCTACTATGGCATGTGAATGCAATACTTTGATTCACGTATTCAAGTAGGTATTGAAATACGATGCAGTTTGAATGATGCGCCGAGCCCGGTGCATGCAAGACAAATGAATTATGCAAACATGCAAGCATAAGGTATGCTAATCAAAACGTGCCCTAAACTAACCATCGAAAGCAGTAAGTAAAAGGGAGAAAGAAGTGGGGTTGGAAGACATGCACACACACACGCACACTTATTACAACATTGTGCCCTCTCGAAGGAGGGTCCGAATGAATAAGCTAAGCTAATCTAAGCTAAGCTAAGCTAACTAATCTAATTAAACTAATTAGACTAATTATTACAACACAATAAAGAAATAGCTAAACTATGCTACTTAATTATTACAACACTTAATTAATTAACAAACTAATTAATTAAATTACAAAACTATGCTAACTAACAAGTAAAGCATTATCTACATTGCCTCAGCTATGCTTGAAAAAGTTGAATCATGCATGCATTCGGTTTCTCGCCCCAAAAAGCCTTCTGGTTTGCTCTTTAGAGGCTCTGTTTGCAGGGTGTCTCCAAGAACTTTTGCTGAACCTTACCAAAACAATGCTGAGGAGTGCACCGGTGGCTTGCCGGCCATGAATGGTGACTGCTGGCCACCTGCCGGCCAAGGATGTACACTGCCGGCCAATGATGAAGCAGTGTCGGCCACTGGTGTGGCACTGCCAGCCACTGGTGTGCTGCAACACCAAACTACAACAGAGCACAAAATAGAGGAAAATGGAGGGTCTCCCAAGGGTATGTTTGTACCATGCCCCTCCTTATCATCTTAAAACATCAAAGGAGTTGCACCATTGGATCCAAAACCATCAATCAAGCATTTTGAATGCATGATGGCCAAAGATCCAACTTGTACACATTCAATAAATGCAAGACAAACAAGACTCTAGGACTACTACCTTATCATGGATAATCAAAGGCAATGGAGACAAAGGGGATTGGCTCATTTTCATCACTTCAAGTATGAAATGAACCAATCTTCCTCGTGTTCAATATAACGTCCGATTGAACACAATGCAATGCACACATAACATGCTTATCTTGGCATGTTTTACTTGATTCAATTCTTGTTTACACATTTTAGCTTACCAAGCCATTCATTAATTGATTTGTCCAATGTGAAAGTCCTCTAATGAGAGAGAGGTCAATCAAAAGATGACTTACGGCATGAGAGAGACCATGCCTTTGACTAAGAGGAACCCCCAAAAGAGGGTTAAAGCCATTTAAGCACAAGCCTCAATCCCATAGCTTAAGCACAACTTTAAGACTAACCATCCCTCAAAACAAATCAAAAGTGAAGAAATGAGGGAGGTTGTAGAATTTCAGTGCTGAAATGGCATGAAACACAAGACTCTAACATGCAAACAACTCATGTACAACATGTTAGGGGACTTAAGCATTAAAACTAGTGAAGAGCTTTACACTAGAACCATGCAATATCAAGCACAAAAGACCAAACCAACTCTGGATAAAGCTTAAACATGCCAAAACAGTGGCTAAAATGAGCTAAGATGGTAGCATGAAAAGCAAGAAAAACATGCTCATGTATTGGCTCATAAGCAAGGCAAAAGGCACAACTCTCAAAAGCAATGAAAGAGTGGAATATGTGAGAGTGTGATAGTGGCTTATGCACTGAAATTACATACTAAATGATGCTATGGCATGCAAACAACCCAAGCAAAGCATGCTAGAGGCTTTAAAACACAAAGCTAGTAAAGGGGCATTACACTATAGCCATGCAAGGCAAAGCATATATGACCAAGACCACTCAAAACATAGTTAATGCATGCCAAAATATGAACAAAAATATGCTGAGATGGAGCTAACATAAGCTTGAATGATAGGCCAATTCATTAAGCATGTTAAGCTAGTAAGCATGATTACACTACAAGTGTAAGAAGCAAGCAACAAGTGACCCCAACCAGCCAAAAAAAGAGTTGAAACATATCAAAATAGAGCCTAAAACATGCTTCAATTAAGCTACAAAAAGGTAGAAATACATGCTCACAAGTTAGGCCATCTACACTTGCAAACAAGACACAAGGAGGGGAGGCCACTCCCTCCTATTTTGGACCTCAAGACCAAGTTTTTGCCACTGAAAATTCTCTGGAATTTAGTGGTTAAAAGGCTAAAAAAAGTTGTTTTAGAAAGCTTTGAAAGATGGCACAAAAGCTTAACAAGCAAAAAGACAAGAAGGGTGGACCACCCCCAAACTCAAAAGGGGCTTAAACCACCATTTTTAGGACTGAAAAACAGAGTTTTTTTCAGTTCAAAACCAAGCCAAAAGCAGATTGCAAAGGTGGCAAAACAAGTGTGCAAGACAAGCTTAAAGGGTGATAGTTATACCTCTCGAAGCACAATACACTTTTAGGCAACAAAACCAAGAAAAATGACCTTCAAGAGCTCCAAGGAGGCCTCAAGCAATCTCAGCCCAAAGATCAACAACTTTGATGAAGGATGTATAGGCAAAGGGATTTTGTATCTACACTTGTATGCACTAAGGTTCAAGAGAGAGAGAGATGTAGAGAGAGAGGCTCCCAAAACTCTTCCTAAAATGTTTCTAACCCTCCAAACCATAGAGAAGCCCCTCTATATATAGCAAAATATAAGCTTTGGTCGAAAATATCTCAGGAGAGACAGCTGGAACAGCTGAAGCAAAAATATCTGCCAAAAACTACCTTTCTGCATCAATGGCCAGTACTTGATCATTGTTGGCCGGCACTTGATCATTGTTGGCTAGCATGGGACACTCTTGGATGGCAGGGGGCTGGCATTGGCCATTCATGGCCCGCACATGGCCAAAAAATCCCATTTATGGTCAGAAACTTCCACCTCTGGTTAGACAGAAAAATCTGCTTTTTGGGCCCAACTTCAAATGGACATAACTCCTTCATCTGGACTCATTTACAGGTCATTCTTCAGTCTAAATTGTATCCCTAGAATTCTTGTTTCCAATGGTGGCAGCCTCAATTCAAAATTCCAAGTGTGCAAAAAGTTATGCCTTTTTGAGTGAAGACTGCTCAGTTTTGATCCTACCCGGATTCATACCGAACTTCTCCCAAACTACTTTTCCTATCTCCTCTCCTCGTTTCTTCAAATCCAAACCCCTAAACAAGGTGTTTTGAAAGATTTTTCAAAAGATTTCATCTCTCCTTCATTCATTTCCACTTTTTCCTTGCTCGGTTTACCGAAAAGCGCAACATTTAACAAAATGCAAGCGTCGGAACATCGTAGGAACTTTTTCAAAAGCTATTTTGAAAGAGAGGGTTTTAAGGCCTCAAAATCATTTAGTTAAAATAGTTTTGGTCCAAAAAGGGGTGTGAGGTTGGGATTTGTCTCTCTCCTTGCCGAAGAAATTGAACATTCGCCCTACACATCTTTCATCACCAAGTAAACCATCAGTAGTGCCCAAGTCTTAAGGACGGTCAAAAATTGGGTGTTTATAGCTGGCCATCAATGGGCCTTGCCAGCCATCAATGTGCAGGTCCTCCAAAATGTTGACACCTGGCTTCCACTTTCTACCTTATCTTCTACAAAAGATTGGACCTCGTAGCTTCTTCATTTCAACTGCAAATTCTTCACAAATGGAGCCATTCTTTGTTGAAAAACTCTCGAATTGGATTGCAACTTTAGATGGCTCAGAAAAGGTGAACTTCCAGGGTTTCGGCATAAATGCACTATTCCCGTTGGGCCATTCTCCGCTTTGTTTTCCGTTCCTACATGCCGCAGTTAGATGTTGGAACCCGATTACACATGTCTTTAGCTTCGGGGGACAAAAGATATGGCCGACAATCGAAGAATTTCAAGTGCTAATGGAGTCCCGGCACGATGAGGAAATCTTACCTCATCCCCGTTTTGGTCACATCCAAGCTTTGGGAAGGATGTGTGAGCTCACTCTACACGAGGCCCGATCCTTAGTTCACAATGGAGAGCTGGACATTCCCTGATCCATCGATTTTTTGAAGTTGGCGACCGAGGTAATCTTTTTTGGCGGGGTTTTCGACAACACACCCTTTGCTTGTGCATGTTGGCTAATTTCCTTCTTTCCCTTAGTTTCGAAGGGTCTAGCATTCGACTCATCGAAGTGGCCCAAGGTTTGAAAGAGGGCAAGAGTTGCGTTGGGAGTCCATTACTTCTTCAGGTAATGTTTCCCACCCATCTCATATGTGTTTCTCACATCTCTTGGCACTCATGCTCTATTTTTCTCTTAAAGCCCTTTTCTCACTTTTCTCTCAACATACATCTCTTTATTCTTTAATCTCTCTTTTCTTTCATCCCTCTCCAGATATGGCTAATGGACAAGCTGAAAGTAGTGGACTCTTGCCCTACATACTAAGCCCGAACGTACTTTTTCCGTCAACAGCTAGTGGATTTCCCCAATGAGGGATGGTGGTGCCACTGGATGTGCAATAGGTCTGCTGCAGACATTGCTTGGCGTTGCCCCTGGCTTAATCTGACCGAAATGAGCTACAACATGACTCAGCAACCTGGCATTCAGCTGATTGGCCTTACACACTATGTATTCTACTTTCCGTTTCGGTTCAGGCGTCAATTTGGACATGATCAGACTTGCCCGGAGGATGGGGTAGAATACCCAGTTTCATTTCCAATCCCAGGTTCACATTTGGCTAGATACGTCACTGCATGGAGGACGAGAGAGCTTCTGGCTCCTAACCCTAGTTTCAACTGCGTACTTTCTAGCGAGTGCTTGACTTGGCTCGAAGATGAGGCACAATCTAGGCCCATTTTGGCATCAGAAGCTTCCGCAAGCATGAGCAAGGGACACAAGAACACCTGACTCATCTATGCCCCTAATTTATTGCTTTGATCTTACTTTTCAAATTCTATGAATGTAATAAAAGTAGCTTTGATTCATATCGAAAGTTGGAGAACTTTGTATTGAAATCAATGAAATCAAAGTTGTGAGCATTGAAAATTTTCTTTTTGGTCCAAAAATTGTCTAAGTTGTAAAAGATAAAATTTGAGCAAAGTCAGCTTTTATCAAAACTATTCAAAACCATTTTCGATAAAGATCACAACTTGACACGCACAAAATCTATCCGCGAGATGTACAATCCCGAATCCAAAGATCACAAATTGCCCCTTGACTGAATAGCACTGCTCAGCACTATAACTAGTTCTCAGAGAGGACCACAACCAAACATTCAGATAAAGAATGGACAAAGATGACTTGATCAAACACATGGACAGGACAGTTGAGTTGAGTTGGAGGTGTTTACGGCCAAACTTTAGGATGAAGTTGCCTATGTATCCCAAAGATAGGAATCAGGCCTTACGTAGTTCGATTCGGGTTCACTCAACTATTAACACTCTCCTTTTGTGCTCTAACTTTTGCCAAGGCCGCCCTTCCGAGTTTTCAACCTTACGAGCTTAGTTTTTCTTTATTTTCAATTTTTTGGGCTCTAACTTTTGCCTAGGTCGCCCTTCCGAGTTTTCGGCCTAGCGAGCCTTTCAGGGATAGTATTTCTTCAACTTGTCCATGTTGATCGGTTGGGAAAATTCTAGGCCATTCAGGTCTATGAGAATAATAGCTCCACCCGACCAAATAGTTTTGATGATATAAGGACCAGTCCAATTGGGTCTGAACTTGTCCCTAGGGTCATGGATGGGAGCACGGTTGTCTTTTAATACCAAATCCCATTCCTTGAGATTCCGGGACTTAACCTTCTTGTTAAAACCCCTGGCAATCCTGCATTGACAACCCTGAACATGGTACAGTGCTTTCAACCTTCTCTTATCGAATAACATCAATTCCTCGAACTTGCTCTACTGCCAATCTGCCTATGCTATCTGACACTCAGCTATAACCCGCAATGACTGAACTTCTATTTCGATTGGCAGAATAGCTTCCATCCCACAAACAATAGAGTAAAGAGTTGCCCCAGTAAACGTCCGAATTGAAGTCCTATAGCCCCAGAGTGCAAACGGCAATTTGCCTGGCCAATCCTTGTTGGCAACCTCAACAGCTCCGCTGGTTTGCGGTCGGTATGTGGATGACTTATGGAAAGTCACACTGTATTTCTCCAACAAGTCAATTGCTTCTTTCTTGAAATGGGAGCCATTATCTGAAATGATCTCGTTTGGGACTCCATAACGACAAATGATATTGTTTCAGATGAACTTAGCCACATACGCTGCTTTTAACACTGCATAACACTGAGCTTCTACCCACTTTATGAAATAATCAATTGCCACCAAAATATATTCATGCCCATTTGACCCTTTCAGTGTGACTACGCCGATGACGCCAATTCCCCAGACTGAGAAAGGCCATGGTGAAGTCATATTGTACAGCTTTAACGGCGGGATGTTCATGCGATTTGCATGAATTTGGCATTTGTGGCATCGCCGAACAAAACCGATATAATCCTCCTCCATGGTAGACCAGTAGTAACCTTGCCTGAGAATCTTCTGAGCTAACATTACTCCATTCATGTGCTCTCCGCACTCTCCCCCATGGATGGCCTCCATTAGGCGCTTTAATTACTCTACGTTGACACACAGCTTGTGCATTCCCAGATGACCCCTTTTTATACAATTTACCTCCACAGATGATAAATTGAATAGCCATCTGCCGTATTGCCCTCTTATCTTTGGCATTTGCCCCTGGTGGATAAACCCCCTTTTCCAAGAAGTTCTAGATATCATAAAACCAAGGGTTTTGATCTTGCACTTCATCTATTGTGGCGATAGACTCATAGGCGGCGTATATCTCTGCTCAATAATGATCGGACGCATCCAGACTCCAAACGGGATGTCTATCATGGAAGATAGAGTTGATAGGGCATCAGCGAACCTGTTATTTTCTCTTAGTAGATGCATGAAGGTCAGCCTTTCAAACCTAGGAATCAGAACGTCCAGGGTTTGGTGATAGATCTTCATATTTTCTTCTTTAACCTTTCAGTCTCCTTTTTCTTAAGACACAACTAGGTTCGAGTCCCCAATGACGTCCAACCTTTTTGCTCCTAGTTCTAGGGCAGCTTCCAAACTAGGGATACACGCCTCGCATTCTGCTTCGTTATTAGATACCTTAAACTGGAGTTTGAAGGCTAAGGGTATATAGGAATTGTCGAGTGCTATCAATAACACCCATATCCCATAATCGTACTGATTAGACGCTCCGTCAAGTACATTGTCCAAATCTCTTCCTCGACTTGCAGAATGGCTTCATCTGGGAATAGGTATTCTACCACTTCATCCCTTTCTACTGGGTGATCTGCCTGGAACTCTGCTACCGGTCTCCTCTTGACAAACTTGTGAGTAACATACTTCAAATCAAATTCGGAGAGAAGAAGCAACCAATGGGCTAGCCTACCCGTAAGCGCTGGTTTCTCAAAGAGATATTTGATGGGATCTAATCTCGAAACCAGAATTACAGAGTGAGCTAGGTCGTGCCTCAACTTCCTCGTAGCCCATACCAAGGCCAAGTAAGCTTTCTCCAACGGGGTGTAACAGATCTCATAATCCAGCATTTTCTTGCTCAAATAGTAGATGTCTTTCTCCACCCTATCCTCAGATTCTTGAGCAAGCATGCATCTCATTGTTGTGTCTGTTACTGACAGATACAGAATCAAGGGCTTTCCTGGCTCTGACGGCGACAATACGGGCTGATTCTGAAGGTACTGCTTAATCTGCTCAAAAGCAAATTGACATCGATCATCCCATCAAAATTTCTTTCCTTTCTTCAGGAGACCAAATAGTGGTTCACAAGTCAAGGTTAATTTAGAGATAAACCGTCTTATGAATTGCACTTTACCCAGAAAGCCTCGCACCTCCTTTTCAGTCCTTGGTGGTGGCATTTCTAAGATGGCCTTGATTTTGGAAGGATCTACCTCGATGCCCCTCTATGTGATCAAGAAACCCATCATTTTCCCTACTGTTATGCTGAAAGTATACTTTTGTGGATTCAACCTCAGTCTGTATTCTCTGATCCGTTGAAAGAATTTCTTGAAGGTGGTGTAGTGGCCCTCTCTTTCCTTGGATTTGACAATCATGTCATCCACGTACACCTCGACCTCTTTATGGATCATATCATGCAGAAATGTGGTTGCAGTACGTTGATAGGTAGCCTGGGTATTCTTCAGCCCAAAGGGCATCACTCTGTAGCAGTAGGTTCCCCACGGCATAGTGAAGGCAATTTTCTCTCTGTCTTTGGGTGCCATCAGAATCTGGTTATACTGGAAAAATCCATCCATGAAGGAGAGTAATGCATGGCCCGCGGTGAAGTCCACCAATTCATTGATGTGCAGCAAGGGAAAGTCGTCCTTTGGACTGGCTCTGTTCAGATCCCTGAAATCCATACACACCTGAATTCTGCCATCTTTCTTTGGCACTGGAATAATGTTGGCCAACCAAGTTGGATACTCAAATACTAGCAAGAACCCTGCGTCTATCTACTTGGTGACCTCCTCCTTAATCTTCAAAGCCCAATCCAAGCTTATTCTCTACAACTTCTGTTTGATAGGTCGGGCCTCGGGGTAAAGAGGGATCCAATATTTTACAATCTCAGGATCGATTCCAGGCATGTCTTCGTAGGATGACGTGAAAACATCTTTGAAATCTTTTAATAAAGCGACTAAGCGCTCGCGCTCTTCCGAAGACAACGTGGACCCGATTTGGACCAAACGCAGATCCTTCTCAGTATCCACATTAAAAGCAATGATTTCATTAGTGAGGGGTTTTGCAAACCTATCCTCCTCCCGATTAATCAAAATTTTCAAAACCAGAGGAATTCCTTCCTCGTCGTTTTCATCAAAATTTTGAAAATCATGATCAATGTAATAAACAAGAGACACAGAGAAATACTTAGAATCTGCAGTGGCATTCTCATTCACAAGGTCAAGCTGATCTAGTTCCTCGGTTATAACCGACTCAAAGGAAAAAAGAAAAGGATGACCTGGACAAAGCCTCGCCATCCGGGTTATCAACCCCAAGAATACCGGACCTAGACTTAGAGGAGCCAGAATCTGATTCCGACTCCACAGACTCTGTGGAATCAGATTCTAGTTCACTACCTGACTCAGAACTGCTAGACAGGTAGCCCTCCTCCAGCTGCCAAATGAAGGATGGTGCGTCAGATGCATCCAAGATGCTACTAGAAGGGTTCGCACCCGGTTGGTCCCCGATCATGGAAACGGTCAGGTTATCCCCCAAGCTCTCTGAGTCGCTCGGAGGATCCGAAAGGAGACATGCCAGTGCTGCTCCTACTTGAAGCTCGTTACTGTCAGAATCACTTTCTGTGCTCTTTGCAAAATTAGCAGTTAGTTTAGTCTATTCCTCTATACCACTCTCTTGCAGCTGCAAGTCAAAGAAAATCTCAAAGCCGGGAACCCGCTGTTTCTCAGAGTTGAACCAAGGTTCGGGGAAACCACAGAATGGGAAGTCTTCACCTTCCCGAACAAAATAACCATCCAGGGTTCCCCTGATTGGTCAGTGCACAAGCTCGTAGCACTTCCCGGTCTGCTTAGCTTTGGCTCTTCCGGCCATTTCTTTCCCTTTCCTTACCCAGTCCTCTTTGGTGGGCATATAGCCAAGACCAAAGGCATGCAGGTTATGTGGCACATTGGCCAACGCAGTAACACCCTCCCGGCCACTCCTTCCCAGCCCCATTCCTAGCATATGTTGGAGCTTGTTCATGAAGTATACAGATTGGGCGCTAACATACAAGCCCTCATCAACAGCCAGGATATTCTGTACTACTCGGGCCTCAGCCAAGGTAAACCCCGAAAGGAAGACATCCTCTTCGCCATGCACAATCTCCAACACAGGTGTAGTGATCTCTGGCGGAGGATGTATAGATGAATTCCCGAAGACAATAGCCACCCCTTTCCCATGGGGGTACTTCAGCATTTGATGGAGAGTGGAAGAGACGGCTTTCACTTGGTGCAGCCAGGGTCGCCCAAGTAATAAGTTGAAAGTGGCTGGAACGTCCAAGACATGGAACTCAATGTCTTGTTAAGCTGGGCTAACTTGTACTCTAATCTACATATTTCTATCACCTCTCAACTTGTATTGTCATACGCCCAAATCACCTAGGTTGTAGGTACAAAATCCGCCAGTTTCAGGCCAATAGCATAAGTCGTGCGATAAGGACAGACGTTAATTGCTGACCCGGTGTCGACCAATACCACTGGTATCCACTTTTCTCGGCACTTCACTGATATGTATAGAGACTTGTTGTGTGCAGAGCCTTCCGGCAGCAGTTTCTTCTCTGAAAAGGTCAAAGTTGGCGTAGCGGCTCCCGAGAAGACTAATCCCTCCAGTTGTTCCGGGGTGGTGTCGATGGACAACTTAGCTTTATCCATCACTAACAATATAGCTTGCCTATGCACTCGCGAGGCCATAAGCAGACCCCAGATAGATATATCAGCTTAAATCTTCTTCAACTGTTTCAGCACAGCCTCTTCCTCTAACTGCTTTTCCTTCTGTTTCTCCACTTCTTTATCCTTCCCGGACGCCTCGGGTTGGTCCAAATGCGGTGGTTTGAAATATCGGCCACTTTTTATCATATGGTTGACTTCTTCCATATACCAAGTGTTGTCAAGAAGGTTTTCACCCCAATCATCATCAGTATGGGCCAAGTGTAGGTCGTCGTCATCCCACCAGACTCATTCGGCAGCCACAAGCACTCGTCCGGCTCCGTTCGGATTACCTTCTCATTACAAATCTCCTCCCCCCAGGGTGCTGGGCTTTCCCAACTTTCCGGTTGTCTCTACTTATTTCTTGCCCAAACCACTCCAGCGCGGTTTCTTGCTCTGTATATACAATACTAACAATGCCCAGTTCCTGAGCCAATTACGACAATTTATCCTTTCCATCGGCCATTCTGGCCATTGCTGCAGTTCCCGCTTTCTGTTCTTCCAGCTTCGATTCAGTTCCCTCATCTCTATCGGGTTCATCACTTAGCCACCTAGAATTGTCTTTCAACCCGTTCAGATCAAACCAATCAATATGCACGTCCCCTTGATCTTGCTCATCAAAGAACAGCAAATTGTCTATGTCCTCCTCTAGGTCGGCTAGATCATCAAATCTTTGACTTGGCCCATCTTCTCGAACTATACTGACCTCCAATTCAGTCGGCAACACCACTTCTAGCTTAGTTTGATTGATTGGCAAAATATAACGGTGTGGGTTATACACTTCTTTAGATAAGTCCTCAGAGCCTTCGAGCAACGAACTTGTACTCTCATCGACCAACCCCTCTTCTTCTACCTTCGTCACCACCATGGGTTCGGGTTAGAATGTAGACGTGTTCACCATGCACAAGTCCATGCTCTCAAGGATGAGCAACGCCGGCTTAGGTAGGTGGGAAAGGGGTTATGTATATACTGGGGTCATAAGGGACGGCCAATGTATGGATGAGGTTTATATGCCGGGGTGGGGGGACTTGATTATGTGGTGGGAGAGGATTTGTAGTGACGTTGGGTTTTTGGGGAGGTGTTATCATTTTGTTGTCAATGAGATCTTGAATCTCATGACGTAGCCTATGGCATTGATTAGTGTCATGACCATGCTGCTGATGAAAAGCGCTGTATTTGGCCAGGTTGTGTTTTGGGGGGAGAGGATCGGGTAGAGGGCATTGTTCTAATGGCTTAAGATGCCCCTCTCTGATCAGGACCCCTAAAGCTTTGGACAAAGGCATATAGAGCGGGGTAAAGACCCTTTGAGATCAAGCCTGGCTGGTTGAGGTTTGTGGAGTTGTGTTGGAGGTGTTGGCAAAAGGGTTAGCAGTTTTAAGTGTGGTAGTGACCATATTCACATCCGAAGGCTGTGCAGAAGTGCTACCACTCGTGGTTGGGTTGGAGCTGCGCGTAAAGGGCCTCTTAGGCTGTTCCTTCTCATTGTCTATCAGCCCCTGCTTCATCGCATCCTCAATTTGAACCCCTATCTTATGGAGTTCAGCAAATGTAAACAATGGCAAGACTATCATCTTTTGTAATAATCTCCCTTGCAAGTTACGAACCACCATTCTGATTTGGTCCTTTTTCAAACGGCCTGATAGTCATCATAGAGGCCTTAGCCCTCCATTGAGTCACAAAGTCCGAGAAGCCCTCCTTTGGCTCCTGGCGGCTGACTTCAAGATCACAGGTTTTGACCTCAATTTGGATATTGTAGGAGTACTGTGCGATGACGGCCTCAGCCATTTCCTCTCAACTTCTTTTCATAGAGTCCTCGAGTTTGGCATACCAAATGGCTACTATACGCGACAGGGTCTGGCCAAAAAACAACAGCTTCTGAAGTCTAGTGAGACCCATTGGTCATAGGATATCTGAAAATAATCGTAGATGGACCATAGGATCCCCGGAGCCGTCGTACTGGTCTGTATGCGACATCTTGAATCTGTCTGGTAGAGTCACTGCTGAGTCTGTGTATCCATCCTTAATATCAGGGATTGAATTCATGCCATGTGCCCTTGAAGAGCTTTTCTAGCTTGTTGATCTTTAATGTAGTGGGGTCAACCTCAAATTCAAATGGCACCTCCGTTTGGTAAACTGGTGCCCTGGAGGTCTAAGGTGGGATCGGATCTACCGGAATGCCCGTATTCTCTTGAACATTGACTGTGACCCCGGGTGTTGGAATACTCGCCGGGGGTGCATGAGATGCAGAGGCTACTGTTGATTATGGTTGCTGTTGCTGAAGCCTATTTATCATTTTTGCTTGGCAGGCCGTGACCTCAGCTTGGCAGGAAGCATCTAGCTGCATAGTCTCAATGGTCTACTGGAGCTGACGAAGCATATCTTCCATGTTGACTGGAGGATATTGAGCTATCAGAACTGGCGAATACTCTCTTTCCGGAGTAGAAGTAGAAGACTGGGCTTGACTAAGTGCAGGTGAAGTAAAAGGTGACTGCTGGACTGGTGAATTATGCCTGATCCTCCTCCATCTGGTAATCGATGGGAGTGAAGCAAACACTGGCTGTTGTAGACACCCCATTTTTGACCGTCCTCAAGGCTTGGACGTCACCGTTTGAACACTCGGTGATTATCCATGTTTGTGTTTGTTTGGAGTTCCCGAAGTTCTCGGCTACGCGCCTTGCCTCAGGATCTCTGAACTCGACTGTTTTGTGTCTGGTTTTTGAACCAAACACTTGTGTTTTGCCTTGGAGGGGCAGGGAATGCCTTGTGAGGCATCCCCACACACCATCGGCAGTGGCTAGAGGCCACCGGCTGTTGTTTGTGTCCACCGGCAATATATATTGCCGGCCGGCACTCTTTATTGCCGGTCGGCAGTCATTTTTGTCAAAATGACATTTTTGGCTAGCCGACTACTGTTCATCTGCTTTTTCAGATATTTTGAAACAACTGTTTGGCATTAGCTTCCCCTCCATACACGTGTATGGAGGGATGTCCCTCTTGTTTGCTTACTAGTGAAGCATTACAAGATTGCCTCCCCTATAAGAGGAGGCCTTCTCTCCCTTGTTCTAAGGTTAGGAAAAATTGGAGAGGAGAGGGAGAAGAGCTCTGGTTTTAGGTTAGGGTTTGTGTATCTATCCTATATCTCTCTCTCCCTTAAGCTTAGTGTGTGTGTTTTGTCTCACTATTGCACACAAGCACCTAGTGCTTCACCTTCCTTTGGCTACTGAGGTTCCAAGGGCTTGTTCTTGCTATTTTTGATTGGATTTAAGCTCAAGGAGGCAACAACATCAACATTTGTGAAGGTGGTCAACAAGGGTAAGAAACTAGCCTCTTATTCCCCATTTTTGCATCCTATTTCTACCTATCTTAGAGCTATTTTTGTGTTTAGTGTACAACATAAAAAAGTTCTGTTTTTAAGCCCTCTTGATTGTTTATTAAGAGTGTTTTGTGGTTTGGGCGTGTTTGACCACCCTTAGGCCTTGAAAGGCCCTCATTTTGTGCTATTTTGTGCAAGTTTCGAGACTTTGGTGTTTAGGCCTCTTCACCACTGAAATCTTGAGGGATTTCAGTGGTGGAGATGGTGCCTTGAAGTCTCCAAAAGGGGAGGGCCACCCCCTCTCCTTGTTGTCCTTGAAAGGGACCATTTTTGGTCTCTTAAGGAAGTCTTTGTTCAAGTGTGTGTTGAGCATGCCATGGCTGTATTTTATGCTTATATTGCCATGTTATAACTTTGTACTAAGTTGGTTTTGGCACTCCATACATGTTTAGTATAGTTGCCATGCAATGCCTCCTTGATCCCTTAACATCCCTTAGGTTGTTAGCCTTTGTTTGAGCACGTTTTAGGCTTAGACTTGTGAATGTTTTATGCTTATTTTTCCATGTTTTAGGTCTGTCCATAGTTGTTTGGATTGATTTTGGCATGCTTAGTATAGCTTCTTTGCATTCGTAGCTTGTTAGGCTTGTATACCTCAAGTATGTGAATGTGTAGCATGTGTTGCTTGCATCATTTTGGTGGTTTGGAACCATCCAACATGTAATATCAGTCCCTTTGACATGATCATATGCTTGCCTTAGTTGCCTCTTTGTTGCTTTGAGAGCATGTGTTGTATGCCCTATGTCTTGACCATTGTGCATGCTTTTGAATTTGAGCCACTTAGATGCCATCTAAGTAGTCTTTTGGGCTTGATTTTGCGTACTGAAGCTCTGATTTTAGTTGCTTAATTCTTGCCATGTTAAGTCTTGTCAAGTGTAGTTCAATACCCTTTGACTAGCCTTGAGCACTTGGACCATACTTGCATGCTTATGCTTGTCTCATTTGGGTTGGTTTGGCACCATATTCTAACATGATTTCTAGAGCTCATATTGCTTGCTAATTGTCCATGTTTAACTTCTTTTAAGTGTGCTTAAAGGTTGTTTGTTCGATGCTTAAGTTGGTGCCTTAGCATGTGCATGTGTGTATATGTGTTTGGCCCTCATATTTTAGCATTTTGGCCACTGATTTTAGGCCTAATTGGAGTTGCCTAAGTCATGTTTCAGTCCACCCCTTTGCTTGGTTTGCATGCTTGCCTTGTATGTTCGTTTGTATACTAGCATTGTCGTTTGCATCCTATGTTGCATACTAGTTGACATGCTTAGGATTGCACACATAGACATGCATGCCTTGTCCCTTGATTTGGTGATGGGAATTGGGCCCCTTTATTTGTTTAGTTTGCATTTCATTTGACATGAAATTTGCACCCTTGATTCTTTGGGCCATCATGCATGAAAATGTGTGATTGGTGGCCCGAGAATCGAGGCACATCCTCCTTTGAGTCACAAACATGATAAGGAATGTGTTTGGTGCATACATAGCTTGAATAGCATTGCCATGCCAGGCTCTGTCCTCTGCTGCTGTGAGTTGCAGGTTCTGTAGGAATTTATTGCCGGCCGGCAGTATTCAGTGCCAACCGGCATTCAATGGATAGCCGGTGGATATATTTTGTGCCGATGGGCCACATCCTAGTGCCGGTGGTCATTTCCTCCAGCCGGTGGGATTCTCCAGTGTCCAGAGAGGCATCCTTGAGACTTTGGAAGTTTTCAGAGGAACAAAGCAGGGAAAACAGAGGCAAGCTAGGCATCGCAGTGCAATTCCGAGCGGAATCCGAGCACGCATGCATTGAGCCCTCGCCCCGAGGCGGTTTACTGTTTTTCTTAGATTAATTGATTTGTTAATTTAATTAATTTGTAATATTTAATTAGCTCGTGTAGTTAATTAATTTGTATTATTTATTCGGTCCCTCCGAGTGAGGGCAAATATGTAATAAGTGTGGGTGAGTGGTGTGCATGTCTTCCAACCCCCCACTTCTTTCTTCCCTTTTATTTACCTGCTTATGATGGTAAATTAGGGCACGTTTATTTCAGCATACCTTATGCAATGCATGCGTGCATCCATACATTTGTCTTACATGTACCGGGCTCGGTACATCATACAAACCGCATTGTATCTTCAAATCTAACTTGAATACGTGCACCGAATGATTGCATTTCACATGCCATTTTAGGGTTAGCCGAGCCTATCCTAAACTGCATCTCTGTATGTGTTGCATTAGCCACTTGCCATGAACTAGGACATGCATGTTTGCTAACTAGGTTATTGTTTTGGCACGGAGTACGATGTAAGTATTTACGCTTTAGCATATCGCATGCGTGTGAATGTTGCCATGACAGTATGCTTACCATGTGGCTAAGTGCTTATATGAGATAAACTGTTTGAATGCCTGTGGGTGGAGGTTGGATTGCTTGAGTTGGAAAGACTCGTTGAAATCCGTGTTTTAGCCTACTTGCGAGTAACAAATTCCGAAACGCTTTCAAAACGAACGGATATGCAATGCTTGTTTCCAAATTAGGCGATCTAGTCTATACTTGTTTGCTGTGCGCATAAAATAGTAATTCTAGGCTAATAACCAGAATAAGAGCACATAACGTTTTCAAAATTGGATATCACGGTTAGTAGAGGCCGGTCTTCGGACCGGGCGAGAGGGGGTGCTCATAGCTGACCTTCCCCGATCGTACCCAAGCTCCCGAGCCAAGACAACTTTGGTGATGACGGACACATGGCCTTCGGCACCGAGTCAGGGTTTCCTAAATTTCCCATTTTAAAAATATTTAGGTGGCGACTCTGTATCTGGCAAAGTAGTCCATGTTTGGCACTACTTTTCAAAAAATCTGTTTTTCTCAAAACGATTTGCCGGATTTGGACTCTTTGGTTCAGATTAAGAACCGTGACACAAATCGAGTCCGAACCGTAGAGTGAGGCCCAAGGGCGCGTCTACAGTTTCTGGCGACTTTGCTGGGGATTTTAGAGAGCTTGACTCGAACTCGTGATATCCCGTTTTGATTTCATTTATGTGTCTCTTTGCATTGCATGTGCGTTGGTGCGCCTAGGACACCGTGTTGGCCATCTGCTATTCCTGAGCGGTTTGCCGGAGGCTTGTCTTGTCAAGGCATGTCCATAAGGCTGACCGGTTACGGGCTCTGCCAGTATGGGAACACAAACCCTGGTTTTACCGGGGCACCCTCTTTGACCAATTCGACCTAGTGCATATTCGGAATCCATAGTGACCATTCCAAACTAGGACAGGTTGCTTACCCGATGTTAGGTTGTTTGAAACCCGCTGCGTGCGTAGTGAAACCCTAGCTCCTGACAAAATAGGACAGGGAAACCCTACCCCAACATAGGGGTGTATTGGCTCTCTTTTGCCCGCTACGTGCTTTTAGAGTGTATCTCTGCAGGAAACGCATGTATCAGTTTGCAAAGTTTGAACATCAGGCCCGAGGGCACTAGTATCAGTGTTGCTGAGAATCAGTTATGTCTGCGGGTATCAATTCAGTTTTGAACAATGATTCTGGGGAACAGTGATCAGTAGTAGAGTACAGTTGATCGGCTACATCTGTATTTGATCTGTTTGGGGCTGAAATACTGCTTGTTTTCCGTTTCAGTTCAGAGATTCAGAGAGTTGGTCCAGAACAGCTAGTGTCTTCTCCTTGCCGCGGCAGGACTTAGTATGACGCAGAACCCAGAAGAGGCCACGATCATGACGGCCGCGTTGGATCAAGGAATCACTCTACACAGTGAGACTACTGTTGATATGCCACATCCACCCAGATCGCCGGTTGCACACCCAGTCTGGGCCCCTCAGCTATATCAGGTTCGTGAGCCTACTACATTTGAACTAATGGGAATGATAGGTGATCTTCAAAGATCCGTGGCGGATCTCACCTACGGGATGTCTACCTTGCCACCAGCCGCACCATATGTCAGAGGCTTTATACCCCAGGAGCCCCCGCTATTGGGACGCATTGTAATTGAACTCAGCCAACCGGAGGTGGCCTCCAGCTATGGCAATGACGCATCAAATCAAACTCTAGATCAGGCTGAGGCCGGAGACAAAGGCAAGATGAAGGCAGATGCCGATCCTATCGAACAACTGCTGTGGGCAGTAGAGGCTATGAAAGCCGGGGGGATGAACAAGCAACAGACATCTGCAGTTATGTCAAAAGCTGTGGAGGATGCTTTCCCCACTCCGCCTGAGGGCAGTTCCAGTCAATCAGAGAACCGGGATAGGCCCCGTCATGCCAAAACAGTTCTTCCCGCTCCCAACCTTGCATTCGGAAAGGATCAGAAATCCAAGGCCGCACCCGCCGATCCGTTCGCTAGTGCATTTAGCAAGAGTACTCAGGCTCCAAAGTACCTACCCCGAGGGCACAGGGTCTTCCATCCTCTCTACATGCCTTTGTCTAGGGCACTTTTGATTTTGGCTAAAAAGGGGCACCTTACACCCCTGGAGCCGCGACCCCTACCGAAGAATCTCCCTGCTACTCATGATGCTGCTCTGTACTGTGCGTACCACCAGCAGACAGGCCATGCTACCGACAACTGTTTCCGCCTCCGTCATGAGGTGCAAGATTTGATTGACAACGAGGTTATCCTTCCCCCCACCTCAGCCAAGTCAGTCACTACAGAGTTCTTGGATTTGAGGACACAGATACTGCGAGTATGTAATCAAAAGGTGAACCGCCCGTGGGCAGTGCCTGGCGTATTTTTGGATGTGGCGTTTGGCACGCATTCTTGGGCATCTGTTAATGTTAGTTTTGTAAATTCTGGCTCGGGTGTCGAGTCATTGTTTTGTTTTGTTTTGAGTCTGTCTCTCTGTATTGAGTCAGCCTTTTTACTTACAGGGTCTGTCTTGTTGTAATGAGTCAGTCTCTCTTGTATAGTATGCCAGGTGATTTCGGGGTTGTTGCCTCAAACACCATTTTGTCTTGTAATTAGTTGTTTTTGCTTTTTGAGTCTGTCTCAGTCGAGAAGCCAATCGCAATCAGAGAATCTGAATGAAACAGCTGTGGCTATCACGTTCCGTATTTGTTGCTATTTAAGTTAGCCATGCCAGAAGATGTGAATGGAACGACAGTACATTTTGCCTACTCTCTTGTGCCTTAAACATCGTCGTGATGACCTAAGCTTTTCATAAAAACCCTTTTCGAACACTGTGGTGATAAAAACGAAGAGGAATTAATTCCTCGGGTTTTGCGAAACTTCGATCATTTTTGAGAGAAAGAGAGGCATGCTAAACTTTTAATGATTGAAATCATGTTTGTCAGCGTGAGTACTGAGAAGGACCCTAGCTTGATCCAGGCCGGTCCCACACTATCTTCAGTGCGAGCGATGTGTCGCTTTCTTAAAAAAAAAATTTGCGCGGTCCTGTGAAGACTTGTGTGGAATCGCTCTTTAGATCGTGCAGCCTAGGATCGCTCTCAGCCTCAAGTTTCAACCCGTTCGTTTTGAACCTCGAACTCATTCAGAACGTTCAGCGGTCAATTATCAGAAGGGGCCAGTGTGGCCAGATTTGAAGCAGCCCTCGAACAAGAGGCACCGAAGTCAGATGAAGGAGATCAGATCCCACCAGGCAAGGCTCGTGAAGCAACCATGATGGACTTTTCTGCAACTCGACACAACAATCACCCTCCTGGATACGGAGAGGCTTCGATCTCGAAACCATTTGGCATGGGCTTGCTACACTTTTTACCCTTTGAGAGGCTCGCTAGGCCGAAAACCCGGAAGGGCGACCCAGGCAAAAGTTAGAGCAAAGGAAAAATACAAAATGCAAAAAAAAGAAAGAAAAAAAAAAGAAGAAGAAAAGAGAAAAAAACAACGAAAAAAAAAAAAGAGAAAAAGAGCAAAAGAAAAATGCAAGAAAAGAAAAGAAAAGAAAAAGAAGCTCGCAAGGTCGAAAACCCGCATTGGGCACCTTGGCAAAAGTTAGAGCATAAAAAGGAGAGATTAAATACCCGAGTGTACCTTAACCGGAACTACGTAAGGCTTGATTCCCATGTTTGGGATACGTAGGCAACTTCATCTTGAAGTCCAGCCCCCAACGCTTCCATAGCATCTCAGTCCATGTCATGGTTTTGATCACTTATGCCTCCTCCGAATCCGATGTCTCGATTGCAACAACCTGGAACTACGGGATTAACTTCCTCTTGAAATCCGACCACCAACAACTTCCAGGTGACTATGTCCATATATTGATTCAAACCGTCTTCGTCTCCTCTGCGTCCGAGGGTCCGATCATCGTCCACGAGGACTAGCTTACAACATGCCGCGGCATCATCCAAACAAGGGGCAACTTTCTGTTGCCACACAGTGCCATAAGTTGCCCTGAGTTACCGTCCAAACCAGGGGCAACTTTCCGTTGCGCCCCCCCTTTAAGCAAGGGGCAATTTCCCATTACCTCCGATCCGAGGTTGTATATCTCGAGGGTAAGTTCCGCGCTCGTTGAGGGTGGATTGTTTGCAAAAATAGTTTTTCAAAATTTTTACTAAAGTTGACTATTTTCTCGAAAACTATCTCATTTTCCAAAATCGGACCATGTTTGGACCCAAAAGGAAAATTTTCAGTGCTCACAGCCTGATTTGCATGATTTTCAAGTCAAAAATCGAATAAGTGTGTTAATCCAACTCTCGTTTTGATCAAAACTGTTTTAGGAAGAAAACAAAAAATGGTCAAAGCGACGAACTAGGGGCACAATTGAGTCAGGTCTTCTGTCTTTCCCCGTTAACATACTTGCCAGAAGGGCACTCTATTTACCAGAAGAAACAGCCGCGAACTAGCTGTATTGGGCGTGAACCCACAACCTCTCGTTTACCCATCAACCGCCCTGGGGAGGGATGAAAAATGAGAGAATAAAGAATAGAGAGGTGTGCGCTGAGAGAAAAAGTGAGGAAAAGGGCTTTTTCAGAAAAATAAAGCTTGAGGGCCGAGTGATGTGAGAATCGCAAATGAGAAAAGGGTGGGGAATAAAACCCGAAGGAATTGGCTCCTCGAGATTTGAGGTCTTTTTGTAAACATGTCCGTGAGTCGTGTCTTTTGATTTGTCGGTCTCGATTTTGGCTTTGAGTCTTTTCCGAGTGTATCTCGTTTTGTTTAGGTCATGTGCCTTTTGTTTCTTTGTTTAAGTCTGCCTCGCTGTGTTCTGTGGTAGGCTCGACACCCCGGTTGGAAACCCTTCCTTATTTCAAAAAATCGTTTGTGCTCAGAATGCTGTGCCATTCTCTACATTCGTGCGAAGCAGGAGAAAGAAAAGGAAAATTTGGGACATCCGAGTGTGTTTCAACTGCAACCGTCTTAGCTTTTGTGGTCTATCTTGTCAGATTAGGGCTGTTTGTTCAGGGTTTACTGTGTGCAGAATGAACAGAATGCTGTGTTATGGCCTGTATGCAGATCAATCCCCAGTAGAGTATGGGCTGTATTATGCAGTTTGAGCAATGGTTTGTATGAGTTGTTTGCTGTTAATTGGTTGGCTGTTCGATTATCATAGTGCAAGTGCTCGAATTACAAGTATTCACTTTTCAGACAACAAAGCAATATCAATTACATTTGAGGTGTAATATGAGGCAATACAGTGCAAGGTATGAAATGCGCAAATGTAAACACTTTTTCAGACAGAAAGTTTGTTTCATTTCATATCATCTTTTCAAGTACATAAGTTTTGGGAAACAAAATCTGCCTGCGGCAGTACAAAGTACCCTAACGACTAACCAAAAGGGGAAAATGCAAAAAAGAAAAGAAAAACAGTAAAAATCTGTATCAAATGTCAAAATGGCTCCGGGGCCGTCAATCTGTCCTGGTCCTCTTCCTGGACGAAGGTCTAGGAGCGTCATCAATAGGGGCACCACTAGGGGCATCTCCGTCTGAGCTCGAGTCCGAGCCATCACTGGTCTCCTCCGCCTCTGTCTCCGCCTCAGACTCGTCATCTGGAACTGGAGCCCGCGAGCTGCTCCCGACATGAGTGCGCCTTCCTCTGGTGCGGGGATATACTCTGCCATCCCGGGTAGAAATGGGAGGTCCAGCTGGAGCGCCACCCACCGGAGGAATCTGGAAGGGAGGCTGAAAAAGCATGAAAGGCGAATGCATCAGAATGCCGTGAGCAGTGAATCAGTGCAGGATGCAGTGTATGAATACAGTGTATCAAATGCCGTGAGCAGTGAATCAGTGCAGAATGCAGTGTACGAGTACAGTGTATGTATGCCGTGAGCAGTGAATCAGTACAGAATACAGTGTGTATGTGTATGCCGTGAGCAGTGAATCAGTGCAGGGTGCAGTGTGTAAGTATTGTGTATCAGATGCCGTGAGCAGTTCATCAGATGTTGTGTTGTGCATCAGAGTATGTAAAGCAGTTTGTGTATGGTTTGAGACTGTGGTAAGAACATACCGGAATGCTGTAGAGGGCTAGGAGGTCGAAGGTCCGCTGTAGCATCCCCATCATGGAGGCATTCATCTCCAATGACTGCCGGGTGTACTCAGAAGACGCCTGCGAAAGTATCAGATGCATCAGTATTCTGTGGAATATCAAATAAACTAAAATGAAATAACTGTACAAAAATGCAATAATACATACCGGAGGCAAGTCGGGGATACCGACAAACTCGTGATTAGCTGGCGGAGGGGCGAAGGGGATCTGATAGGTCGCCCCACCCTGCCCTCGGAAAGTCAATGAAGCAGGCAGAGCAGGCCAACCGGTCCCTTGCCCCGGCTGAACCCCACCCCTGCCACGGACTCGAGCCCTCCTCGGCGCTCCCCCTCCAGCTCCTGCTCCGGCCGCTGGCGCCGCTGGCGCCGCTGGTCTCTCCCTCTCCGCTCGGCGGCCGCCACTCAGAGGTCGCATGATGAAGGCCCGGACGTACTCCGAGTAATCCCCCTCGCCTCTGTAGCCGTCTGCCTCCCAGCCAAGGGTGTAGTCTGCCATCTGATCGGCAGTGAATCTCTCGGTATCCCGCATGTGCTCAGGAGGATGCACCGGGACTATCTGCTCAGGTAAGCCCAGGGTCTGGCATAGGAAATGCTTGCCCAGGTACCAAGCTCGACAGACCGGGCCCTCGAGCAGAATCCGGTAACACGAGGTCTCGTCGGCACCGGCAAACCGATCCCGCATCATGACTGGCAGTGGAGCCCACGGCTGCCAGGTGATCTGAAAATGAAATACAGTTTGTTACCTACTGTTATTGAAACATGCAGTGGAGAGATGAAACTGAAATGAACTACAAGTAAAACATACCTCGGCAGGGGTGATGGTGTCGAAGTAGCGGCGGAAGAAGGTGAATGTCTCCCGCGGCCTCCGGGTGCATCTCCCGTCAAAGCGACGTGAAAAAGGGACGACCAGAGGGGTCTCTGCGTCGGGTACAGGAGCGAGCCTAGGAAAGTAGGCATAAACCCACAACTGCAAGATAAATACCAGTGCATTTATCAGATAAAGCAGGGCATAGAATAAAAGCAGAAATAGCAGAGCCATGTTTTGTGCAGTGTATTGTGCAGAGTGTACAGTGTGAGTAGTGTACAATCAGTGTAAAGCAGGGTATGTGTGTGCCGTGTGTACAATATACAGCAAGTGTGAAGCAGGCTATAGTGTGTGTAGTGTACAGAGTACAGAAAATGTAGAACAGAAATGTAAAGTAGAGAAGAAATGTACCCCCCAAGCACGCCAGTAACCCCCGAGCAACTGTCCGTTGCCACGGGAGGCTGAGCTCATGTATCCGTAAAGGGTGGCCAGAGCGGCGCCACCCCAGTCGAAATGTAAAATGTCTCTGACGTCCACCAGTGCGCTGAGAAGGCAGAGAGGCACTGTGTTCGCCCGGTCGGCGAAGAGGGTCGTCCCAAAAAGGAACATGAGGAAGCCGCGTGCGTATCTCTCCACGACCTCTGGGGTCATCGGGGCTGCATCAACGAGGAGGGGCTGGACCCAGAACTGCACCTCGAACCAGGAGTACCGGACGAAGCCCGGACGCGCGAGAGGCGGTGCCGCGCCAAGTAAGTAGACCTGAGCTGCGGTCCACTCATCCATGTCAGTGTCGAAGGGGATCGGATCACCCCCTACCCCGATGCCGGTGAGCATCGAGAAGTCATAAGGGGTCATCGTCATGTCCCCGGTCGCCGTCAAATGAAACGAATCGGTGGTGTCCCACCACCTCTCCACCAGAGCGGCGAGGAGAGGTCTGCATGTCGTGAGCCTGGAGAGTCCCCTGCAAAAGGCGCCAAAGCCGGCCTGGTCCACAATGCGGCGAACTACGTCGGGTAGCTCGGTGTACCACTCGCGAGCAACGGTATTCCCATACCCGCGGATGGTATGGGAGTCTCCCTGTTTTCAAACAAATAATTGCGAAGCAATATAAAATGTACAGTTTTGAAGAAACAGTCAAAATCTAGTGCAAATGTGGCATGCGTGCAAGTTTATCAGATTCAACCAGATACCAGGTGCCTGTGTGTTTACAGTGAACTACAACATATGATGCGTCAACGTGTTTGAGTGGTCTAGTGCAAATTTGGCATGCGTGCAAATTTTTCAAATTCAGACAGATACCGGGTGCCGGTGTGCTTACAATGAACTACAACATATGATGCGTCAGTGTGTTTGAGTGGCTCGGTGCAAATGTGGCATGTGTGCATATTTTCAGATTCAAACAGTTATCGGGTGTCGGTGTTTGCAGTGAAATACGGTGTGTGCCGTGGTTTGAGTGATTCGAGGCTAGTGCAGTGTGTGCGCGTGTGAGTCTTAAACAGATAATCAGTTGCAAACGCGTTTGTAATCAACTACAATATACAGTATATCAGTGTATCGGAACTAAGCAATTAAAGAATGCAGCCAGTTTTGATAATCGGCAGTTAAACATTCTACATCGCGGAAAGTAAAGCAGAGAAAGAAAGTTACCTCGGAAGGGCCGGAGGATAGGTGGGAGACAGGCTCGCGTAGCAGCAGCTCAGGATCCAACGCCATGTCAAAGCTCCAGAACTGGCGTAGTCCGTCGGGTGGTAGAACGTGAATCGCCGGCCGGTAGGTCGCCGGGTCGAAAGGGCGCTCGCTCAACGGGAGGAGCTCGACCTCGGGATCCATCTCGTGATCCGAGGGAGTCCCGCCGCGTGGAACGTCGTCGGCCATATCAAAAATGATGGGAAAATGGTCGAGGAATGAAAATAGGCTCGGAATACGAAGAGTCAACTCGAAAGTCAACCCCCGGGAGGGTGGAAAATGGCCGGAAAGGTCGGGATGGGAAAAGGGTATGGAAATGAAGAGGAAATCGAGGGGAACAAGTCCCAAAAAGGCGGAAATAGCAAAAGGGGTGCCGAAATGAAATTTCAATCGGTCAAAAATGTCCGAAACGCGATGAACTTCGCGAATCGAACGACGAAAAAGGCGCGAAAACACAAAGAAATGAGCAAATGAGGAGAGAAAAAGGCTCTAGAGAGAGAAGGAGTTGGTTTTCGGCGGAAATGAAATAAGAAAATAGGGTTTAGAAACCCTATTTTAAAAGACCCGAGGCGAAAAGTCGAATCTGCCCCGACTCAGCAACTTTTTGCCGGTCGGCAACATTTTGTGCCGGCCGGCAGAATATTGTGCCGATGAAATTTATTTGCAGCCGGTGGACAGCCGGTGGCCTCCTATCCCGGCCGGTGGTGTTCCCACAGCCTTGTTTAGGCAATATGAGTGGTTGCTGGTCTTCATGGCCCAAGAAAGTGCAAGAAAGTGTATCTCCGACGCTCAACCGGCTTCGGTTTTGGCCTCGGACCGTGTCTTCTGTGCGTGGCACTCAAATTCATGCAATGTTGTATCCTTTTGTATCCTTATGCAATTTCCAAGATTCAACAGTTGCCCCGCGTGCGTTGCATGCATTCATCATATTGTACGGTGCGTTGCGTCGCGCCGTCATGAACATCCCTCATGCATTGTCATGCATTTTATTACAAGCGTTGTCATGCATTGTCATGCACCTCGATACATACATCGCCTCGCACATCATTCATGTTGTCGTGCATCTCCTTGTTTTGCATTATCATACATTTCAAAAAGAAGGAACGAGCGTTGTCGCGCACCCGAGTTCACTGGCATTGTTTTACATTTCGTGTGGCATGCGTGTCACACTTTGCATCATTTTACATCTCCATGGGGCACGCGTACCTCACTTGCATCATTTTACATCTCCGTGAGGCACGCGTACCTCACTTGCATCATTTTACATCCTTTGAGGCACGCGTACCTCATTGGCTTCATTTTTGCATCTCCATAAGGCATGCGTGTCTTACTTACATCTCACTTACATTTTGCATTCCGTGTGGCACGTGTGTCACACTTACATCATTTTGCATTCTTATGAGGCATGCGTGTCTCATTTGTTTCACTTACGTCATTTTGCATTCTTATGAGGCATGCGTGTCTCATTTGATTCATTAAGCATCGTTTACATCATTTTCCATTCCGTGTGGCATGCGTGTCACACTTGCATCGTTTATCATTCTCATAGGCACGTGTGCCTCATTTCCATCGGCACGTGTGCCTCGTTTTCATCGGCACGTGTGCCTCGTTCTCATCGGCACGTGTGCCTCGTTCTCATCGGCACGTGTGCCTCGTTCTCATCGGCACGTGTGCCCCATTTCCATCGGCACGTGTGCCTCATCTTCGTTGGCACGTGTGCCCCATTTTCATTAGCACGTGTGCCTCCCCACTTGCATAGGCACGTGTGCCTCCCCATTTTCATAGGCACGTGTGCCTCGTTTGTATTGGCACGTGTGCCTCATTCCCATAGGCACGTCTGCCCCATCTTTGCATTGGCATGTGTGCCCCATTTTCATTGGCACGTCTGCCTCCTCGCTTGTATTGGCACGTGTGCCTCATTCTCATTGGCACGTGTGCCTCATTTCCATTGGCACGTGTGCCTCGTCTTCATTGGCACGTGTGCCTCATTTTCATTGGCACGTGTGCCTCATTTCCATTGGCATGTGTGCCTCGTCTTCATTGGCACGTGTGCCTCATTTCCATTGGCACGTGTGCCTCATTTTCATTGGCACATGTGCCTCCTTTCCATTGGCACATGTGCCTCGTCTTCATTGGCACGTGTGCCTCATTTCCATTGGCACGTGTGCCTCGTCTTCATCGGCACGTGTGCCTCGTTTCCATCGGCACGTGTGCCTCGTTCTCATCGGCACGTGTGCCTCATTACCATCGGCACGTGTGCCTCCTCACTTCTCATCGGCACGTGTGCCTCATTACCATCGGCACGTGTGCCTCCTCACTTTGCATTGGCACGTGTGCCCCATTTTCATGGGCACGTGTGCCTCCTCATTTGCATCAGCATGCGTGCCTCATTTACATTGTCTTACATAGTGCCTTTTTATACACATTGCGTGCACGTGTGCATTGCTTTACTTACATGTGTTCAAGTTCCTTTTTATACACATTGCGTGCACGTGTGCATTACTTTACTTACATGTGTTCAAGTTCCTTTTTATACACATTGCGTGCACGTGTGCATTGCTTTACTTACATGTGTTCAAGTTCCTTTTTATACACATTGCGTGCACGTGTGCATTGCTTTACTTATATGTGTTCAAGTTTCTTTATATACACATTGCGTGCACGTGTGCATTGCTTTACTTATATGTGTTCAAGTTCCTTTCTATACACATTGCGTGCACGTGTGCATTGCTTTACTTACATGTGTTCAAGTTCCTTTTTATACACATTGCGTGCACGTGTGCATTGCTTTACTTATATGTGTTCAAGTTTCTTTATATACACATTGCGTGCACGTGTGCATTGCTTTACTTATATGTGTTCAAGTTCCTTTCTATACACATTGCGTGCACGTGTGCATTGCTTTACTGATATGTGTTCAAGTTCCTTTTCATACACATTGCGTGCACGTGTGCATTGCTTTACTGATATGTGTTCAAGTTCCTTTTTATACACATTGCGTACACGTGTGCATTGCTTTACTTATATGTGTTCAAGTTCCTCTATATACACATTGCGTGCATGCGTGCATTGCTTTACTCACATGTGTTCAAACCCACTATCTTGCTATACACATTGCTTGCATGCGTGCATTGCTTTACTCACATGTGTTCAATCCTACCATTGCTCTATACACATTGCATGCATTGTCACGCACTTTCGATTGCATTGTCATGCATGTTGCTAACGATATTGCACCTGTTAAGTTTGTTTTCTTTTCAGGCACGATATTGTATGTACGGTTCATTTGAGGCTAGTGCAACCGGACGAGCCGCACAGGTATTGTATCCTCTGAGAGAGACGTATTGAGAATTGCATAATTCTCTTACATCCTTTCTGCATTTGTAGTGTAGTTTGGTGTATGCTAGCTTATAACTGTTGCATGTGTGCTTCGTTACAGCTTTCTTTGCATGATCATAAGTTATGCTCGGCTTCTTACATTGTCTTGCATTTTGCCCCTGCCTTCGGGCGCATACCTTGTTTGTCTTGCATGTTTGTCCAAGTCTTCGGCCTTGTCAAAAATGGGTCGTCTCTGGGCTTTGACATTCACTCCCGTCATTGTTATGACTTTCGAGTTCTGTCAAAGAGGGGCAACTGTAGACACCCCATTTTTGACCGTCCTCAAGGCTTGGACGTCACCGTTTTGAACACTCGGTGATTATCCATGTTTCTGTTTGTTTGGAGTTCCCGGAGTTCTCGACTACGCGCCTTGCCTCAGGATCTCTGAACTCGACGGTTTTGTGTCTGGTTTTTGCACCAAACACTTGTGTTTTGCCTTGGAGGGGCAGGGAATGCCTTGTGAGGCATCCCCCACACACCACCGGCAGTGGCTAGAGGCCACCAGCTGTTGTTTGTGTCACACCGGCAATATATATTGCCCGCCGGCACTCTTTATTGCCGGTCGACAGTCATTTTTGGCTAGCCGACTACTGTTTCATCTGCTTTTTCAGATATTTTGAAACAGCTGTTTGGCATTGGCTTCCCCCTCCATACACGTGTATGGAGGGATGTCCCTCTTGTTTGCTTACTAGTGAAGCATTACAAGATTGCCTCCTCTATAAGAGGAGGCCTTCTCTCCCCTTGTTCTAAGGTTAGGAAAAATTGGGAGAGGAGAGGGAGAAGAGCTCTAGTTTTAGGTTAGGGTTTGTGTATCTATCCTATATCTCTCCCTTAAGCTTAGTGTGTGGTGTTTTGTCTCACTATTGCACACAAGCACCTAGTGCTTCACCTTCCTTTGGCTACTGAGGTTCCAAGGCTTGTTCTTGCTATTTTTGATTGGATTTAAGCTCAAGGAAGGCAACAACATCATACATTTGTGAAGGTGGTCAACAAGGGTAAGAAACTAGCCTCTTATTCCCCATTTTTGCATCCTATTTCTACCTATCTTAGAGCTGTTTTTGTGTGTTTAGGTGGTATAACATAAAAAAGTTCTGTTTTTAAGCCCTCTTGATTGTTTATTAAGAGTGTTTTGTGGTTTGGGCGTGTTTGACCACCCTTAGGCCTTGAAAGGCCCCTCATTTTGTATTATTTTGGTGCAAGTTTCGGAGGACTTTGGTGTTTGGGCCTCTTCACACACTGAAATCTTGAGGGATTTCAGTGGTGGAGATGGTGCCTTGAAGTCTCCAAAAGGGGAGGGCCACCCCCTCTCCTTGTTGTCCTTGAAAGGGACCATTTTTGGTCTCTTAAGGAAGTCTTTGTTCAAGTGTGTGTTGAGCATGCCATGGCTGTATTTTATGCTTATATTTCCATGTTATAACTTTGTACTAAGTTGGTTTTGGCACTCCAATACATGTTTAGTATAGTTGCCATGCAATGCCTCCTTGATCCCTTAACATGCCTTAGGTTGTTAGCCCTTGTTTGAGCACGTTTTAGGCTTAGACTTGTGAATGTTTTATGCTTATTTTTCCATGTTTTAGGTCTGTCCATAGTTGTTTGGATTGATTTTGGCAATGCTTAGTATAGCTTCTTTGCATTCGTAGCTTGTTAGGCTTGTATACCTCAAGTATGTGAATGTGTAGCATGTGTTGCTTGCATCATTTTGGTGGTTTGGAACCATCCAACATGTAATATCAGTCCCCTTTGACATGATCATATGCTTGCCTTAGTTGCCTCTTTGTTGCTTTGAGAGCATGTGTTGTATGCCCTATGTCTTGACCATTGTGCATGCTTTTGAATTTGAGCCACTTAGATGCCATCTAAGTAGTCCTTTGGGCTTGATTTTGCGTACTGAAGCTCTGATTTTAGTTGCTTAATTCTTGCCATGTTAAGTCTTGTCAAGTGTAGTTCAATACCCTTTGACTAGCCTTGAGCACTTGGACCATACTTGCATGCTTATGCTTGTCTCATTTGGGTTGGTTTGGCACCATATTCTAACATGATTTCTAGAGCTCATATTGCTTGCTAATTGTCCATGTTTAACTTCTTTTAAGTGTGCTTAAAGGTTGTTTGTTCGATGCTTAAGTTGGTGCCTTAGCATGTGCATGTGTGTATATGTGTTTGGCCCTCATATTTTAGCATTTTGGCCACTGATTTTAGGCCTAATTGGAGTTGCCTAAGTCACGTTTAAGTCTGCCCCTTTGCTTGGTTTGCATGCTTGCCTTGTATGTGCGTTTGCATACTAGCATTCTCGTTTGCATCCCCATGTTGCATACTAGTTGACATGCTTAGGATTGTACACATAGACATGCATGCCTTGTCCCTTGATTTGGTGATGGGAATTGGGCCCCTTTATTTGTTTAGTTTGCATTTCATTTGACATGAAATTTGCACCCTTGATTCTTTGGGCCATCATGCATGAAAATGTGTGATTGGTGGCCCGAGAATCGAGGCACATCCTCCTTTGAGTCACAAACATGATAAGGAATGTGTTTGGTGCATACATAGCTTGAATAGCATTGCCATGCCAGGCTCTGTCCTCTGCTGCTGTGAGTTGCAGGTTCTGTAGGAATTTATTGCCGGCCGGGCAGTATTCAGTGCCGACTGGCATTCAATGGATGACCGGTGGATATATTTTGTGCCGATGGGCCACATCCTAGTGCCGGTGGTTCATTTCCTCCAGCCGGTGGGATTCTCCAAGTGTCCAGAGAGGCATCCTTGAGACTTTGGAAGTTTTCAGAGGAACAAAGTAGGGAAAACAGAGGCAAGCTAGGCATGGCAGTGCAATTCCGAGCGGAATCCTGAGCGCGCATGCATTGAGCCCTCGCCCGAGGCGGTTTACTGTTTTTCTTAGATTAATTGATTTGTTAATTTAATTAATTTGTAATATTTAATTAGCTTGTGTAGTTAATTAATTTGTATTATTATTCGGTCCCTCCGAGTTGAGGGCAAATATGTAATAAGTGTGGGTGAGTGGTGTGCATGTCTTCCAACCCCCCACTTCTTTCTTCCCCTTTTATTACCTGCTTATGATGGTAAATTAGGGGCACGTTTATTTCAGCATACCTTATGCAATGCATGCGTGCATCCCATACATTTGTCTTACATGTACCGGGCTCGGTACATCATACAAACCGCATTGTATCTTCAAATCTAACTTGAATACGTGCACCGAATGATTGCATTTCACATGCCATTTTAGGGTTAGCCGAGCCTATCCTAAACTGCATCTCTGTATGTGTTGCATTAGCCACTTGCCATGAACTAAGACATGCATGTTTGCTAACTAGTTTATTGTTTTGGCATGGAGTACGATGTAAGTATTTACGCTTTAGCATATCGCATGCGTGGTGAATGGTTGCCATGACAGTATGCTTACCATGTGGCTAAGTGCTTATATGAGATAAACTGTTTGAATGCCTGTGGGTGGAGGTTGGATTGCTTGAGTTGGAAAGACTCGTTGAAATCCGTGTTTTAGCCCTACTTGCGAGTAACAAATTCCGAAACGCTTTCAAAACGAACGGATATGCAATGCTTGTTTCCAAATTAGGCGGATCTAGTCTATACTTGTTTGCTGTGCGCAATAACATAGTAATTCTAGGCTAATAATCGGAATAAGAGCACATAACGTTTTCAAAATCGGATATCACGGTTAGTAGAGGCCGGTCTTCGGACCGGGCGAGAGGGGGTGCTCATAGCTGCCCTTCCCCGATCGTACCCAAGCTTCCGAGCCAAGACAACTTTGGTGATGACGGACACGTGGCCTTCGGCACCGAGTCAGGGTTTCCTAAATTTCCCATTTTAAAAATATTTAGGTGGCGACTCTGTATCTGGCAAAGCAGTCCATGTTTGGCACTACTTTTCAAAAAATCTGTTTTTCTCAAAACGATTTGCCGGATTTGGACTCTTTGGTTCAGATTAAGAACCGTGACACAAATCGAGTCCGAACCGTAAAGTGAGGCCCAAGGGCGCGCGTCTACAGCTGTCCCCCTGACAAGATCCCACAGATCAGTAAAGTTTCCTTACACAGGTTCAGAGAGCTTGGGGCGTAAACAGAATCGTCTGAAGTAATGGCGAAAAACTACCTTGCAAAAAAAGAAATAAAGCAAAGAAAACAAAAATCAGAAACCACACCACACCTCAGCTCAGACACTAAGAACACGCAATTGCAATCATAAGCTGAAGAACTGTACTCAACACTGATTTCTGCCCCAAAACTGATGCCCAAACTTGCAACTGATATACACATTCCTGTAGAGTTTCACTCTAAAAGCACATACCAATTAAGTGAGAGCCAAAACACCCCTATGATGGGGTAGGGGTACCCTGTCCTAGTTTTGTCAGGAACTAGGGTTCACTATTCAAGCAAAGTTGTTTCACACAATCTTGAATTCAGGTAAGTAACCTGTCCTAGTTTTGGAACAGTCTCTATGGCTTTCGATATGTAACTAGGTCGATTGGTCAAAAAGGATACCTCAGCAAGACCACCTAATATACCTCTCACACCTAACACGGAGAAGTGAAATAAGGATCAAATAGTACAGCGGTAGTCCAGATCCAAGGGTTGTGTTCCCATCGTGGCAGAGCCCGTAATCGGTTAGCCTTTTGGCAAGCTCTTCCAAGCAAGCCTCCAGCAAACCGTTTAGGAATAGCAGATGGCAAACACTATGACTTAAGCACACTGATGCAAATGCAAATGCAAATGCAAAGAAACACATAAGTGTAGATAAAATGTCATATCATGAGTTCAAGTCAAGTTCTCTCAATCCCCAGCAGAGTCGCCAGAAACTGTAGCTCGGCTTTTTTGTGCCCCCTCTCGGGAGCTCGAAAAGAAAGCCCTATAGTTCGGACCCCCGTGGTTCTGAATCTAATCTCACAAGTGCAATGTGAAACTGATAAACAACAAAGAGTCCAAATCCAGCAAATCATTTTGGAAAATTGTTTTTGAATCAAAAAGTGCCAAAAATTGGACTGTTCTTCCAGATACAGAGTCGCCACCTAAATATCTTATTTTGGAATAATTTAGGAAACCCATGACTCGTGACAAACGCCACGTGTCCGTCATCACCAAAGTTGCTTTGGCTCGAAAACTTAGGTACGAAAGGGGAAGATCATGAATTGAGCACCCCCGCTCACCCGATCAATGATCGGCCTCTACTAATCATGATATGATTTTTATAAACATTATGTGCTCTTGTTCTGGTTGTTTAAACTAGCTTTACTATGTGATGTGCACAAGCAAGTATAGACTAGTTTGCTCAATTTGGAACAATTCAACTCTTGTTTGTTTGCAAAAATGGTTTGAATTTGCCACATCAACTGGGCTTAAAGTTTGCGAATTTACCACCAAAAATAGTGGGCTTAAAACATGATTTGCCACTCAACAAAGTGTACTTAAAACTTACATTTGTTAAATCGTTCCAATTCAAACAACAAGCCTTCATCCACAGGCATTCAAGCAGGTTAGCAAATAAGCATTTAGCCTCATGGCAAGCATGCTAGACATGGCAACATTCACATTCATGCAAGTATGTTAAAGCATAAAAACTCACCTAGTACTCTAAGCTAAGAAAACACGAGTCTGAAAAATATGCATGATTCCTAACTATACAAGATGCCTAATACAACACATACCATATGCAATTTAATAGGCTCGGCTACTAATATGGCATATGAATCGATTTGATGACATGCGATTAAACACGTATTCAAAGAAGGTATCGAAACAACAATGAAGTTTGAATGATGCGCCGAGCCTGGGTGCATGTAATACAAATGAATGGATGTAAGCATAATGTAGGTTAATTGAGACATGTCTCTAATCTAACCATCGAAAGCGGTTAAGTAAAAAGGAGAAAGACGTGGGGTTGGAAGACATACACATTATTACATTTGCTCTCACAAAGGAGAGTCCGAATGAATAAGAGCTACCTAACTAGCAACTAAGCTAAGCTAATTAAGCTAATCTAATTAAGCTAATTAGACTAATTATTACAAACCAAATGAATAACTAGTTAAGCTAATTACTAATTATTACAACACTTTAACTAACTAGTAAACTAATTAATTAATTTAAAACAAGAATGTACACGAACTAAGCAATTAAGACATTTAACTACGCTGCCACTGCTCCACCTCGGGAAGTGGAAGATGCACATGCTCAGTTTTTGCCAGAAAAGACCTCTGTTTTGCTCTCGAAAGCCTCTGTTTGTAGGGTTGAGCATTTCCAGAACCCTCTTGCTCCATCTTACCAAATCTTTGCTGAGGTTTACATCAATGGCCTGCCGGCCATGGATGGATGTTACCGGCCCTCTGTTGGTCAAAAGGTTGGTCTACCGGCCATTTATGGTGCATTGTCGGCCACCAATGGTGCATTGCCGGCCACTGATGCATTGGATCACCATGCTGCAACAGAGTACAAACTGAGGAAAAAGAGGGTTTTTCCAAGGATTGCCTGCACAATTCACCTCTTATTTTCATGGACAAATCCAAGGAATTTCATTATATGCTGGCTTGTGCTTCAAGGTGTGCAAGCTCAATGAATGCAAAACAAGACACTCAAGAACCATCACCCTATTATGCATGATCAAGGGCAATGGAGACCTAGGAAAGTGGCACATTTCATCACTTTTGAGTATGAAATGTCCCATTTTCCTTGTGCTCAAACTAACATCCGATTTGAGCACATGCAATGCAACACAAAGAAATGCTTATCTTGCCTCTTTTACTTGCCAATTTTGTTTACACATTTTAGTTACCAAATTATTTTTTAATCAATTTGTCCATTTGTGAATGTCCTCTAAGATGAAAGAAGTGACAACGCAGGGATAATGTAAGGCAAGAGAGAGATCATGCCATTGATAATGAACCCTCAAAGAGGGTTAAACCATTAAGCATGACCTCAATCTTAAGCTTAAAGGATCCCAAGCTTGAAACAACACTCAAAAGCAAATGAAAGAGTGAAGCAAAGAGGGAGGTTGTAGAGTTTATAGTGCTAAAATAGAGTGAAAAGAAAAAAAAAATAAGACCAAAAGATACTATCAACTTAAACAAGAGGTGTCTAAGACCCTAAAACACCAACTTGTGAGGACTTTTACACAACAACCATGCAAAACAAGACTCAACTGACCCAAACAGCCCAAAATATAGTTAAAGTAGTCTATTTCATAGGCAAAAACATGCTGGACTTGAGCTAAGTTAAGCTAGAAAAACATGCTAACATATGAAGTTAACTAGACTAGCAAACAAGACACAAGGAGGGGAGGCTAACCCCTCCAATTTTAGACTTCAAAATGAGTTTTTTGCCACTGAAAAACCTCTGAAATTCAGTGGTTAAAGGCTAAAAAAAAAAGTAGTTTTAAAATGGGAAACAAAAGTGCAAAGGCCTTAACAACAAGGAATAAATAGGGATGAACCACCCCCTAACCTTTAATGGCCCAAAACACCAATTTTAGCCCATGAAAATGAAGTTTTTTATAGCTCAAAATCAGCCCATAACAGTAGGAAAAAGATGGAAAAACAAGTAAGCAAAGTAAGCTTAAAAGGCTAGTATTATACCTCTTGAAGAGAAGAGTGATTCCAAGCAACAATTCAAGCCAAAAACAACTTGTAGAGCTCCAAGAGGGCCTCAAACAACCTCAGCTCAAAGATGATCACTTTTGGTTAAGGGTTGATATGCAAAAGTGTAGTGTAAGTCGGCAAATGTGTAGAGAAATACAAGAGAGAGACAGACAGAGAGAAAGAGACGGAGAAATCTGGAGAGAGAGAGAGAGAGAGAGAGAGAGAGAGAGAGAGAAAATTTTGAGTCTTAAATCTTCTAACCTTCAAACATGAGAGAGGGCCTCCGTATAAATAGAAAACATGAATTCTATACAAGGAGATCCAGCCCTTCACGTGTGGGTAGATGCAAGCCTCTATGTAACCAGCTAGTACAAAATATCTGCAGAAAATATTGGTGGTCGACCGACCATCAGTGATGGCCAGCAAGGCATCATTGATGGTTGGCAAGGCACATCAATGGTCGGTAGGCCAGAAGCCCTCATTAGCAGCCCTCATAGATGGCCTGCAGGCCACTGTAGACGCGCCCCGCGAGAACTCCCCGACATCCTCATGCGCGATGAGAAGCGGCGAATCTCGTTTTGTTCTCTGAGCTACTACAGTTCGGACTCAAATGTCACAATTCTTAATCTGACCTTACAAAGTGCAATGCAAGATTGATAAATCACCAAAGAGTCCAAATCTGGCAAATCGTTTTTGGAAAACTGATTTTTATAAAGAAGTGCCAAACATGGACTGCTTTGCCAGATATAGAGTTGCCACCTAAATATTTTATTTTGGGGGGATTTAGGAAACCCTGACTCGTGCCTAAGGCCACGTGTCCGTCATCACCAAAGTTGCCTCGGCTCGCGAACTTGGGTACGAGAGGGGAAGGTCATGCAATGAGCACCCCCGCTCGCCCGATCAAAGATCGGCCTGTACTAAGCATGATATTTTGTTTTTGAAAACACATGTGCTCTTATTCCGGTTATTAAACCTAGAATTACTATGTGATGCACATGGCAAACAAGTACAGACTAGATCGCCTAATTTGGAACAAAAAATTGCATGTTCGTTTGTGAAAATGGTTTGAAGTTTGCTACTCGCAAGTAGGCTAAATTCGGGATTCGATGAATTGTTCCAATTCAAGCAATCCAACCTTCACCTACAGGCATTCAGGCAGTTATATCAAATAAGCAGTTAGCCTCATGGCAAGCATGCTTTCATGGCAGTCAATAACACATGCAGTATGCTAAAGCGTAAACACTCACAGTGTACTCTGAGCCAAAACAAAGAACTGGTTAGAAATCATGCATGATCCTAGTTCATGTTAAGATGGCTAATGCAACACATACAAAAATTCAACTAAAATAGGCTTGGCTATTCTAGAATGGCATATGAAATGCAACTTGGTACATGTATTCAAATAGGAATTAAAATACAATGCAGTTAGTATGATGCGCCGAGCCTAGTGCATGCAATACAGATGAATGATGCACGCATGCAAGCATAAGGTATGCTAAACAAAATATGCCCTAAAACTAACCATCGTAAGCGGTTAAGTAAAAGGGAGAAAGAAATGGGGGTTGGAAGACATGCATCACACACACGCACGCTTATTACAACAATGTGCCCTCTCGACGGAGGGACCGAATAAGAAGCTAACTAGCTAATCTAAGCTAATTATACTAATTATTACATAACAAATTAATTAACTAATCCTAGTTAACTAATTATTACAAAACAATTAAGCAGCTAAACGCATTAACTACATAAGGGTACAAAACAAAGCATAAGCTAGCTATCTAAGCATGGCAGCTAAGGAAAGCAATAAAACAGGAGCCTCGAGGTGAGGAGTTTATGCATGCTCGGTCGCTTCGTTCTAAAATCCAACGCGATGCCCCGATTTGCCTCTGTTTTCATTTGTTCTCAGAACCTTACACCAAGCTCCAAAAAGCTGAAACTTCACCTTGGGAGTCTTGTGGGAGGGTGGCCGACCACTTTTGGTCTCTGCAGCCATGGCCAACCACCTATCTTTGTTGAAAGCCAGAAAAAGTGGTCGGCCAGCTAGTTTTTCTGGCTGGCCGACCAGTTGTTGCTGCTGAATTCCAGTTTGCTGCAACAGAAAGCAAGAAAGGGCATGGCAATGTATTTGCAAGATATGTGTGCATAACCACCCTCTCTATCATGTCATGAACTCAAGGGAGTGTAGTTCTTGACCCTCGGGCCACCAATCGCGCATTTCAATGCATGATGGCCGAGAGGCGAAGTTGCACGATTCAATGTAAAATGAATGCACAAGTAAACACATAAGGCCTAAAACTCTATAATGTATGATCAAGAGCATCGGCGACCGAGAATTGAGGCACGTTTCATCACTTAAGTATGAAACGTCCCTCGTTTCTCGTGTTTGGACTAACACCTATTCCAAACAACAATGCAATACAAGTGACATGGCAAACATGCAATGTGATATGATCAACTTAACAAAGCTAATGACATGCGAACGATGCTAATGCATCGATGCACAATGCAATACAATAAGGGCAACTTAGCAATGTTAGGAACATGCATACTCAATGCAAAGGAACAACTTGGCATACACAATGCTAAATGACAACTAACATATGTAACGTAATGAACATGGCACATTCAATGCAATGATCAGTATGGCATACTCGATGCAATGTGACCTAAGCATGCAAACAACATGGTATATACAATGCTAAATCAATCATGCAAACAACATGGCATACTCAATGCTATGAACTACATGGCATACACAATGCACAATGGACTTAAACCAAAATGGATAGGCCTCAACCATGCCCAAATTAGTGGCCATATGATGAAACCAAGGCACAAAAGGCAAAGTATGCATGCACAATGCATTGGCCATTCAACCAGGCCCAAGAGCACAACCCTCAAGAAGGCTCAAAGAGTGACAAAAGTGGAAGTGTAGCAACACTATGTGCACTGAAATGAGGTAAGAAATGATGCCAAATCATTCAAACAAAGCAAGTAAAGCATGCAAGAACCCTAAAGCATGAAAGCTAACAAAGAGGATTACTCTAGAGACATGCAATACATGGTACAAAGGCATGAACCAACCATGGACAGAGCTAAAATAGGTCAAAACACGGACCAAAACATGCTAAGATGGAGGCTCAAATACCTAGACATGCAAGCATACAAGTAAGGCAATAATGCACAATACTCAAAGGCATTCAAAGCATGAATGAAGTGAGAACATGGCAATGCTACATACTATGAAATGAAGTATTAAATGATGCCAAATCATGTACACAACACAAATGAAGCATGCTTATGGTGCTTAAAGCTTGAAGCAAGCAAGAGTACTTGTACTACAACTATGCAAAACATGAAGCATGTGACCAAGGCAAACCAAAACAGTCCTAGAACATGTTAAAATAAGTCTAAAACATGCATGGAAGGAAGCCAAAACATGCTAGCATGAGGGGCACAAGACATGATGCATACAAGGCAAATAAGGTGGATTACACTACACTTATTAAGACCAAGCATAGAATGACTGAAGCAACAAAAATTAGAGTTATATCATGGCAAAATAACCCCAAATAAGCACTGAAATGATTGCTCGCAAGCTAAGGCATGAAGGCATACACACTGGTTCATGTTAAGGCATAAAGGGACAAACCCTCCAACGCATTGAATAGGTGATAAATGCAAGTGCATGAGCATGAAACATGAACTGAAATCACATAATAAATGATGCCAAATCATTCAAATAGTCCAAGTAAAGCATGCTAGTGGACTTGATGCACAAAGCTAACAAGCTAGATTGAACTACGGCTATACAAAGCAAGGCATGCATGGCCAAAACAACCAAAATCAGAGCTAAAGCATGTTAAAACATGGACAAAAGCTTCATAAAGTTAAGCCAAAAGCCTGCTAGAATGACGTGTGAAAACATGATGCATGTTAGGCTATTTCAAGGGAATACACTACAAGTGCATGGAGCATGCAAAGGGTGACCAAACCAAACCCTAGCAAAGGTATGACATGGCAAAACATCACCAAAAACATACTGAAATGGGCTCAACATAAGCTAGAATGACATGCTACTTCAAGAAGCATACAAAGCTAGTTTGTGTGATTTACACTACAAGTGTATTAGGCATGCATGGAGTGACAAAACCAAGTAAAAAAAGTGCCATGCCATGCTAAAATAAGTCCAAATACAAGCTAAGATATGGTCAACATAAGCTTAACAAACATGCTCACACATGAGGCTAATGAAGACAAGTATTGAAGACACAAGGAGAGGGAATGACCCTCTCCTATTTGGGACCTCAAAACACCATTCCCACCACTGAAATTCCTCTGAGCTTCAGTGGTGAGAAGGCCAAAACAAGGTGGTCCCAAAGGCTCACAAAAGCAAGGCCAAACAAGGCCTACGAGGGGGTAAACAACCCCAAACACAAAAGTGACCTTAAACAAACTTTTAAAGCACACAAAAACAGAACTTTTTTCAGTAGGAAGCTAAGCTCAAAATAGAATTCAAAAGGGTCCAAAAGCTTAAACAAGAATGGGGGATTTAAGGGTTAAAGACTCACCCTTGAAGACCACATTTACTACTCCAACTCTAGCACACCTTTTGAACCAAAACCAGTCCAAGAACTTCAAGAACAACCTCAAAGGACCTTAGCTCCAAGGGTAAGGTGTTTGAGTGTGTGTTTATGTGTTAAAGCAAGACAAAACTACACTTTTGAACACAAAACAAGAGCAAAATGAAGAAGTATAGATACAAAACTATACGTATCACTCCAGCACTTTTTTTCTGACCCTAGAGGAGGGAGAAGATGGTTCTCTCTTATAGAGAACAGCAAAGCTTCTTGGAGAAGCTAAGGTTCAAGGCAATCCCTCCATACACGTGTATGGAGGATAGCTTCAGTTCCCTCCAGCTGTGCCAGCTGGAGGAAAATATCTCCAAAAAGGTGGCAAAAAGTAGCCGACCACTTGAAATGGTCGGCCAGCTACTTCAAGTGGTCGGCCGACCACCACAAGTGGTCTCCCAAGACAACAAGTGGTCGGCCATGGTGGGAGATGATCAGCACACTAAAAACAAGCCGGGGGGTGTGGCCGACCAGAAAAGGTGGCCCAAAGACCCAGGAGACCAGTTGTCATATCAGAAAACTAGCTAGCCGGAAGAAAAATGGTCTCCAAGGAGAAATACTGGTCTCCCACCCTTGTACCACCTTCCAAACAAGGAAAACAAGGTTTATACCAAAAACAAACCAAAACGGATACAAGACGAAAGTTCGGGAGGGAAAGCGCGCAGCCGAGAGCCTCGAAAACTAGCTAACAAGCTCCAAAAGTGGTTTACGACCACAAAGGTGGTCTCCCAACCCACAGTGGCCCTCTAGGCCAAAGAAACAAGGTGTGGTTCAAAAACCATGCCAAACGGAGAACATTAAGCGGTCCTGAGACAAGGCGCGCGACTGAAGGTTCCGAAAACCAGAAACTAGTCTCCAAACGGGAAAAGTGGTCTACGATAGCAAAAAGTGGTCTACAACCACAAAGAGATGGTCTACAAAACCTCTCCCTCCCTCAGGCAAGGAAAAAAGGCCTGGTTCGCAAATCGAGCCCAAGCTCCAAGAGTTCAGAGGTCCGGAGGCAAGGCTCTCAGCCAAAACTCCGAAACCTCAAAACGAGCACAACATGCACTATCACTGAGCACTCAATCGATGACGACTGAGTCTTAAGGTCGGTCAAAAATGGGGTGTCTACAGCCACCAAAGACTGCACGGGGGAGAGACCAAGACATGGTCCAAAAAGGAGAGAAAAAGGATGCAGGGTTTGGAAGGCTCAAACCTGTGGTGTTCCGCTGAGGACTTTGAGCGCTTGGCGAGCAACCAGACTCGTCATCGGATGTACCTGCAAGAACATCCAAGTTTTGAAGGGCCATCAAAAATGGGGTGTCTGTATCATGCTATAAACCTATATAGATTGGCCTCTCAGGAAACATAGTAACTTCCACATATGAATAATGGTCAAATTGAAAGTATGTAAAGTTCTGCTTTGATTTGTATGTTTGTTTAATGCTATCTGGGTGCAAACCATCACCGGATATTTGCAAAAAGGATCAATGAAATTTTGGAAGACATGATTCTGTTCTGACTCTAATATGTTTCTATTCTGGAACTAATATATCTCTATTTTAGGATTACCTTTACTAATTGTGAATAAGATGTCTATATGAAATTGAAACCATAGTTATGTAATAATATTTCTTTATCGTCCAAAATTTTTTGCCATAAATTGGCACATAAACCTTTATCTGGGGATATTACATCAATACCTTGGACATGAACTAATATGATGTAATTTTGAGGGAAACGAATGAACCTTGTACATATTGTGTAAACATTACTAATATACCTAAGCGAAAAGATTTTGACCTCCGGAGCTAATGAACTTTCTTTGGAAATAATAGACTACTTTTCCAACTTATATAAGGTTGTTAATACATGCTTATGGAGTGCAAGGGAACAAATGACAAGGGAATTAAAAGGCCAGAACTATGGTAGTGTGGCAATGAACACCTAACGATAAATGATTGAACTAAGTAGCCACAGATATATATATATTTATATACGTCCAAGAGAATCTGAATTTGTACGGAAATAATGACTCGAAAATTGACCATGCCAACGTAGTGCTAGTAAGCAAAGGAATCAAGGAATGTGTTTGAGAATTTTGTGGTAGGAGAGATCAATAGGAGTATATTTAATAAATGTAAGAAACATTGAGTTGGAATTAGTATTCTTATATTTGGTTGATTAGCTATTGGAGAATTTATAATTCATTTATATGGATAGTTAAAACTTAATCTGAGATTGTTAAAGATAATTAGCATGAGAACAATTCAATGTATCAAGACCACTATTTCGAGTATTTAAACTATTTGTGAGCAAAATGTCTACATATTAGCGGATTTCGAAGCCAATTTGTTCGCTATTGGACAAGAAGTGTTTCTTTGTTAGTTGGAGGATTTATATCATATGGGAATGCGATACTATGACTATCACTATGACTTAGTGCCATAGACAGGATCACTAGGATATAATGTTGTACATGAATAGATTTTCTACCCGCTAAGCAAACATTGACTAAATGTCTAAACGAGTTGTGTTCGACTGAGATTAAATAATTTTTCATGTAGAACTAGGGAGCAAATCCCCATCGCATTTAATTTGTTATTGACGGCTTATGACTCGTATGAACATGAATACCCGAATTATTATTACAAAGGAATTGGTGGACTAAGAAGTGGAATATCCTAATGTTGTGCCAACACTTATTTATTGGAAGACTTCGTATGGTATGTCAATAGATGAGTACTTTGATTTATTTGAAGTTGAGTAGGATCAGGAATATCATTTGTGATCAATCCTCGAGTATTTGGAAGACATGTGGGTTAATTGGAAATATATGGAAATATATGAATTATTAGAAGAGATACGGTTAGCTAAAGACAGTATCTAAGTTTCAGATGGATGAGAGTAGTACAATGTGGTTAATATGTTTTGTGGCTTAATGTTACGAAGTTGACTTCGAAGTCTACTCTATATTACTGAATAGCCTTTAATGACATTAAGAACTGGGATGAATCCTAATTTGGGTTATTAACCATTAAATAAGAATGAATGAAACTACTGTGAAGAAAGTTACTTAGGGAAAGAGAAATGTAACAGGACAAAGACGTACGATTTGTTTTCCACAAGATTAATACAAGTTTAGAGGACCAAACTTCTTAAAAGGGGGAAGACTGTAATAACCCTATCCCATAGTATACTTTAATTCCTTAATTAAGCATGTGATTCATTGTTTGGGATGATCTAAATAATGGTACTTTTTTACTTTTTACGAAAAGATGTGCAAAAAAGTAGAGATGTGACATGACCTAAAAAAGATAAAAAGATAAAAAGTGTACTTATATAGTACACCCCAAACAATTTTGGATTTTTATCTATTGGTCGTAGGAAAACCTGTTGAAAATTTCAACTTTGAACTAAAAATTGAAAACCTTAGAGGCGCTAAAAACCAAAACTGATTAATTACTTGCGATCAGCATAATTTTTAGAGCCTAATGAGAGGTTTGGTAAAAATTTGATTCAGAATGAATTAATTAGATTTAATTAATTTCATTAAAATAAACCTTTGGTTATTCAAGTTCATACTTGAATTAATTAAACCTAATTATTAAGCAATTGGCCTAATTAAACTAGATTATGTATATATATATAAGCCTTAGATTCTAGAGTCTTAGAGATAGACTCAACAATACTTTGCTGGAGAAGAAAAGAGAGAAACAAGGAAAGAAATAAGGGGCTTCAACAATAATTTCCTTCCATCTAATTGCCTGACTTGGGACATGCTTTTGTTGTTGGACAATCTTTCACCTGATGTCCTATTTCTCCACATCTAAAGCACGCTCTCGTAAGTCGATGACATAACGACCAATGAGGCTTGAGACATGTTGGACATATTGGGACAAATTTACTCCTTCTACATTCTTGCTTAGAACTACTTGTCTCTCCAACCGTGAAGCTCTTAAATTCACCCATTGGTTCTCCTTTCAACTTCACGCCTAGCTTTTTATTTCGATTTTGAACATTAACATAGCATTACATAGCTTTCACCATATTCTCTAAAACTTCTTTTACTTTGTCTAATTGTTCCGATAAAGATCCAATCTCTACTTCATTCTTACTTTTCACCATCCTTTTCCTAAAAACACAGAACAAAAGTTGACTTAGATCATAACATCATACATAATCATTTAAACTCTATGGTTCAAGATTTCACACAATATCTTCACCATATCAACATACCATCTTATGTATTATACACCATAGTGTCATAATTCCACACACTTCATTAGTCATCAAATACCTCAATTTGCCCAAATATTCGCTTAATCTAAGTTTACATATAAATCATAGGACTTCCAAGGAGTTCATCAAAGATTCTACTTCCTTGCAATACTATATTTCCACAGTAATATACTTAAAATCACTAAGGTTCCAGTTAAAACAACAAAATTCCATAATACTTTTAACTTTTTGTCTTAATATGAAACTTGTTAAACAAACACATCCCAGTTTCTTGTAATCGTCGAAATTCCATAATAACGTTTAATTCTTACCCTCAATACTTAGCCTATGAAATAACTGCATATACATTGTTCTGAATGCACAACATATCACTTACAAAATGTGTGCAACTTAAATCCATTCTAAACATTGTAATGCTCAATGGACACGTGTGTGAGATATTAACTCGTATTCTGATATCACTCTTTCATGACCCAAACCTATCCCTAAAAGTTTGGATCATAACCGGCCAGTAATCACTCGATTATCTACGGCCTCATGCAAAGTACAAGATATTTAAAATTATGGGGCCTGAAGTAGAAGTAAATATTATAAATAACATCCATTGAACAGTGCTTAAATAATCAGGACAAAACACTTACATACATATCATGGTTTCCAAACATAATTATATACATAGAAAGAGCAAGTCATTAAGTTTACATATCCATGAATCCAACATAACAAAACCAAACAAAAGACAAAAGCTCCATCTTGGAGACTCGACATATTAGGTTCACAAAAGCAATTCCTGAGGTTGACTCTAAGGTTGATCTCCAGGTTGATTACCTACGTACATATAAAATAGAGAGCGAGAGATGAGTAATAATAAAGTAAAGAGTTAATGAATAAATTTAAACTCAAAGATAACATTTTATCATAGATCAATAAACTTTCTGAATTTAACATTCAATAGCTTATTCATATTCAAATTTCAAGAACCGACCTCGAGTCCAATCATATCAAAACAGCCTCAGGTATAATCATACAAAACGATCTCAGGCCCATCACATTACGGAACGGCCTTGGGCCCAACACATTATAGAGCGGCCTCTTGCCCAACATATTACAGAACGGCCTGAGGCCCAACATATTACAGAACGGCCTGAGGCCCAACATATTACATCATATCGTAAACGGAACGACCTTGGGTCCATATATCAAACGGAACGACCTTGGGTCCACATATCATTCATTTATCATTCATTCATATAACATTCGTAAAGCATTCCATTACATTCATAAAGCATTCATCGAAACTCATTCATATCATAACATAAGGCAATTTCAGAAATCTATATACACAACATCCATATTGTTTTCAAAATAATAATTACGAACATATTTATACAAACTTATTACTCACAGTGATTTAGGTCTTGCAATGATCTCTCGTGCAAGTGACCTACATAACATAACACACATACAAATTATTTCTCATTCGATAAACAAATCGCTCAATTCATACACTTTTCTTTTTAATTCATCATATTATTTCTCAATAGGTTTCTAATTATCTTTTAATTCTCCAGAGGGTTGAACTAAGCTTGGAAACACATTCAAAAGGTCAGAAAGGTCAATAGAAATCCACAGAATATCCCCCGTTTTCTGCATGTGTGGAAGTCCCTAGCTGCACGTGTGGAAGCTACCACACGTGCAGGCTACACGTGCAATTAAAATAGTGTATCGCGCTCTGCTCTGTCTTGTATTCCGCCCGTGCGGGGCTCACAGCCGCATGTGTGGTTCTAGGTAAATTCAGGTAGTCCGAAATTGGGGTTCGAAATTCAAGCCTCCAAACTCAATTGCAAGCCCAAATTTGTGCAAAACTTCTTCAAAAACATGATATACTAACATACTTCAAGTGTGATTCAAGCTCAATTGAATCAAACTTGCTTTAATTCCAAAATCAAAGTTTTAACTTCCACGAATTCAAAGTTTTCATAAAGTATTCTTCCAAACCATATATATCTGATAGGGTAATTTATGTGTGAACTTGGGCCGAGCTAAGACCGGTTAGAAAATGGACCAAGCTATGGGCCGAGGTAATGGCCTGCATATCTTGGTCCTTGATCCTGTCAGTTTAGTCAGATATGTCTGCTAGTAGCCTGGTCTGGGTGCTCTGAACCAAGATATAGATGGAAGGAGAACCGAGCTAGATGATGCCCCAGGTATCACCGAGCTAGGTGAGCCCAGTTAAAACTGGTGTAAGGCACGGCAATGCTAGCTTGGTTGTGCTGCTACCAAACCGCGGTTAAACCATCTCACTTGGTTAAGCAGTGAGGACGGTGTAAAAAGATAAGCATTATCTTTGTGATTCCTAGGAGGACTCTACTAAAAAGAGTTGAAGTCCTGCTAGGATTGTGCCAGACGGAATCTATAAAAGCTCATGACAAGACCTATGAACAGGTATCGCAATTTCTACTCTCAAAACACAAAGCTTTTTGTCTATTGTCTATTTGCTGACTTAGGCATCGTAGAGGTTTCTGGCACACACCCGCCAACTAGCTCACGTTTGTGTTTTCAGGTAGTAGAGTGACGATGTTTGGAGGAGTACAAACTTGATCAACTGGATTATACAAGAAGATTATTTCGTGCTCGTACAATATCCATCTCTTGTTTGGATGAATTCCACTCGTAATCCTTTTACGTGCAAACCCTAGAGTTCATATCTTGTTTATCTCCAAATTTGAACTCAAATCAAGCAAAATCAAAGAATTAAAGCTCAAATTCTTGAGTTTAGCTCAAGTAAAGTTATATCTCAAAACCCTAACTCTATTAGGTGAGTAATCTTTATTTTAAATCCTTGAATTCATACAATTTGTAGGTTAATTCCAAGAGCTTTAGTGGAATTTCACCTACCTTGAGTCAATTCTTGAGTTTTACTTCAATTTCTCCAAATCTCCTAGTTTTTCCCAAGTTCTTGTTGAAGCCCTTTATTTCTTTCCTTGTTTCTCTATTTTCTTCTCCAGCGAAGTGTTGTTGAGTCTATCTCTAAGACTCTAGAATCTATGGCTCATATATATATATACATAATCTAGTTTAATTAGGCTAATTGCTTAACAATTAGGTTTAATTAATTCAAGTATGAACTTGAGTAACCAAAGGTTTGTTTTAATGAAATTAATTAAATCTAATTAATTCATTATGAATCAAATTTTTAGCAAATCTCTCATTAGGCTCTAAAAATTATGCTGATTGCAAATAATTAATCAGTTTTGGTTTCTAGCGCCTCTAAGGCTTTCAATTTTCAGTTCAAAGTTGTAATTTTCAACAGGTTTTCGTACGACCAACAGATATAAATCCAAAATCACATAAATCGCACACTTAACCATGCAAATCCACATCAAACATAAATCACATGCTTAATTAAGGAATTAAAGTATAATACGGGATAGGGTTATCACAATGTTACTTTGGCAATATAGTCCAAGAAAAAAACAAAATATTTTACTTTGTCTTTACTCAATTATACGCCTCTTTTTTAAGAGGTTTATGAAGCAAAATAAATTGGCCTATCCTTTTCACGAAATAAGGATCCAATTGAGGGGTTTTGGCTAAATTTTCAAATTAGAAATTCATTATAAAAAAAAAAAAAGGCCTGTGTTCAAAGTTATTTTTAATAAAAAGTCCAAATTGCATCAGAAAGGTCCAAAACTTTGAGGCCCAATGTATATTTTCAAAACTTGGAAGGCCTAAATTTAAATAATAAGGACAAATTACCCACAAATCATTTTTGAAAAGTGTATATTCTATTTAATCCTAACACTTTTTAGATAGACCCAAAAGTCCTATACCTATTTATCTTCTCTTCTTTCCCTACACCTTACTTCTTCTCTTTATCTCTCTTTCTCTAATATCGGCGATAGGACAAATAACCACGATCACGACCACGCCTTCCTTCTTTTCTTTCTCTTTTGCATCTATAGTCACCGACGACCACCAGTGATTAGGGTTCATGGGCAACCACCGAGTACCAATTCCTTGCTTCGTGCTCACCGACGGCGAAAAAGATGAGTTTTCGATAAAGAAGATGATTAAGTAGATCCACATCAGATTTGAATAGATCTAAACTATAAAATAGTTGTCAGAGTACAAGTATCTCTTTCATTCCATCTCTCAGTTTTAAATCCTTTTTTGTACTACACACTTCTATTTTCCTATTATAATGGAGAAAATTTTCAAGTTTTGAACAAGTTGTTTTCGAGTTTTAATTACAGGCGGTGAAAACTGTAAAATTTTACAATTTCAGTTTATTTTCTTTTTATTTATATTTTTGTGCTGAAATGAATCATTCTTTAAAATTGTTAAATTTTGCAGTTTCATAAATTTCTTTAGAACTGTAAAATTTTACAGTTTCATAACATGTTTTTCAATTTGATTAATAAGGATAAATACTTAATAGAATCATACTTTGAAACTGTAACATTTTATAGTTTCAAAGCTTGTTTTTCAATTTGATCAATATTGAAAATTATTTGCTTAAATCCTACAAAAATTGAAAATAACATATATATTTTTTTCATTGTTGCTGCTTGTTGTTCTTAGGTTTTTTTTCATCTTTCAATTTATCAATATTTAGCACATTTTGTTATTTTTTCACATTAAAATTTCTCAGTTTATTATTTTTTTTTTAGCAATATTCTAGACATTCCGGTGAGTTTCCGGCGATATTCTTGACGTTCTGCGAACATTCTAGACATTCTGACAACTTTCGGTGAAGTTCAGAATATTTCGGCGATACTCTGACAAATTTCCGGTGATATTCTGGCAACTTCCTAGTGATGTTAAACATTCTGGCGAGTCTCCGATAATCGTCTGACGAAAGTCCGGCAGTAGTGAAATGTAACAGCGTCTTTAAATTATTATTATTTTTTATCTAAAAATATGATCTTTTTGGTAACAATTAAAATATATAGGACCAATTGGTACACTTGATTTGTTTTGGAACTAGATGATTTTGAATTTTGTGTATGAGACTTATCAGTAAATTTCCCAAATAATAAAAACTAAAGCTTGACTTACTTACGAGTAATTCTATTTGCACCCAAATAATAATTCAGTATACTCAAATAAAATTTAAAATTTTAGTTCCTATTATATCATAATGTAAATTTACTAATAAGGAACACACATTAAATTCTAAAATAAAATATTATTTTTTTCCTTATAACACATTCAAACTACTTATACATATTTTTCATATTCAACTCAATATTTATTTATTTTTTTATATTTTTTAATTTTTTTTTTGGTGTCTATCTCTGAAATTGAAATCAAAATTATTATTGAACCAAATCGCTGAAATTGTACCAAACAGTGAGCGCAAGAGTGACAGGTATACAATATATACATATATAAATACAATGCTCCAATCGAGTTTTTCTCTTTCCTTTTTTTAACCTATTCGTAAACCCCTATTTACCCACAAACATAAATATTGCTAATTTTACTTCCTGAGTTTTGATATATTTTATATATATATATATATTGAGAAAGATTAAGATCATTCATTCATAGATACAGATAAATAAAAGCCATATTATATAAGGGGGGATGGTAATCCATCGGACTATTAGTCTTGGGATATATTGTCTCGGGACTATTTGGTTGGACTAAATTTGTATCCTATGTTTGTTTAGTCATGGGATTAGATGTCTGGATTGGATTATTTTTAGTTATCCAATGTTTGTTTGGAATATTATGGAGAAGAATAAATGCTCAAATGACTATTTTAACATTTTCAATTATTTACTAGGTAATAGCAATATTAAACATAGCTTTAATATTTTAATTATTTTTAACTAGATTAAATAAAAATTTGTTTTATTTTATTTTTTGCACAATATTTTAATTATTTTAATTTATTATTTTCAATTAAATTAAATTTATAATTTATATTTTTTATTTAATATATAATTTTAAATTAACGACAATAAAAAATAATTTTATTTAATATATAAATTAAATTTTCAACAACACTAAAAAAATTTAATTTATAAGGCCATAATTTATAATTTATTATTTTTAAATAAATTTAATTTATAATTTATATTTTTTATTTAATATATAATTTTAAATTAACAACACTATAAAAATAATTTAATTTAATATGTAAATTTAATTTTTTAACAACACTAAAAAAATTTAATTTATAAGGCCATAATTTATAATTTATTATTTTTAATTAAATTTAATTTATAATTAAAATTTTTTATTTAATATATAATTTTAAATTAACAACACTAAAAAAACAATTTATAAATGTTCAAAAGATTATTTTATCATTTTCTAATTATTTGCTAAGTAATAGCATGGAGGGTAAAATGGACATTTCACAAAATAATCCCATGGAATACCAATCACATGGTTTCTATCGCACCCTCCCCCATGGGATAGGATAGTCCCATATTTGTGAGACTAATAGTCCGGGAGGACTACTAGTCCAGAGCAAAAAAAATAAAACAAATAATAGACTATTAGTCCGGTGGGACTAATAGTCCAATCCCACCTCCTAATCCTTCAAAACAAACACACCCACATGTATATATATATATATTCTGCGAAAGATCAAAATCATTCATTCATATAGATAAATAGAAGTCATACAAAACGTGAACAAAGTCAACCCTTATTTGGCTTCGTCACGAGTGATCTGTTATATTTAAGAAATTTGAATTATTGTTTCACAATTCTTGTGTGGCTGAAATTCATCGTCCACTTTCGTCATTTTCTTAGCTGATTTCATTGTTTTTGTATGTAACTAAAAAAAAAAAGTTGTAATGAGGAATTTGTTTAAATTTTTTTTGAAAGTGATGTAATTTGAGATTTTTGATTTGTTTATTATATGAGTGTATCATGAAAGATAATTTGAAGAAAAAAAATAAGACGTATTGAGAGTAACTTATAATCCTAAATAATTTAATAAATTATATTGAGAAATTAGATTTACTTAATGATTTTTTTAGGTATAAATAGAATCCCCCTTACCTATATTCGTTGATTGGAAAGAAAACCGAGCTTTGCCCTAGAGCAAGAAAAGCACAGACGTACACGTAAAAAAATGATTGAAATTCAAAAAAGGAGAAATTGATTCTCACAATTTTCATCCATCACAAACATTGAAGGTAAGCAAGAAGGAGAAATTTGAAGGCTAAGGGGGGGATTTGGGATGTTTTAAATAAATGTACTTTTTAATTTTTTATAAAAAATATATATATAGAAAAATAGAAAAAGTGAATAGAAAAATAGAGATGAGATGTTGATAGATATTGATTGATATGACTCAAATAAGTGTATGTATATAAAAAAAATATGCTTTTTTTAATGTATGCCAAAAACCTATACTAAATATTATTCATCTTCTTACAATATTCATCTATGACAAACATTGAGGCCATGTTTGTTTGGGTGGACATGAGCTTGGGATTGGACTAATAGTCTAATAAAATTATTAATCCAATGTTTGGTTAAACAATTGAAGTACGGACTAATGATTTTAAACTTGACTATTAGTTAAGATAGGATACATAATCCAACGGATTCGTAGTCGTAGGACTATTAGTCATGGGAATGCTAATCCAGTCCGGCCAAACAAACATGGCCTGAAGGTATTTACATTTTCTCTTTATTCTATTTATGAGATTAAATTATTCACGGATTACGGAAAATCAGTTAAAAAGTGGGCTCCACCAAACAAGCAAAAGAATAAATAAATAAATAAAAATTAAAAAAGTAGAATTTTCTTAAAAGTGTTTTCTAGAAACTAAAACCAAACAATCTGATTAATTTTTTAAAACTACCTTTCTTTTTTTTAGAACATTAATTGTCATAATTAATAAATTTAAAAGAATGAAAAAAAAAAAAAGAAATTCTTGTTAAAGGGACTAATATTTTTGGATAATGAAAAATAGAATAAGAGACTAATATTTTAGAACGGATTGAGTAATTTATTTTAGATCTCTAACATTTCTTTTTTTTTTTTTATAGGAATTTGGAATTGGTGAGCTAATTTTAGAGCCAACCTCTATGATTCAAACTATTCACCTTTTAGTATTCATTAAATATAATATTTATTAAAAAAATTAAAATAATCGAATATTGATAGATATATTTGTATTACAAGAATGAATAGTTATTACTAAAATTATAACTATCATACATTTTTTAAAAATAAATATGATTTAAACATATAACCATCAATGTTCGATTAATTTTTTACATAAATTTTCTATGAGCATTGCTATTCAAGTCCAAAAATTAGATTCATTTTTCAAGCCTAATAATGTGATAATTAATTAAGATATCTAAAACAACACTCTCCCATATCTTTTCTAACTATCAACTAATAATATGACTTGTGAGATTAGATTATTCAAGATGAATAGTAAACAAGTTATTTACGAAAAACCAGTTAAACCACTCCTCTTCTTCTGATTTCCCTTCTCTGTCAAATCACTCAACCTCCATTGTAACTTCACATTTTCTCCCTGAACAACGCCGGTTTAGGTAGGTAAGAAGGGGTGATGTATATACTGGGGTCATAAGAGATGGCCAGTGTATGGATGAGGTTTATATACCGAGGTGGGTGAACTTGATCATGTGGTTGGAGAGGATTTGTAGTGACGTTGGGTTTTTGAGGAGCTGCTATCACCTTATTGTCTATGAAATCTTCAATCTCATGGTGCAATCTATAGCACTGATCAATGTCAAGACCATGTTGTTGGTAAAAAGCACAGTATTTGGCTGGGTTGTGTTTAAGTGAGAGAGGATCGGGCAGTGAGCGTTGTTCTAACGGTTTAAGATGCGTTTTTCTGATCAGGACCCCTAGGGCTTTGGATAGGGACATGTAAAGCAGGGTGAAGACCCTTTGGCCTTGGGCCTGATGGCTTGAGGTTTGTGAAGTTGTATTAGAGGTGTTGGCGAACGGGTTGGCAGTTTTGGGTGTGGTGGTGACCATGCTCACATCCGAAGGCTGTGCAGAGGTGCCACCAGTCGTAGCTGCATGTAAAGGGCCTTTTGGGCTGTTCCTTCTCATGGTCTATTAACACTTGCTTCATCGCATCCTCAATTTCAACTGCTATTTCATGGAGCTTAGTAAATGTAAACAAAGATAAGACTATCATTTTCTGTAATAATCTTCCGTGCAAGTTACGGACCACCATTCTTTTTCAAAAGGCCAAATAGTCATCATAGAGGCCTTAGCCCTCCAATGGATCACAAAATCCAAGAAGCCCTCCTTCGACTCCTGGCGAGTTGCTTCGAGATCACGAGTAGTGACCTCAATCTGAGTATTGTAGGAGTACTGCACTATGAAGGCCTCGGCCATTTCCTCCCAATTTCTCTTCACAGAGCCTTCGAGCTTGGCATACCAAATGGCCGCTATACCCGACAGGGTTTGGCCGAAAAACGACAACTTCTGTAGTTTGGTGAGACCCATTGGCCATAGGATGTCAGAGAATAGCCGTAGATGGACCATGGGATCCCTGGAGCTGTCGAACCGATCTATATGCGGTATCTTGAATCTGTCTGGCAGGGTTACTGCGGCATCGATATATCCATCCTCAATATCATGGATTGAATTCACGCCTTACACCCGTTTGAAGAGCTTTTCTAGCTTGTTGACCTTCAATGCAGTGGGGTCAACCTCGAATTCAAACGGCGCCTCCATTTGGTAAACTGGTGCCTTGGAGATCTGAAGTGGGATAGGATCTGCCTGAATGCCTGCATTTTCCTGGACATTAATTGTGACCTCGAGTGCCGAAATTCCCGTTGGGGGTGCATGGGATGCAGAGGCTACTGCTGGTTGGGGTTACTGTTGCTAGCTCTATCAATCAATTCCGTTTGGCGAGCTATGGTCTCAGCTTGGCGGGCTGTGACCTCAGCTTGGTGGGCAGCATCTAGCTGCATAGTCTCAATAGTCTGCTGGAGCTAACGAAGCATATCTTCAATGCTGACTGCAAAATACTAAGTTATCAGAACTAGTGAATACTCTCTTTTTGGAGTAGAAGCAGATAACTGGCCCTGATTGGGCACAAGCAAAGCAAGTGGTGACTGGTGAATTGATGATTGCTGAACTGGTGAGTTATGTCCAACCCTCCTCCGTCTTGTAACCGGCGGGAGCGAAGCAAACACTGGTTGTCCCCTAAGTAGATCTCCAAATCTGTACAGTCTCCTGACACGAGTCCAGAGTGCTTGGGGGGTAACAGAATTGTTTGACGCAATGGTGAAAAACTACCTTGTAAAAAGAAAATAAAGCAAAAGAAGAAAAAAAAAAAATCAAAAACCGCACGACACCTTGACTCCGACATAAACAACACGCAGTTGCAATCATAAGCTGGAGAACTGTACTCAACACTGATTCCTGCCTCAAAACTGATACCCAGACTTGCAACTGATACATACATTCCTGTAGAGTTTCACTCTAAAAGCACATATCAAGCAAGTGAGAGCCAAAACACCCCTATGATGGGGTAGGGTTACCTTGTCCTAATTTCGTCAGGAGCTAGGGGTTCACTACGCAAAACAAACGGTTTCATACAATTCCTACATTCGGGCAAACAACCTGTCCTAGTTTGGAATAGTCTCTATGGTTTCTGATATGCAACTAGGTCGATTGGTCAAAAATGATACCTCAGCAAGACCACCTAATATACCTCTTACACCTAATACCGAGAAGTGAAAGGAGGATCAAACGGTATAGCGGTAATCCAGATCCAAGGGTTGTGTTCCCATCGTGGCAGAGCCCGCAACCAGTCAGCCTTTTGGCAAGCTTTTCCAAGCAAGCCTCCGGCAAACCGCTTAGGAATAGCAGATGGCAAACACTGTGACTTAGGCACACCAATGCAAATGCAAATGCAAACAAACACATAAGTGTAGATAAAACAGCATATCATGAGTTTGAGTCAAGTTCTCTAAATCCCCAACAGAATCGCTAGAAACTGTGAGCTCGCCTTTTTCGTGTCCCCTTTCGGAAAGTTTGAAAGAAAGGCCTCACAGTTCGGACTCCCGTGGTTCTGAATCTAATCTCCCAAGTGCAATGTGAAACTGATAAACACCAAAGGGTCCAAATCCGGCAAATCTTTTTGGAAAATCGATTTTAAAACAAATAATGCCAAAATTGGACTGCTTTGCCAGATACAGAGTTGCCACCTAAATATTTTTTGTTTTGAGGAAATTTAGGAAACCCTGACTCGTGCCAAAGGCCACATGTCCGTTATCACCAAAGTTGCCTCGGCTCGGGAACTTAGGTACGAGAGGGGAAGGTCATGAATTGAGCACCCCCGCTCGCCCAATCAAAGATCGGCCTCTGCTAATCATGATATGAGTTTTTATAAACATTATGCGTTCTTGTTCCGGTTTATTAAACTAGCATTACTATGTGATGTGCACAATCAAGCATAGACTAGTTTGCTCAATTTAGAACAATTGCAACTCATGTTTGTTTGCGAAAATGGTTTGAATTGGCACCTCAAATGGGCTTATAGTTTGCGAATTTGCCACCAAACATAGTGGGCTTAAAACATGATTTGTCACTTAACAAAGTGGGCTTAAAACGCACATTTATTGAATCGTTCCAATTCAAACAATAAGCCTTCATCCACAAGTGTTCAAGTAGTTAAGCATTTAAGCACATAGCCTCATAGCAAGCATGCTAAACATGGCAACATTCACACTTATGCAAGTATGCTAAATCGTAAAAACTCACCTAGTACTCCAAACTAGAAAAATATGAGTTAGAAAATAATGCATGATTCTTAACTATACAAGATGTCTAATGCAACACATGCAATATGCAATTGATAAGCTCGACTACTAATATGGCATATGGATCGATTTGAACAACATGCGGTTAAACACGTATTCAAATAAGATATTGAAATGACAACGCAGCTTGAATGATGCACCGAGTCTCGGTGCATGCAATACGAATGAATGGATGCAAGCATAAGGTATGCTAATTTGAAACATGTCCCTAATCTAACCATCAAAAGCGATTAAATAAAAAGGAGAAAGACACGGGATTGGAAAACATACACACACGCACGCACACTTATTACAACATTACACCCTCGCGAAGGAGGGTCCAAATGAATAAGCTAACCAACTAGCGACGCTAATTAAGCTAACTAGTTATTACAAACCGAATTAATTAACTATTCTAATTAACTAATTATTACAAAACAAAATCAAATAACTAGTTAAACTAACTAATTATTTACAACACTTAATTAGGTACAACTAATTAATTACAACATGTACTTGATTTAATGCTAATTAAACTAATTAGCTAATCTCGGGAAGCGATTGATGCATGCATGCTCGATTCTTCACCTGAAAAGCCACTGCCTTGCTGCTGAAAGCCTCTGTTTGCACATTTGGTCACTAAAAATGTTGCCCACTTCCAGAACATCTCTACCCCACCTTGCCAACATGCTCCTCAATTTTCATTGGTGGTCGATAGGGGGCCGATCGGCTACCAATGGTGCCCGGTCGGCCACTGCTGGTTTAAACTTTCTTATTGCAACAGAGAGCAAAATAGAGCAAAACAGTGTATTTCTCAAAGGTTGTTTGCACACTTTGCCTCTCATTTTCATGCGGAAATCAAAGGAGAGACAAGCTTTGGTTCACAAACCATCAATCAAGCAATTTCATTGCATGATGGCTTATGAAACCAATTGTGCAAGTTCAATAAATGTACAACAAGACCAAAATGTCCATCACTCTATCATGCATGATCAAGGGCAATGGAGACTAAGGAAAGTGGCATATTTCGTCACTTTTGAGTATGAAATGTCCCATTTTCCTTGTGTTCCAATTAACGTCCGATTTGAACACATGCAATGCAACACAAAGAATGCTTATCTTGTCTCTTTTACTTGTCGGTTTTGTTTACTCATTTTAGTTACCAAACCATTCATTAATCAATTAGTCCATTGGTGAGTGTCCTCTAATGGAAAGAGGGCTCAAACCACAAGTTGTTTTGGGCATGAAAGAGGCATTACACTGTTGGTAATGAACCCCCTAAGGGATTAAACCATTAGGTGTAGCACCTCTATTTCACACTTAGGCAAACAAGTGGTTTGAAACCACTTTCAAAGCAAATTGAAAGTAAAGATTTGAGGGGGATTGCAGAGATTGATTAAGTGAATGATAAAAGCACTAAAACGTGCAACCAACTCGAGCCAATGATAGTTAAAACCTTAAAATACTAAGCTAGTGAAGGAAATAACACTACAACCATGCCATGCAAGGCTCAAATGGCTTAACCAGCCAAAAACAGAGGCAAAACAGCCCTAAATATAGTCTAAAACATATTGGACTTAAGTCATAAAAAGCTAAAACAATAAGCTAATACATGGGGTTACACTACAACCATGCAAAACAAGACTCAAACAAACTAATCAGCCCAAAGTAGAGCTAAAACATGTTATTTCAGAGGCTAAGACATGTTGAACTTGAGCTACGTTAAGCTAGAAAAACATGCTAACATGTGAAGCTAACTAAGCATGCAAACAAGACATAAGGAAGGGAGGCTACCCCCTCCAAATTTGGACTTCAAAATAAGTTTTTTTCTACTGAAAAACCTCTGAAATTCAGTGGTTAAAGGGCCCAAAAAAGTTTATTTGAAAGTGATGAATAAAGGTACAAAAACTTTACAAACTAATGAGCAAGAAGGGTGAACCACTCCCTAACTAAAAAGTGGCCCAAACCAGCACTTTTAGGCCACAAAAACAGAGTTTATCTCAGTTCAAAACCAGCCCCAAAATAGTAAGAAAAGATGGTAAAACTAGCTTGCAAAACAAAGTAAACAAGGCAAGTAAACTACCACTTAAAGCAAAGGGCAATTTTAGGCACAAAACCATGCTAAAACCACCTTCAAGAGCTCCTAGAAGATCCCAAATAACCTCAGCTCCAAGGTAAAAGTATTTGATTTAGGATGTGTATGCAAAAGTGTAGAGAAAACAAGCAATTAGGCACAAAATTGTAAGAGAGAGAGAGAGAGAGAGAGAGAGAAATCTAGAGAGAGAGAGAGAGATTTTTGCTTTGAATTTTCTAACCCTCAAAAATGGGGGAGGAACCCCCCTATATATAGAAAAACATGCCTTGAGCTTATAAACATCCTAGCATACACATGTAGGAAGATGCAGCTCAGTGTGCTAACGGCTGGCACAGCTGGCAACAAATATCAACAAATATCTGGAAAAAGAGACTGGTGGCCATCGGCCACCACTGATGGTCGACCGGCCACACCAATGGCAGACAGGCACAAGCCATGGCCGATAGCCTCTGGTGTTGGCCAACAGGTCACCACAAGGTTCCAGGCACCAATTTTTTATCCAAAACAAGGCACAGAAAGGACAAGGTCTAAGGCTCAAAGATAGGGCATTCCGCCGAGGACTTCGAGCGCTCAAAACGAACACAAACAAACATAATCATCATATGCACAAGTGATGACGTCCCAGTCTTGAGGACGATAAAAAATGAGGTGTCTACATGAACATTAACATAGCATTACATAGCTTTCACCATATTCTCTAAAACTTCTTTTATTTTGTCTAATTGTTTTGATAAAGATGCAATCTCTACTTCATTCTTACTTTTCACCATCCTTTTCCTAAAAACACAGAACAAAAGTTGACTTAGATCATAACATCATACATAATCATTTAAACTCTATGGTTCAAGATTTCACACAATATCTTCCCCATATCAACATATCATCTTATGTATTATACACCATAGTGTCATAATTTCACACAATCGCCATAATTCCACACACTTCATTAGTCATCAAATACCTCAATTTGCCGAAATATTTGCTTAATCTAAGTTTACATATAAGTCGTAGGATTTTGATGGAGTTCATCCAAGATTCTATTTCCTTGCAATACTATATTTCCACAAATTAATATACTTAAAATCACTAAGGTTCTAGTCAAAACATCAAAATTCCATAATAGTTTTAACTTTGCGTCTTAATACGAAACTTGTTAAACAAACACATCCCAATTTCTTGTAATCGTCGAAATTCCATAATAACCTTTAATTCTTAGCCTCAATACTTAGCCTATGAAATAACTGCATATACATTGTTCTGAATGCACAACATACCACTTACTTACTAAATGCATGCAACTTAAATCCATTCTAAACATTGTAATGCTCAATGGACACGTGTGTGAGATATTCACTTGTGTTCTGATACCACTCTGTCATGCCCAAACCCGCCCCTAAAAGTTTGGATCATAACCGATCAATAATCACTCGATCACCTATGACCTCATGCAAAGTACAAGATATTTACAATTATAGGGCCTAAAGCGGAAGTAAATATTATAAATAACATCCATTGAGCAGTGCTCAAATAATCAAGACAAAAAACTTACATACATATCGTGGTTTCCAAACATAATTATATACATAGAAAAAGCAAGTCATTAAGTTTACATATCCATGAATCCAACATAACAAAACCAAACAAAAGACAAAATCTCCATCTTGGAGACTGGAGATATCAGGTTCACAAAAGCAATTCCTGAGGCTGACTTTAAGGTTGATCTCCAGGCTAATTACCTACATACATATAAAATACAGAGCGAGCGATGAGTAATAATGAAGTAAAGAGTTAATGAATAAATTTAAACTCAAAGATAACATTTTATCATAGATCAATAAACTTTATGAATTTAACATTCAATAGCTTATTCATATTCAAATTTCATTAACCGACCTTGGGTCCAATCATATCAAAACGGCCTCGGGCCCATCACATTACGGAACGGCCTCAGGCCCAACATATTTTAGAACGGCCTCGGGCCCAACATATTACAGAACGGCCTCAAGCCCAACATATTACATCATATCGTAAACGGAACGACCTTGGGTCCACATATCATTTATTTATCATTCATTCATATAACATTCGTAAAGCATTCCATTACATTCATAAAGCATTCATCAAAACTCATTCATATCATAACATAAGGCAATTTCAGAAATCTATATATACAACATTCATATTGTTTTCAAAATAATAATTATGAACATACTTATACAAACTTATTACTCACAGTGATTTAGGCCTTGCGATGATCTCTCGTGCAAGCGACCTACACAACATAACACACATACAAATTATTTCTCATTCGATAAACAAATCGCTCAATTCCTACACTTTTCTTTTTAATTCATCATATTATTTCTCAATAGGTTTCTAATTATCTTTTAATTCTCCAGAGGGTTGAACTAAGGTTGGAAACACGTTCAAAAGGTTGGAAAAGGTCAATAGAAATCAACAAAATATCCCCTATTGTTTGCATGTGCGAAAGTCCCTAGCCATATGTATGGAAGCTGCCATACATAGGGATGTAAGAAAAACTGAAAAAACTGACCAAACCGATTGAATCGGACCAAACCAGCTATATTTGGTCTGTTTTTTAACAAGAATCGGTCTGTGCGGTTTTTAAATTTGAATTTTTTTGGTTTTCGGTTTGGTATCGGTTTAAGCACCTTGTGCACCAATCTAAACCAAAATCGACTGCTTCAAAATATATTGTATTTATAATATATATATAATCTAATAATATAATGATATTAATAAGTATAATAAATTATTAACCTTAATTAATTAATCTTATCATCTTTATAACCTAAGTTTGTAAACTCTTATTATATATAATCGTAACTCTAACTCATTATTCTTGAAACCTTAATATTTTTATACTTTTTTTTCATTTTTATTTTTGTTAATTTAGGAATTTAAAAGTATGTATTAAATGGATGGATTTGATATGTTTGAAATGGTAGACAAATAACTAATTTAATGTTTTTATATAGATTAATAATTATATTTAAAAGTGACTTAAGTTTGAAAAATCCTAAACCGATTAAACCGCACCAAATCGAACCGTTTCAATCGGTTCGGTTCGGTACAATTTGATGGGAGAAGCGGTCTGTATCGGTGTTGAAAATAATAAAACCGACATTATCGGTTCGGTGTAATTTTTTAACTAACTACCGACCATACCGAACCGATTACATCCCTAGCCACACGTGCAGGCTGCACGTGCAATTAAAACAGTGTATCATGCTCTGCGCTGTCGTGTACTCCGCACGTGTGGGGCTCACAGCCGCATGTGTGGTTCTGGGTAAATTCAGGCAATCCGAAATTAGGGTTCAAAATTCAAGCCTCCAAACTCAATTGCAAGCCCAAATTCAAGCAAAACTTCTTCAAAAACATGATATACTAACATACTTCAAGTGTAATTCAAGCTCAATTGAATCAAACTTGCTTTAATTCCAAAACCAAAGTTTTAACTTCCATGAATTCAAAGATTTCATAAAGTATTCTTCCAAACCATATATATCCCTCTCTTGAATGGATGAATTCCACTCGTAATCCTTTTACATGTAAACCCTAGAGTTCATATCTTGTTCTATCTCCAAATTTGAACTCAAATCAAGCAAAATCAAAGAATTAAAGCTCAAATTCTCAAGTTTAGCTCAAGTAAACTTACATCTCAATTAGGTGAGTAATCTTCATTTTAAATCCTTGAATTCATGCAATTTGTAGGTTAATTCCAAGAGCTTTAGTGGAATTTCACTTACCTTGAGTCAATTCTTGAGTTTTACTTCAATTTTTCCAAATCTCCTAGCTTTTCCCAAGTTCTTGTTGAAGCCCTTTATTTCTTTCCTTGTTTCTCTCTTTTCTTCTCCAACAAAGTGTTGTTGAGTCTATCTCTAAGACTCTAGAATCTATGGCTCATATATATAGATATATATATATCTACATAATCTAGTTTAATTAGGCTAATTGCTTAACAATTAGGTTTAATTAATTCAAGTATGAACTTGAGTAACCAAAGGTTTGTTTTAATGAAATTAATTAAATCTAATTAATTCATTATGAATCAAATTTTTAGCAAATCTCTCATTAGGCTCTAAAAATTATGCTGATTGCAAATAATTAATCAGTTTTGGTTTCTGGCGCCTCTAAGGCTTTCAATTTTCAGTTCAAAGTTGTAATTTTCAACAGGTTTTCGTACGACCAAAAGATATAAATCCAAAATCACATAAATCACACACTTAACCATGCAAATCCACATCAAACATAAATCACATGCTTAATTAAGGAATTAAAGTATAATACGGGATAGGGTTATCACAATGTTACTTTGGCAATATAGTCCAAGAAAAAAACAAGATATTTTACTTTGTCTTTACTCAATTATACGCCTCTTTTTTAAGAGGTTTATGAAGCAAAATAAATTGGCCTATCATTTTCACGAAATAAGGATCCAATTGAGGGGTTTTGGCTAAATTTTCAAATTAGAAATTCATTATAAAAAAAAAAAAAAAAAAAAAGGCCTGTGTTCAAAGTTATTTTTAATAAAAAGTCCAAATTGCATCAGAAAGGTCCAAAACTTTGAGGCCCAATGTATATTTTCAAAACTTGGAAGGCCTAAATTTAAATAATAAGGACAAATTACCCACAAATCATTTTTGAAAAGTGTATATTCTATTTAATCCTAAAACTTTTTAGATAGACCCAAAAGTCCTATACCTATTTATCTTCTCTTCTTTCCCTACACCTTACTTCTTCTCTTTATCTCTCTTTCTCTAATATCGGCGATAGGACAAATAACCACGATCACGACCACGCCTTCCTTCTTTTCTTTCTCTTTTGAATCTACAGTCACCGACGACTACCATTAATTGGGGTTCATGGGCAACCACTGAGTACCAATTTCTTGCTTTCGTGCTCACTGACGGCGAAAAAGATGAGTTTCCAACAAAGAAGATGATTAAGTAGATCTGCATCAGATATGAATAGATCTAAACTATAAAATAGTTGTCAGAGTACAAGTATCTCTTTATAGCCATCTCTTTCCTTCGATCTCTCAGTTTTAATACTTTTTTTTTGTACTAATGAAGAAAATTTTCAAGTTTTGAACAAGTTGTTTTCGAGTTTTAATTACAGGTAGTGAAAATTATAAAATTTTACAATTTCAGTTTTTTTTTTTTTTTTTTTTTTTTTTTTTTTTTTTTTTGTGCTGAAATGAATCATTCTTTAGAATTGTAAAATTTTGTAGTTTCATAAATTTGTTTAGGACTGTAAAATTTTATAGTTTCATAACATGTTTTTCAATTTGATTAATAAGGATGAATACTTAATAGAATCATGTTTTGAAAATGTAACATTTTACAGTTTCAAATCTTGATTTTCAGTTTGATCAATATTGAAAATTATTTGCTTAAATCCTACAAAAATTGAAAATAACATATATATTTTTTTCATTGTTGCTATTTGTTGTTCTTAGGTTTTTTTTTCTTCTTTCAGTTCATCAATATTTAGCATATTTTGTTATTTTTTTCACATTAATTTCTCAATTTATTATTTTTTTGGCAATATTCTAGACATTCCGGTGAGTCTCCGACGATATTGTTGACGTCTAGTGAACATTCTAGACATTCTGACAACTTCCGATGACGTTTAGAACATTTCGGCGATACTCTGGTGATATTCCGGCAAATTCCCAGTGATGTTGAACATTCTGGCGAGCCTCCGATAACCGTCCGACCAAAGTCCCGCGATGGTGAAATGTCGCAACGTCTTTAAATTATTATTTTTTTAATCTAAAAATAGGATTTTTTTTTTGGTAACAATTAAAATATATAGGACTAATTGGTACACGTGTTTTGTTTTGGGATTAGATGATTTTGAATTTTGTGTATGGACTTATCAGTAAATTTTCCAAATAATAAAAACTAAAGCTTGACTTACTTACGAGTGATTCTTTTTGCACCCAACTAATAATTCAGTATGCTCAAATAAAATTTAAAATTTTAGTTCCTATTATATCATAATGTAAATTTACTAATAAGGAATACACATTAAATTATAAAATAAAATATTATTTTTTCCTTATAACACATTCAAACTACTTATACATATTTTTCATGTTCAACTCAATTTTTATTTTTTTTTTATTTTTATTTATTTTTTTAAAATTTTTTTTTGGTGTCTATCTCTGAAATTGAAATCAAAATCACAATTATTATTGAACGAAATCGCCGAAATTGTACCAAACAGTGAGCGCAAGAGTTACAGGTGTACAATATATACATATATAAATCAAAAATGAATCCACCACTAGTGTGTTGGCAGTAGAGTCCATCACTACTGATGTGATGGATTGTGTCTTGCTTTTTTTTTTCCTTCCTCCATGCCAGCTCATTAGAGCTGGCATTAGAGCTGCTGGATTAAAACTCCCAAGCAGTGCTCTGTATAAATACAATTCTCCAATCAAGTTTTTCTCTTTCCTTTTTTTAACCTATTTGTAAATCCCTATTTACCCACAAACATAAATATTGCTAATTTTACTTCCTGAGTTTTGATCTATTTTCTATATATATATTGAGAAAGATTAAGATCACTCATTCATAGATATAGTGGTGTTTTGAAAAATTAGTAAAAAGTTAGTTTTTTGGCTTTTTTAGTCTATTTTGTCTTTTTATTGGTAAAAAAATATGAGACGTGATGTGACGCAAAATAAGTAAAAAGTTAAAAGCTGACTTTTTATTTGATTGCCAAAATAAAAGCTATGTTGCTAATTTTACTTCTTGAGTTTTGATCTATTATATATATATATATATTCTGAGAAAGATCAAAATCATTCATTCATATAGATTAATAAAAGTCATACAAGACGTGAACAAAGTCAGCCCTTATTTGGCTTCGTCATGAGTGATCTGTTATATTTATGAAATTTGAATTATTGTTTCACAATTCTTGTGTGGCTGAAATTCATCGTCCACTTTCGTCATTCCTCTTAGCCGATTTCATTGTCTTCGTATGTGACTAAAAAAAAATGTAGTTGTGATGAAGAATTTGTTTAAATTTTTTTGAAAGTGATGTAATTTGAGATTTTGATTTGTTTATTATATGAGTGTATCTTGAAAGATAATTTGAAGAAAAAAAAAAATAGGGTGTAATAGGAGTAACTTATAATCCTAAATAATTTAATAGGATATATTGAGAAATTAAAGGTACTTACTAATTTTTTAAATGTAAATAGAATCCCCCTTACCTATATTCATTGATTGGGAAAAAAACCAAGCTTTGCCCTAGAGCAAGAAAAGCCACAGACGTACACGTAAAAAAATGATTTTTTTTTTTTTTATCGGAATAAAAAGGGCCCTGTGGTGTCATCATGGCCCCGTTGGGCCCTGACCCCGGGGTAACCGATTGCCAGCCAGGAATTAACCCCCACCAAGTGAGGGACCCACTACCAGGGCACCAATGGAGCGTGAACACATGCCACAACAGTGGACAGGAGTTGAGGGGAATTACAAAGCGTGTTCACCGAAGTGATTTCAAACACTCCCTCCCTAGGAATCGACCCTGGCACGCAGCTGCGGAATGCCCCAGATTCTCCACCAGGCCACCAACCCTGGTACACGTAAAAAAATGATTGAAATTCAAGAAAGGACAAGTTGATTTTCTCACAATTTTCATCCATTACAAACATTGAAGGTAAGCAAGAAGGAGAAATTTGAAGCCTAAGGGGTGATTTGGGATGTTTTAAATAAATGCACCTTTAACTTTCTATTAAAATATATATATATATATAGAAAAATAGAAAAAGTAAATAAAAAAGTAGAGATGAGATGTTGATAGATGTTAATTGATATGACTCAAATAAGTATATGTATATATAAAAAAAAAAATAGTATACTTTTTTAGTGTTTGCCAAAAAAAATAGTATACTTTTTTAGGCCCTGTTTGTTTTATTGGATATAAAATGGAAGATATAATATGATGTGAGATTTAGTCACGATATATAGTGAATAGGATATATGTATTGGATAATATATTCCCCAATTCATGTTTGTTGACTTGATATATAAGACTGGATATGTATTATCCATGTTTGTTTTACAAAATATATTGTGGGATATAAACAAGTAATTTTAAAGATTGCCCTTATAATATATTTTAAATACCCATATTGGAACAAATGCAAATAAACAAATTAAAAATTTAGAACTAATGCAAATAAACAAATTAAAAATTCATATTATTTTTTATTGGAACAAGTTAAAGATTCATATTAAATTCAATAATTTTTCCAAACAAAAAATAAATTATATTATATTAATGTCAACCTAATAATGATAAAAATATATATATATATATTATATGAAATTCAAAATTTATATTAAATTAAATTCAATAATATTATATTATATTAAATTCAAAATATATATTAAATTAAATTCAATAATATTATATTATATTAAATTCAAAATTTATATTATATTATATTATATTATATTAAAAAATTATATTGTATTATATTAGATAGACAAGAGGGTAAATTGGACTTTTTAAATTATATCCCAACCTATGGGATATGATATAATGGGGGGATGGTGGTATTGTATATCTTTCAATTTTGGGGATATACAATCCCATAGTATATTATATCCTCTTTAAAAAAAATTACAAATATGGAATATGTGAACCCCACAGTATTTAATATCCAATTCCACCCTTTATATCCTAGAATCAAACAGGGCCTTAGTGTATGCCAAAAAATAGTATAATTTCGATCCGACTAAGTCCATTTCAAATACGAATATAGATGATTAATTTTAGCTCGTAATAATCTGAACCAAACAAGGCCAATCTCCCACTCCATTTCTCAAAATTGTCAACAACATTTAGGATGTCAATTCCTAATAATGAGACTACTCTCTAAGGTCCTCACATAGGAGAAGGCCCTATATTTTTGTTTGTTTTAGTAATTTTTGCAAAAAAAAAAAAGAGAAAAAGTTCTTAAAATTAAAATTCATAAAATTATATCAAAGATTAACCTCATATCAAAAAAGATTAGGTGATAGTTATAATATCAATTGAAAAAGATACGTTAAAAAACTTTGAGTATGTTGTATTTGTATTGGCTACATATTTTGTATAAGCCAATTATAGTTCGACACGTGACTGGATAAGGGCAATGCGAGAAGACAATTCAAATCTTCAATCATAATCACACACGTGGCAGTTAGTATTGGTTTTTTGTAGATCTGCATAGCACTGGATCAGCAAAGAGATGCAAGATGACGTGGCTTTAACGATTACTCATATTTAAATTCAAAATCAGGAGGGAAACCTAACTGCAGATATGGTATAGTAGAGCTAACTATAAGGCAACATGATCAGCAACCATGGAAGGATGGTTCGACGGTTAGAAATGTAGTTTGACGGTTGTCATTGAGAAGTATAAATAACAGAGAAGGCCCCAGAAAGTGCCCCCAGACTCAGATCCAAAAAACCAGTTTTATCTGCTTTATTTCCTTTCCAGTTTTTACATTTCTTGTTTTTTACATTTCTATACTTCAAATTCCTGCACTGCACTTCGTTCATAAGAGTAGTTTCAAGCAGTTTGTTGCTGTAAACCTCTACGAGGCTGATTTGGATCCTTGTAAGTCTTTCATTTTACTTAATGAAATGCTATAATTGTTCTTCATTTAATCATTGTTTACTTAATTTTCCTAAACAAAGCCACCAGTAAAAGTCCTCTTCATTGAGGCTCAAAGAATTAAAACACAATCATCAGATAATTGGTTGGCAATTAATATTCTGTAAGGACTGATTGATCCTTGCTGGCACGCTCACAATTACAAAAATAACCTTCGAAAGCCAAGAAGCCAACATATATTTTTGGCACGCCCGGTGGGACTAATTGAAATGGCTAGACGTAGGAGTCAAGGAGAAAATGAACGCTTGGAAGAAGGCGTGGAAAGAGAGGTAGAAATACCTAATCCAGAGGATAATGTGATAACACATCCTGTGGAAGTACTTGTTCTATCAAAACCTATGGTCGAACAGACCAGCACTTCGGAACAAGTACCACATGTTCAAAATGTTGGACGAGGCCAAGGAATTAGACCATCCACTGTTCCATCTACTCAGCCAATGAATCCATGTGGTGGCCTAGTAGATGCCATAGGACAACAGTTAATGAACACAATGGAAATGTAGGCAACGTCCTTCATGGATCGAATGAATACCCACCAACCAACAAACACAAGACATATGAAGGAAATTTCAAATGTCCCTCAGCAAAGATTGGCTAGAGATAAACAACCTATGCAAATTAATGGACATTCTAATGGTCAAACTAGTAACCAAAATTACGAAAGACCATCACCTCAGTCTTGGTATGAACCTCTTTCGAGACCTGTGATAAATCAAAATGCCTCATTACTTAACAGTGAAGCCATGCAAGTTGGTGGATCTGGCCCAACACAAGAAAATGGCATAAGGATGTTTCCAAATCCCATGTTCGAAGCCATACCTAGCACAAGGGGCTTCACTAATCCTTTGTTTGAATTTACACCCGGGGGGTTGGAAGGGTTCCCTACAATTAGAAAAGACACAACACCTGTTCTAGCACCTTTCGCAGGTCCTTTCGCAGGACAAGCTCAGAGGAGTTACCCATACCCTCAACAGCAGCCAGCACCACAGGGACAACCAGTCCCAAATGCGCCACCATATGGACCAAAAGGACCTCAGGCACAAGGTTGTCCACCAAATCCTGTGTTTGTTCCTCCAGTAGTGGTTCAACAAGCACAAAATATGGTTCCTGGGGATCAAATTGCTAACATTGTTAGAGAGATGTACGGACCGATGGCTCAGGGGTTCAAACTCTTGTGTACAGGAAACCATATCCAAAGTGGGTAGATAGGGTACATGAATACCCAATAGGATTTAGGATACCAGATTTTGCTCTTTTTTATGGGAATGAAAACCAGTCAACGGTGGAGCATATTGCTAGGTTCGCTACTCAATGTGGTGAATTTACTAATAATGATTACATGAAGTTGAGATTATTCCCAAATTCTTTAACTGGGGCAGCCTTTGTATGGTATATTAACCTTACACCTGGCTCTATCCAAACTTGGCAACAGATGGAGGAGGTATTTCATGCCCAATTCTTCCAAACGAAGCCATAAGTTTCTATGGCAGACTTGGCAAGGTTGAGTCAAAGGCCTGATGAAAAGGCTGCTCAATTTATTGCCAGGTTCAAAAGAGCATGAAACAAATGTAAGATTGTCCTACCAGAGCCTGAGTTTGTGAGATTGGCTCAAAATGGTCTAGAGTTTAGGCTTCGAAAGAAGTTTGACTCAACTGAGTTTAGAAACTTAGTAGAACTGACCTATAAAGTGTCTAGATATGAAGTATTACTGGAAGAAGAACAAGATCGAAGTAATGCATCATACAAGACGTACTATAGAGATCCTAATTATGAGATTGATGCAGCAGAGATTGTAGGGAAAGAACCTATGATCTGCGAAGCATTAATTCATAAAGACACAACAATAGACCAGCAGTTTGAAAAGAAAGACCTTCATAAGAAATATTCTTTCTCTTTGACAAACGCAGATGACATTTTTGATCATTTGCATGCTGCAAACTTCCTGAAGTTACCAAAAGGAGTCAAAATTCCATCTCCAGAGGAACTTAAAGGAAAAGTGTACTGTAAATGGCATAATTCTTAGTCTCACTCAACTAAAAACTGCATTATTTTTCGAGACAGGATCTAAGAGTAGATTCGAAAGGGGAGTCTAAAATTCCCAGCTAAAGCAGAAAAGGCCATGGGGATTGACACTAATCCATTCCCAGAAATTAGAGAAGTGGCAGCCAATGTTATTGTGCCAGACTTCTAGAACTTGTCGTTGAAAAAATTGGAAGAGGTCAATGTGCAAATGCATGTTGCCAGCCAGACTACTGTCAAGAAAGATGCTAGAAGTCTACCAGCTATTGGACAAGGTTTTTCAGACCAAAGGGAAGACTCTGATGAAGAGGCATTGGATGATGATTCTTTAGAGGCAGCTGTCATGCAAAGAATGTGTCCCAGATGCAGGTTGAGCTACAAGTGGTTGAAAGGGCTTCCGATTGATGGGAGGCAATATTAAAAGGATGTGCAGAGGCATCCTAAACCAACTAGTGCTTATAACAAAAGGCCTTATCCAACTGGTATTAGGCAGCAACCATTAATGGCTGAGCCAACAGCCGTTAGAGTGCACTCCAAAGGCAAGAGACCTCTACATGGATCTAGACCACCTAATTATTACATAATAGAGGGCAATCATCTTGAAAGGAGATCTGAAAGGAGTTTAAGCTATGGGATCAAAGCCAGAGATTGGCCTCCTAGACCAGGCTCACACCGGATGGAAAGTGGTCACCTTCATAGAAGACCTAAATTGGACCCAAAATAGGGAGTCAGGGCCAAGCAGTGGCCTTCACAGCTAGCTTTGAAGCTGGCTTCGGAGGGAGAAAGAGATAGTTCAACAACTGGGCTAGTAGGAACATGGGTGCTTGGAGTCCCAGATTGGTTTGTCATGCAAAACAAACCTAGGGAAATGCCTACCCAAAGAAATGTCGTTGGAGACCAAGCTAGGATGGTTAAACCTCCTTTGGTGGCTCCAAATAATTGGGTGTCACTCAAGCATCCAAAAACAAAGGAACCAAATATGGTCTCAGTGATCTCTCGGTCCCAAAGGAGGAAGATGCAGCGAAGGTACACTCAATACCAAAAGGACCTGAAAGAAAGTGGAGAAATTTCTTCATTGGTCCAGCCAAAGGGCCAGACAGAGGAAAAAAAAAAGTTCAAAGTCAAATCATAACCCAAAATCGACTCCTCAAGACAAAAGGAGTTGCAGCAGAGAGCAATTGGCCAAAGTTCATTCTGAACTGAAAGCCAAAGAAAGATCCAGTTTGGCAGGATTGGAAAAAGCTTTGATGGAAAGTGATAGTGAGACAGAGGGAGAAGTTGGCCTAGGCCAAAGGAAAGAGGTGGTTAAGGAAGAGATGTTTCAAGCCTTCATGGCTGAATAGGCATTTTTGGTCGAAAAACTAGCAGAAACAGACCATTCGAAGAAAGTTACTAGTACTGAAGTGCCAGAATGCAGCATGGAAGATGCTTCTGAAGTAATTGAGCAAGTTGGCCAAGAAGAGAAACAGGTACAGCCAGTCGTCCAATTTGGCTCATTTCCTCCTGTGTCAGTGAATATGGTGCATATACTGCCATAGGAGTTTCAAGCTGAAGATGAAAACCAAGGTCAAGAAATTGACCCAATTTCAATTTTCTAGTGAAGACTCACAAGTGAGTATGGTGCAAGATGAATCCAAAGTAGCCATACCAATGGAAACTGGAGATGAGAGTGATGAAGAGGTGAGTATTAACCTCTCATACCCTTTTGAGTATGCCACGACATCCATGACACAGTATGTCAAACCCTTGTATATCAAGGCCTTCTTCGATGGAATACAGATGAACCGGGTATTGGTGGATAATGGGGCAACAATAAACCTACTTCCGAAATCTTCTTTGAAGAAACTAGGAAAGAGGAACCCCAAACTAATCCCAACCAATACAACCATTGCTGGTTTTGCTGGAGACAAACAGATGGCTCAAGGCATTTTGCCCATTAACCTGAGTGTGGGAACTACATAACAGCATTCTTCATTATCGACAACAATGCTAAGTATAATGCTCTACTTGGAAGGGATTGGATTCACACCAACAAGTGTGTGCCTTCCTCTTTACATCAGAAGATCATGATGGCCTTGTGCAATGGAGAGACAGAGGAGATCAATGCAAATCCTCAACCCTTCATAGCTTGTGCAGATTTTGCAGAGGCCAAATTGTATACTGAAGAAGTGGCACCACTCAGTACACTGAGAAATCCTAATGGATCAGCCGAAGTGATGGCTGATGAGGAATTAGCACACCTAAAGCACTTAGTCCAGGAAAGTGCTGATGAGGAGTTTGTCGTTAAAGATGACAATGATGCCTGGTTGTAGGCAAAGAGATGAAACCTAGGAGGCCAAATCTTTGGCTTTAATTCAGTTCTCAGTATTGGATATAAAATCAATAGTCCAGAAGGTGCAAGAGCAAGAGGGAAGAGCCATAACAATTGGCTGCAAGCAGGAGCAGCAACAGGTCAGATTTTTGGCTTTGGATAAATATGGTGCATTGGACATTGAAACAAAAGTCCAGGAGATACAGGAAAGAGAAGCCTTATGGACAGACTTTGTCTATGAGGAGGAGGGCAAAGATGTTGAATCAAAGAAACTGGGAGCAGGACAAAGCAAGGAGTTTGCTTTGAAGACAGAAGAAATTAAGAAAGAATTACTAGTGAGTTCCCAGATGCAAGACCCTTTGGAAGAAGTGAACTTGGGGGAAGGTTCCATATAGCAGCCCACCTACATTAGTGCTTGGTTAAATGCTCTTGACAGGGACCAGTTGTTGGTGGTCTTGAAGAGATATAAAAATTGCTTTGCTTGGTCTTATAATGAACTACCAGGATTGGATAGGTCATTAGTAGAACATAGGCTCCCTATGAGGCCTAATTTCAAGCCATACAAGCAAAAACCAAGAAGGATGAGTCCTGAAGTGATTCAGAAGGTCAATGAGGAAATTCTCAGGCTCCTCAAGGCAAGATTTATTAGGATAGCCAAGTATGTTGAATGGCTATCCAATATTGTGCATGTAGTTAAGAAAAATGGTAAAATGAGGGTATGCATCGATTTCAGAAACCTGAATTTAGCAACTCCAAAAGATGAGTACCCTATGCCCATAGCAGATTTATTGGTGGATAGTTTAGTAGGGCACAAGATTTTATCAATGATGGATGGGCACTCTGGTTATAACCAAATCTGCATTGCAGAAGAGGATATCCACAAGACAACATTCAGATGTCCTGGGAATATTGGCACCTTCGAATGGGTTAAAATGCCATTTGGCCAGAAGAATGCTGGGGCTACATATCAAAGAGCTATGAACACTATTTTTCATGACCTCATTGGAGGATATTTAGAGTGTTACATTGATGATATTGTAATAAAGTCCTAATCCATGGAGGAACATTTGTTTCACTTGGAAGCAGCTTTTGAAAGAATGAGAAGGTCCAAGTTGAAACTTAATCCTCTCAAATGTGCTTTTGGCATATCAGCTGGAAACTTCTTGGGATATGTAGTACACAAGAAGGGAATACAGATTGATCAGAATAAAGCCAAAGCTATCATTGAAGCTAGACCTCCATCAAGTAAGAAAGAATTACAAAAATTCCTTGGATAGGTTAACTTTCTTCGAAGATTCATTTCAAATGCTGCAGGGAAAACTAAAGTATTTTCTTCCTTATTAAGGCTGAAAGATGAAGATGAATTTGTGTGGACAGCAGACCATCAAACTACTTTCGAAGGAATCAAAGCCTACTTGGGCAACCCTCTAGTGCTGATGCCACCAAAGGGTGATAAGCCTTTGAAGTTGTATATAGCTACAACAGAAGATTCACTGGGAGTTTTTTTAGCCTAAGACAATGAAGAAGGCAAAGAGCAAGCAGTTTATTACCTTAGTAGGTTTCTAAGAAGGCAAAGAGCAAGCAGTTTATTGCCTTAGTAGGTTTCTAAATTCTTGTGAATGTAAATATTCAGCTGTGAAAAAGTTGTGCCTTGCATTGTATTTTGTTGCAATGAAATTAAGATACTACCTTTTGCCTACAACTGTCTTAGTAATTGCAACCACAAATTTGGTTAAATATATGTTATCTAGACCTATGTTGAGAGGAAGAATTGGCAAATGGATACAAGCTTTATCAGAATTTCATCTAGAATATGTTCCCTAAAAGGCAGTAAAAGGACAAGTTTCAGCTAACTTCTTGGCAGACCATCCATGTCAAACAGAAAGCCAAGAGATAATGGAACTTGGTATGGTTAGTGTTGAACCATGGCAAATGTGGCTCGATGGATCAAAAGCCAATGGTCTAATTGGAATTGGTGTGGTGATTAAGTCACCACTAGGGGTAGAAACCACACATGGTTTCAGAGTAGATGAAATTACTTGTTCCAATAATCAAGCTGAATATGAAGCTTTAGTAGTGGGACTCGAAATACTTATTGGATTACAAGCTCATGCAGTTGATATATTTGGAGATTCCCAATTGGTAGTTAACCAGGTGAAAGGAATTTTCAAATGTCAAAATATAAGCATGTTGTCATATTATGTTGTTGCATTACATTTGCTTTCTTTGTTTCAAATAGCAAACGTAACTTATGTCCCAAGATTCTTGAATAATAAAGCTAATGATGTGGCTCAAAAGGCTTCGAATTTCAAGAGAAGGGATAACACTCAAAGAAACATAAGCCAAACAACATATCAAAAGGTAATACCACCTTTGAATAGGAGGAAAATGGTCTTAGAGGTCAATTATAATGACTTACAAGAACAAGATTGGAGGCATCCAATAATGTAGTATCTAACTAGTCCATCTTCGAAAGCCAACAGAAAAATCAAATTGCAATCCATGCAATACATAATGTATGGTAACGCTCTCTACAAAAGAGGGGCAGATGGGTTATTATTGGAATGTTTAGGTCCAAATGAAGCATTAACGGCCATGGCTGAGGTACATGAAGGCATCTGTGGTGCTCATCAGCCTGGTGTGAAGGTGAGATGCCTGTTTCGAAGACATTCCTATTATTGGCCAACCATTCTTAAGGACTGCATAGAATATGCTAGAGGTTGCCACGCATGCCATAAGCATGGCACAATAAGGCATGTACCCATAACTGATCTGCATGCAGTTGTGAAGCCTTGGCCATTTAGAGGATGGGCTATGGATATGATAGGGAAAATACACCCACCCTCTTCGAAACATCATTGTTTCATCTTAGTGGCCACTGATTATTTCACTAAGTGGGTTGAAGCTAAGCCATATAAGGCTGTAGACCAAAGCGAAGTTATTGGATTCATTAAAGATCTGATCCACAGATTTGGCATCCCACAGACTATAACTATTGATAATGGGACTGTATTTGATGGGAAAATGGTAAAGTCTTTTGTGGCAGAGTTTGGAATTAGCCTTATTAATTCTACCCCCTATTATGTACAAGCCAATGGTCAAGCTGAATCATCCAATAAGTCTTTGAAGAAAGGAATGTAGAAAGTTGTGGAAAACAATCCCAGGGATTGGCATAACTTGTTGTTGGATGTATTGTGGGCTTATAAGACTTCTCCAAGGTCAAGTACAGGAATCACTCCTTATGCCTTAGTATATGGGCATGATGCAGTGCTACTTGTGGAAATTAATATTAAGTCCTTGAGGGTGAGATGCCAGGATCAGTTAGATTTGGAGCAGTACCATCAGAGTATGGGCTTAGAATTAGAAAGTATAGATGAAGCTAGAATTCTGGCATTAAATAGCATACTTTTCCAAAAGAAGAAAGCAGCCAAAAACTATAATAAGAAAGTCAAGCACATTAGCTTTGATGAAGGTAATTTTGTATGGAAGACAATGCTCCCAATAGGGATTAAAAGCCACAAGTTTGGTAAATGGTCACCTAACTGGGAAGGACCATATCAAGTTCATAGAGTCTTGCCTTTGGGAGCATATCATTTGAAAAATTTGAATGGATATGTACATCCCAAGAAGATTAATGGCAGATATTTGAAGCCTTATTATCCAACCGTATGGGAAACACAAGGAATAAAGTAAGTGCTAAATGAAAAGAACACGAGAACACTCAAATGATAAATAAGAATTTTTATTTCATAAAGAGTTGAGTACATGAAGCCATAGATTGGCCCAAAAGTCAGTACAATGTTTTAGTTGTTCTTTTACAATAGATGCTCTATTCTTAAGAGATGGGAACAATTGAATGGCTGTAGCCATCTCCTACTTTCGATCAGCCAGTCCTTGATTAGTGATCTGTAACTTGGTGGCAGCTCGATCTAAAGCTTGGTTGACTGTTGATAACTCCTCTTTAAGTTGAGCTTTCTTCTCCAATAGTTGAGCTCGAAATTGGGAGACAGAGGAATGTCGTTCCTTCAGTTCTGACACTTCAGCATGTACTTTGGAAACAAAGCTCTGATCTCTCAGCAATTTCTCCTTTGCAGCCTTGGCAGCATGACAGATGTTGATGTAAAAATCAATGGTGGCTGCTGCCTGAGATAAATGACTTGAGACAGTCATGTCGGATTGCTCAATAATCTTGCAGCACTGGAGGAAGCCATTTTTCATTATAGGCCTTTGTAGGGCTTTGAAAGGAATCCTCGAGAAGGATGTCAGCAACTCCAGACAGCTGTCTAGGTCTATTGAACATAAGGAAGTCTTACCACTGGAGGAAGAGCTCTCAAAAATTTCCTGTAGAGAATCAGCTAGAACTAATGGCTTAGTCTCATTGTTAGCTGTTGGAGAGGTGGAAGGTATGTCAAAGAGACTAGCTAGCCTAGCTTCGAAGATATCCACCTCATCCATTGACATGGAAGGTGCAGAAAGAGCTCTGGTAGAAGGAAGAAATGACTGCATAGGAATAGGAGAAGAAGGTGGAGTATCCTTAGCAGTCTCTATAGTTTTGGCTACCAGTAGGTCAAGAGAAGAGGGACTGGAGCTAGGCAAAGATAATGGACGATGAATTGGAGAGCTATCAGTACCTTCTCTATAGGAATCAGCTATCATCAAAGATGAAGTAACAGTTGGAATTTCCTTAGAAGGGGGAAAGGAGAAGCAAGGCTTGAAAGGGAATCAAATTGAGTAGAATTGAAAGATAAATGAGGAAAGTATGGAGTTAAACCAAAAGAAAGAGATGCAGGAATACTTGGCCTCAAGAAGGGTATGGAAAATGTAGGGCCAGGAAGTGGGAGTATTATCTGAATGGGCTCCACATTTTGAGGTTGTTCAACTTCAACTGAAACTAAAGGAATCCTTATTAGAAGAGTAGGCAAAGTAGTTGTTACTGCAAAAGAAGAAATACAAAACAATGTTAAGCTTCAGTATTGAGAATTTGAGAAAGATGAATAGAAGTACGAAGGAACTTACTGGTTTCAAAAGTAGTGGCTATGATTGGAGAGCTGCGAAGAGTATAGTGTCCAGCAGCTTATCGTCTTCTTGCAACTTCTTTTTGGAGTGCATCAGCGGCGGTAGCTTCATCCCTGAGCATTTGCTGTTGCTTCCTCTTCTCAACCCTTTGAAATACAATAAGTTCTTTGGAATGCTCTGCTTGCACTGCTTTAGCAGATGCTTCGTGGATAGGATCTCCAGTGAAATCAGCAAAAGAGACAGTTATTTTCTTCCTTCTTTTTAAGGGTGTCTTTTGCTCTTGTTCTGTCTCTTCTTTTCTAGTTCTTCTTCTTCTGCTGTGTAAACCCCCAGGTGCCTCCTCTTCAGGATCAAGTAAAAGCTTTATTTTCTTTTGTTGTCATTGTTTGCTCCTGAGAAGGTTCAAAGCTTGGACCTTTTGGGAAGAATCTTCCTGTGAGGCACCCGCACCACCTACACCAAAGAAAGAACTATAAGTAAGGCTAAAAGCATTATAAAGGAGAAGAAGAGAAAAGAAACAAGGGTACATACCTTTCTTCGAAGCAGCTCGAGTAACTCTAGGAGGAGTTGAGGCAGCAGGAATAGGCTTTGTGGTGACAGGTGCAAGAACTGTAGTAGCAGGAGTAGTGGAAGAGGTAACAACTCCAGCCCCTTTCGATTTGGCTTGAGGTACGTCCAGTACCATTAATAGGTCTTGGGGAGGAAGGGCCAAGTGTACCTCCATATTGGCCATCCACCAGTTCTGGCACCTTTTCAATATGTTACTTTGAGGAATGAAAGGGAAGTACTCAAAGTCAATAAAGTCCTGGATGAATTTAGAAGTTGCTTCTTCTAATCTGGATCTTTGAACCTTCAAGTCCCTGCTGGTAAGGCTTAAATTGGTCTGGCTGCAGAGAAGTATTGGGACCCCTTGTGAGAAGCCAAATTGCCTAGCAAATTGGGCAGGACAATAGGGCTCAGCAATGCATTTGAAAGCTCTGGGGTTCATAGTCCCAATGAATAACTCTCTAGGGATCAGAATAGAGGCCCATATGTTCTTGTGTTGGGGTGAAGAGCAGAACCTATCACTTAGAAAGGTCCTCAACCATGATGGGCCAATGTTGGTAGGTTCGAAGGGACGGAAGCTGTGAGAAGAAAGGGAAGCTGAGAGTTGATGGAAGAAAGAAAAGTAAAAAGCAAAGGTGGAAGGATAGAGTGAAACATTAGCTAACTTCATGCCATGAGTAGTGGGCTTTGGCTCCAAAAACTTTAGGCATTTAGATTGTAATTCAGTAAAATATGCAAAAAGCCAAAGTTGAAGTATCCAAAATGGACCTCCTTGATTAGCATCCAAGGGTTTTTCACAAAAAAAGGGAACATGCTCTATAAACATAGCCTAGAACGTATGGAGCTAAGGCTACCTTTCTTTGTAGGACAAGGGCTTTAGCAAGAGAGGCAAATTCAGGCATGATCCTTTGAGAAGAGGTGCAGAAGAGAAACTTGCAAAGCCAATATAATATAAAAGAAAAGAATTCCCTATCAGTCATAGGGCCCTCTCTTTTATTCTCAGCCTTGACAAAGTCACTATAAGATGAGTTAAGGAAAGGAAGGGAAAAGGGGGTTGTGAGGTTAGGATAATCTGGACCAATGGGGGTTCCACTAGGGGGACAATCCTAATAGATGGCAGATATCAAGAACAGTAGGGGCCATCATCTCACATCTGAATTGAAAGAAATTAAAAGTAGAATTCCAAAAGCAAAGGGCAGCAGGTATTAAGAAAGGGTCTTCCGAAATGGTGAACCTGGATAATTGGTGGGCGTCGAAAAGGCAAAGCTCTTGAAGATCCAGAGTTCTACCAGGGACAACCCGATCATACCATTCTTGCCACTCTGGTCTCACCGTGGGCCAGCAACGATGGGGGCGTTCATCCTCCAGCTTCCCCAGTCAAGACCACCTTCGTAAAGGAGACAATGGTCTTCTAGACGTGGATACAGAGCTGGAAGCTCAGTAGGAATCTCCCTAAAGATGGGCCCAAGCACATACTCTTGCTACTCATGATGATGAGGAATGAAGATGCGTCCGTCAATGGCGCTTTTCTTACTAGCCTTGTACTTCTCACATTCTCCATCAATAATCTTTTTCAAGGTTACAGACGGACTCGCACGCTCCACGACCGGTATTTTCAAAGAAGAAAAAGCCATTGATAGAGAGTTTTCTCAGAAGACGAAGTCGGGAAAGGGAGTACAGGGAAAAGGAAAGCCAGTAAAAGATGAAAGGGTTTGTGTGTTAGACGATCAAGTGGATTAGGAGCACAAAATAAAAGGGTTTTTAAACCCTTCTGTCTGAAAAAACATTCATTCATTTTACATGGACAAAACTCACAAAGAAGTACTAAAGGTACGAGTGTGAAAAGTTCCCCTCGATATTGATAATTATGGAGGGAAACACATCTCAAATACTATCGTCAGCTTCGAAATAAAATATTTGGCTTCGAAGCCAAATTTTGTCGCCAAAATCAGATAACAAATGGCTTCGAAGGCAAGAAGTCGACTTCGAAACACATTCCATGCCTAAGGATGCAAGAATACTCAAGTATTTGTTTACTTCAAAAGGATTAAGGACCAGTTTTAGGGTTTGTCAATGATAGTAAAATCCTTCGAAGCGAAACTTGAAATACCTTAAGGTTAGAAATTGCTATTCTAAGTGTCAAAACCAATAGTTGGTTTGATAATACACAGAAAAAATCACTTTTTTAGAATAAAACAGTGCAGTTCTTAAAAGAGGTTTCCATATTTTGGAAAATGTGGGCTGTTTGTTTGAAACAAAATTAGTTGATTTGAAATCACTTGATTGTATTAACCATATGTTGGGGAACTGGATATGATCAAATTAAGTTCCGAAGGACAAAATTGATAAATTCGAAGCTTTGATTCTAAAAGGAAACCGGTAAAAGTTGTTAATTACACTCCATAAGTTGGAAAATTTCAAATTGGGTTTTCAGTATTTCATTAGGTATGATCGAATTGAGATTCAAAGGATGAAATTGTTGATTTTGAAGCCCTAAGTTTGTTTGGCTTTGACAAATGGGGTAAAATCAGACCATGCCAAATAATAGAAAAATATCTTAAACTTTATTAAGACAAAAGCGATTACATCAGAAGCCTTCTTTGGCTAAATATTCAAGTTCATAAAAATAAGGAACATAATAAATAACAAGGTCATGAAACCTGTCCCAACTATGGTTAATGAACTTCTGTTCCTTCTTTATTCTATCTTCTATCTTCTCCAGGCTAGGCTGCTGAAGCTGATATGCTCTTACTTGATAAAAAAAGTCTTTCGGCCTTTATTTCGAATTCTATTTCTTTCAACCCTTGTTCTATCTCATCTATGTTCAAATCATCCCAGTATGCAGAGTCTTTATTCTTGAAATCATTATATTCATCAATAAGGTTCTCTGCTTAATACTGGGTATGAACTCGACGGGCTGAGATTTGATCCAAAGATCAAGTGGTGGCCACAGAAATGTGATGCCAATGAAAAAGCAATGGGAGTTGGTCTAAAAACATCTAGAGCTCTGCTTGGGCAATAGGGTTAAGGACATGACCCCGGGTCATAACATCACAAGCCCATCGAAAGTTCTTGAGAGGAACATCGTCCTCGAGAACATTGAAGGGCAAGTGAGAAAAGGCCGTAAGTAGAAGTTGGGCTTGCTGTCGCTAACATTTAGTAGGAGGAGATGGAGGGTGATAGGAGGAGAGAAACTGGTCCTCAAAGAGAGTAAGTCTCAGTTCCTCTATCCAGTGAGGATTTTGCGGAAGAGGAGGCACAGAAGCTTCCATCTCGAAAGAAGGAGGAAATTGGGGGTTGTTGACAATATCAAGCCAGTCAAAAGAGCAAAGTTTTGCCTTTTGAGCTAAGAATGACGGGCTGTACCCTTGGGCCTCTTCTAGACGATGAGTGGCTTGTACTATCTTCGTAGGCATGGAAGATGTGTACCATGCTATGAGTAGGTTGTCTTCTAAATAGTGTCGGCGGTTGATGGGTACATATGGGTAAACCACCGAACTCCGAGCAAAGGGAGGGAAAGTTAGGGAATCAACAAATTTGACAAAATGATGATTGATTCGTTCCCTTAACTTAGACTCCTCAGGTTCTGGCCAGCTTCTCCAACTGGAAGCCCCAGAGGAAGAAGAAGTTGTAGCCTTATCCCACGCAGAAGGTTTTGGGTTAGAAGAAGAGCTTCCAATATCCATGTTTGCAAAATTTTGGGTTAAAGAATTGTGGATAACGAGTTCGTAATCCAAAGGTTGATAGTTTGCAAAAGCTTCCATGACTTGAATATAGGAAAGTGGGTAAACGTGGCTAATCAGTGCATGAAGGTTCTTTCGAGGATGAACAACATCATCAAATAACTCTTCGTATGCTTGATCAATGTAAGAGAAGATTGGCTTGGCCATAAAAGATGTATCAGTCTTTTTGAATACTAGGATAGTGGGGATGTTCAAAGGATTAGAAGAGAATTTAATGCAAATGATGAATGACAGTTGCATTTCTGGAAAATGCAAAGCCTATGCACGTTCTAAGACGTGGATAAAATACCTTGATCCACTAATATCACCAAGTATTGGGTATATTAGTGCGGGGGGTAATGTTGGCTACATATTTTGTATAAGCCAATTATAGTTCGACACGTGGCTGGATAAGGGCAATACGGGAAGACAATTCAAATCTTCAATCATAATCACACACGTGGCAATTAGTATTGGTTTTTTTGTAGATCTATATAGCACTGGATCAGCAAAGAGATGCAAGATGACATGGCTTCAATGGTTACTCATATTTAAATTCAAAATCAGGAGGGAAACCTAACTGCAGATATGGCATAGTGGAGCTAACTATAGGGCAACATGATCAGCGACCATGGAAGGATGGTTCGACGATTAGAAATGCAGTTCGACGGTTGTCATTGAGAAGTATAAATAGCAGAGAAGTGCCCCCAGACTCAGATCCAAAAAACCAATTTTATCTGCTTTATTTCCTTTCCAGTTTTTACATTTCTTGTTCTTTACATTTCTTTACTTCAAATTCCTGCACTGCACTTCGTTTATAGGAGTAGTTTCAAGTAGTTTGTTGCTGTAAACCTCTACGAGGCTGATTTGGATCCTTGTAAGTCTTTCATTTTACTTAATGAGATGCTATAATTGTTCTTCATTTAATCATTGTTTACTTAATTTTCCTAAACAAAGCCACCAGTAAAAGTCCTCTTCATTGAAGCTGAAAGAACTAAAACACAATCGTTTGATAGTTGGTTGGCAATTAATATTCTGTAAGGACTGATTGATCTTTGATGGCTTGCTCACAATTACAAAAATAACCTTCGAAAGCCAAAAAGCCAACAATTTGGATTGTGGATTTGTGGAGGGTTTATAGAAGGAAAAGAAAATGATTTTCTTTTTCTTCTCCACAAACCCATGATCCAAGCACGCTTTTGCATTTCAATAGAAAGAAAAAGAGAAGTTCTAAATAAAAAATTACAGTCTAAAAATGGTTGATCAGTACCTAAACGATTGCGCTGCAATCTTTGTAGGAAGAAAGCATATTTCATTACCATTTCTAGGATATACATCCCAACAAAATCTTGATGCATATTTCATTAACATTTTCTATGATTGTGTTTCATTTTTTATCACTTCATTGAACATGCTCTATATTCTTTTTCATTACAAAACAAAATCCTCAATCAATCCATGAATCTCTCTCTTTTTGATCAGTCTTTGAATATAAGTAAGGACAAAACAAATACCAGTGGGATACCTCCAAAAGTTTAGGTTTTTATTGTGCAAGAGAGGAGAAGCTTCGACAAATCTGATTCCATGAAAATTTAGATTGTTCATTGATTATGGGTTTGACATCAAAATTTCTTTGTCCATCAAACCCATAAAACTAAAATCAAAACCATTTTGGACATCAAGCATAACATAATTTCATAGAAATCAAACACTTCAACCAAACCCATTTACGAAATCAACACAAAATTAAACTAAAAAAAATCATATACACCCTAGATGAAGTGTGAGAGATGGGGAAATAGGAGAAGGGGGGGGGGAGATAGACCCAGAGAGAGAGAGAGAGAGAGAGAAAAAAAAAACTTGCCATTTGTGGCGGTGGTGGTGGCGATGTGCGACAGTGGGGTGGTGACCGTCAGTGGTGAGCCGGCATCAAATTTGGTGGTGAGTGAGCGTCTATGTGTTTCTGAGACAGAACAAAGACAAAATAGATCTGTGTGAAACAAATAGGGGAGGGCGCCAAATATTCATACGCTTGTCTCTAAAAAAAATCCTACCTTTACTGACTAAATTATGATTTGTTGGCAAATATGACTCAATAACGACAAAATCTTTTGTAGCTGTATGTGCAATTTGGCTACTAACTATTGTTTTTGTCGGCAAAATCTACCTATACAACGACTAAATTTTTTTAGTCACTGATGGTTTATATTTCCCCACTAAATTCTATGGTCGGCAGAGAGTACCCCAATAAATAAGCCTATCTGTTGGTGACTAAAAATTTTTTGGTCGGCAAAAGGATGTGTACATTGACTTAAACCAGAATTAGTAGCATAAAATATAGGCAAACGCCGACTAAAATTATTCTCATCACCTATTTACATTATTTTTGGCAACCAGTTTTTTTTTTTTTTTTTAGTTGCCAATAACTAATATATGGTGACCAAATCTCAAGTAAGTTTAAGCAGTAAGAGCATATGACAAAGCCTCAAACACATTGAAACTATTTTAGTTAGTCAAAGTAAAAATAGTCAATGGCATATTGAGATTAGAAAATATTGTCTTCACATTGGAGATGTGTGTAGTAGCACTTCATTTGAAAGGGCAATTTGTGAGCAAATTTATTATTACAAAACCTTGACATAATTTTCAGTACAGTTGTCATCTATATTTTGATCATCGCCTTAGAAATGAGGAGATCCAATTCATAGCATTATGCATTACTAAACAGTGTAACTTAATAGACGGGGGTGTTGCGGTGGTGGGCTGGTTTTAGCTTTAAAAGATTAGAATAGAAAATCTGGAAGGCCATACCTCTGGCAGTTCTATGGCCCATTTGGAAGCGTAGGAATGAGATTGTGTTTTTAGGTAAGCAATTTGATAGGAATGTGCTTTGTGATCTAATTAAAACTAGAGTGGCTTGGTGGGTTAAAGCGACATCTCTAGATTCAAATGTGCTCCATTATAAGTTGGAAATGAAGATTTCCATTACATGATCAACAGTTGTAAAATGCTCACGTTAATAAATTAATATATTAAACTCAAATATAGCTAAGTATTAAATCATAAAATAATATATATACATATTTATATATATTTATATATGGTTACCAATGTGGGAGAACAATATAAATAAGTCTAAGGAACACAAGGTTTGAATCATCTCCAACAATCTATACACAGTAAGAGACCTAGACAACACAATTTTCCCTAAATTCTAATCCAAATGTAAATTATAATCTAAATTCTAATTCACGCCCAATTAACTATATCACCAAAAAAACCCAAAAAGTAAGACTCCAAATTTACCCAAAATTTGGGTTTTTACTTGCATAGTTGGCGATCAGACGACCTCAGATGATAATGATAATGAGGGGAAAGAAACCAGCGACCTCACCACTCTTTGTGAGAGAGGAGCCATCGATCGAGCTTCTGTGGGTCATGGATCTCAGGCGATAGTGACCAATAAGGAGGTGAATCTGTGCTCCAGTTGCAGGCGAACGCAAGGAGGAGCGGCGGAGGAGAGCTGTTCCATGGCTGTTGGAGTGGCGATGAGAGAGAGAGATGGGGGAGAGTAGCAGTGAGCGAGAGAGGGAGAGGGTGGGAGACGCTGAAAAGAGAGAGAGAGAGAGAGAGAGAGAGAGAGAGAGAGAAGTTGGTTTGTTTAGGGAATGGTTTGGAAACAAAATATGTATATATATATATGTGGTCATTTTATACAATTCGCGACAAAACATTTTGGTCGCCAATTAATTTTATAAATCCCTCCAAAATTTGAAATGTCTCCCTCCAAATATTTTAGTTATTTGGCAACTAAATTTTTTTTTGTCGCTGAAAATAACTTTTTTGGCGACCAAACTTTTGGTCGCCAAAGATAAAAAATAAATTTTTGTTTTTCATTCGGCGACTAAATAATTTTAGTAGCCAAAACTACCTATACGGCAAGTATCAAATTTTGTAGTTGCTGAAAATAAATATTTGGCGATCAAACTTTTGGTCGCCAAAGATAAAAAGTAAATTTTTGCTTTCATTCGGCGACTAAAGAATTTTAGTAGCCAAAACTATTTATATTGCAACTAAAATATTGTTTAGTCATTGAAAATAAATTTTTGGCGACCAAAAGATAAAAACTAAATTTTTGTATTTCATTCTACAACTAAATAATTTTAGTAGCCAAACTAACTATACAGAGACTAAAACATTGTTCAGTCGTTGAAAATAAATTTTTGACGACCAAACTTTTGATCGCCAAAGATAAAAAGTAAATTTTTCTTTTTCATTTGGCGACTAAATACTTTTTAGTAGCCAAAATTAACTATACAATGACTAAAATATTTATTAGTTGCTGGAAAAAAAAAATTGGCGACCAAAAGATAACAAGTAAATTTTTGCTTTTCATTCGACGACTAAATAATTTTAGTAGCCAAAACTAACTATACAATGGCTAAAATATTTTTTAGTTGACCCTAATAACTTTTTGGCAACCAAACTTTTGGTCACCAAAGATAAAAAATAAATTTTTTTTTTCATTCGGCGACTAAATAATTTTAGTAGTCAAAACTAACAATACAGTGACTAAAAAATTTTTCAGTCGCTAATTGTGGCATTTTTAGCGACTAAATTTTTTCTTAGTCGCCAATAATAAATATACCTCGACTAACAAAATTTAGTAGCTAAATATTGTACTTTTGCCGACTAATATAATTTTTGGTCGCCAAATTTGGTCACCAAAATTGCAATTTGTTGTAGTGTAAGTGAAGTTTATGCTTTCCTTTCTGTTTTGTTAAGATTGTTCAGTTTGATTAAATCATATGCTCTTGTGAATATGTGTGAATAGGAGGAGAGATGTACTCCACTTTAGTAGCCGACTATCTGTATGAATGACCAAAGTTACTTGAATCATATCATCATTATAATTCTTGACAAACATCGGAGAAGGAATATTTTTATTTACTCATGCTATAAACCTATATGTATTGGCCTCTTAGGAAACATAGTAACTTCCACATATGAATAATGGTCAAATTGAAAGTATGTAAAGTTCTGCTTTGATTTGTATGTTTGTTTAATGCTATTTGGGTGCAAACCATCACCGGATATTTGCAAAAATGATCAATGAAATTCTGAAAGACATGATTCTGTTCTGACTCTGATATGTTTTTGTTTTGGAACTGATATGTCTCTATTTTAGGATTACCTTTACTAATTGTAAATAAGATGTCTATATGAAAGTGAAACCATAGTTATGTAATAATATTTCTTTATCGTTCAAAAATTTTTGCCATAAATTGACATATGAACCTTTATCTGGGGATATTACATCAATACATTGGACATGAACTAATATGATGTAATTTTGAGGGAAACGGATAAACCTTGTACATATTGTGTAAACATTACTGATATACCTAAGTGAAACGATTTTCACCTCCGGAGCTAATGACCTTTCTTCGGAAATAATAGACTACTTTTCCAACTTATATAAGGTTGTTAATACATGCTTATGGAGTGCAAGGGAACAAATGACAAGGGAATTAAAAGGCCAGAATTGTGGTAGTGTGGCAATGAACACCTAACGATAAATGATTGAACTAAGTTACCACAGATATATATTTATGTACGTCCAAGAGAATCTGAATTAGTACGGAAATAATGACTCGAAAATTGACCATGCCAACGTAGTGCTAGCAAGCAAAGGAATCAAGGAATGCGTTTGAGAATTTTGTGGTAGGAGAGATCAATAGGAATATATTGAATAAATGTAAGAAATATTGAGTTGGAATTAGTATTCTTATACTTGGTTGATTAGCTATTGGAGAATTTAGAATTCATTTGTACGAACAATTGAAACTTAATCTAAGATTGTTAAAGATAATTAGCATGAGAACAATTCAATGTATCAAGACCACTATTTCGCGTACTTAAACTATTTGTGAGCAAAATGTCTATATATTAGCGGATTTGGAACTCGATTTTTTCGCTATTGGATAAGAAGTGTTTCTTCATTAGTTGGAGGATCTATATCATATGGGAATGCGATACTATGACTATGACTATGACTTAGTACCAAAGACATGGATCACTAGGATATAATGTTGTACATGAATAGATTTTCTACCTGCTAAGCAAACATTGACTAAATGTCTAAACGAGTTGTGTTCGACCTCTGAGATTAAATAATTTTTCATGTAAAACTAAGGAGTAAATCCCCATCCTATTTAATTTGTTATTGACGGTTTATGACTCGTATGAACATGAATGCCTGGATTATTGTTACAAAGGAATTGGTGGACTGAGAAGTGGAATATGTTATTAATGTTGTATCAACACTTATTTATTTGGAAGACTTCATATGGGATGTCAATAGATGAGTACTTTGATTTATTTAAAGTTGAGTAGGATCAGGAATATCATTTGTGATCAATCCTTGACTATTTGGAAGACATGTGGGTTAATTGGAAATATATGAATTATTGGAAGAGATACGGTTACCTAAAGACAGTATCTATGTTTCGGATGGATGAGAGTAGTACATTGTGGTTAATATGTTTTATGGCTTAATGTTACGAGGTTGACTTCGAGGTTTACTCTATATTACTGAATAGCCTTTAATGACAATAAGAATTGGGACGAATCTCAATTTGGGTTATTAACCATTAAATGAGAATGAATGAAACTTCTGTGAAGAAAGTTACTTAGGGAAAGAGAAATGTAATAGGACAGAGACGTATGATTTGTTTTCCATAAGAGTAATACAAGTTTGGAGGACCAAACGTCCTAAAGAGGGGAATACTGTAATAACCCTATCCCGTATTATACTTTAATTCCTTAATTAAGCATGTGATTCATTGTTTGGGATGATCTAAATAAGGGTACTTTTTGACTTTTTACGAAAAGATGTGCAAAAAAGTAGAGAGTTGACGTGACCTAAAAAAGATAAAAAGATAAAAAGTGTACTTATATAGTACACCCCAAACAATTTTGGATTTTTATCTGTTGGTCGTAGGAAAACTTGTTGAAAATTATAGCTTTGAACTGAAAATTGAAAGCCTTAGAGACGCTAGAAACCAAAACTAATTAATTGCTTGCGATCAGCATAATTTTTAGAGCCTAATGAGAGGTTTGCTGAAAATTTGATTCATAATGAATTAATTAGATTTAATTAATTTCATTAAAATAAACCTTTGGTTACTTAATTTCATACTTGAATTAATTAAACCTAATTGTTAAGAAATTGGCCTAATTAAACTAGATTATGTATATATATATATGAGACTTAGATTCTAGAGTCTTAGAGATAGACTCAACAACACTTTGCTGGAGAAGAAAAAAGAGAAACAAGGAAAGAAATAAGGGGCTTCAACAAGAACTTCCTTCCATCTAATTGTTTGACTTGGGACATCCTTTTGTTGTTGGACAATCTTTCACCTGATGTCCTATTTCTCCACATCTGAAGCACGCTCTCGTAAGTCAATGACATAACTTCCTATGAGGCTTGAGACATATTGGACATATTGGGGTAGATTTACCCCTTCTACATTCTTGCTTAGAACTACTTGTCTCTCCAACCGTAAAGCTCTTAAATTCACCCCTTGGTTCTCCTTTCGGCTTCACGCCTAACTTTTTATTTTGATTTTGAACATTAACATAGCATTACATAGCTTTCACCATATTCTCTAAAACTTCTTTTACTTTGTCTAATTGTTTTGATAAAGATCCAATCTCTACTTCATTCTTACTTTTCACCATCATTTTCCTAAAAACAAAGAACAAAAGTTGACTTTGATCATAACATCATACATAATCCATTTAAACTCTATGGTTCAAGATTTCACACAATATCTTCACCATATCAACATACCATCTTATGTATTATACACCATAGTGTCATAATTCCATACAATCACCATAATTCCACACACTTCATTAGTCATCAAATACCTCAATTTGCCCAAATATTCGCTTAATCTAAGTTTACATATAAATCATAGGACTTCCATGGAGTTCATCAAAGATTCTACTTCCTTGCAATACTATATTTCCACAAATTAATTTACTTAAAATCACTAAGGTTCCAGTCAAAACATCAAAATTCCATAATAGTTTTAACTTTTCATCTTAATACGAAACTTGTTAAACAAACACAACCCAGTTTCTTGTAATCGTCGAAATTCCATAATAATCTTTAATTCTTAGCCTCTATACTTAGCCTATGAAATAACTGCATATACATTGTTCTGAATGCACAACATATCACTTACTAAATGCGTGCAACTTAAATCCATTCTAAACATTGTAATGCTCAATGGACATGTGTGTGAGATATGAACTCGTGCTCTAATACCACTCTGTCATGACCCAAACCCGTCCCTAAAAGTTTGGATCATAACCGGCCAGTAATCACTCGATTACCTACGGCCTCATGTAAACTACAAGATATTTACAATTATAGGGCCTGAAGCGGAAGTAAATGTTATAAATAACATCCACTGAGCAATGCTTAAATAATCAAGACAAAACACTTACATGCATATCATGGTTTCCAAACATAATTATATACATAGAAAGAGCAAGTCATTAAGTTTACATATCCATGAATCCAACATAACAAAACCAAACAAAAGACAAAAGCTCTGTCTTGGAGACTCGACATATCAGTTTCACAAAAGCAATTCCTAAGACTGACTTTAAGGTTGATCTCCAGGCTGATTACCTACATACATATAAAATAGAGAGCAAGCGATGAATAATAATAAAGTAAAGAGTTAATGAATAAATTTAAACTCAAAGATAACATTTTATCATAGATCAATAAACTTTCTGAATTTAACATTCAATAGCTTATTCATATTCAAATTTCATGAACCGACCTCGGGTCCAATCATATCAAAATGGCCTCGGGTCCAATCATACAAAACGGCCTCGGGCCCATCACATTACGGAACGGCCTCGGGCCCATCACATTACAGAACGGCCTCGAGCCAACATATTATAGAACAGCCTCAACCCTAACATATTACATCATATCATAAACAGAATGACCTTGGGTCCACATATCATTCATTTATCATTCATTCATATAATATTCGTAAAGCATTCCATTACATTCATAAAGCATTCATCGAAACTCATTCATATCATAACATAAGGCAATTTCAGAAATCTGTATATACAACATTCATATTGTTTTCAAAATAATAATTACGAACATATTTATACAAACTTATTACTCACAGTGATTTAGGCCTTGCGATGATCTCTCGTGTAAGCGACCTGCACAACATAACACACATACAAATTATTTCTCATTCGATAAAAAAATCGCTCAATTTGTACACTTTTCTTTTTAATTCATCATATTATTTCTCAATAGGTTTCTTATTATCTTTTAATTCTTCAGAGGGTTGAACTAAGGTCGGAAACAAGTTCAAAAGGTAGGAAAGGTCAATAGAAATCAACAGAATATCCCCTGTTTTCTGCATGTGTGGAAGTCCCTAGACGCACGTATGGAAGCTGCCACATGTGTAGGCTGCACGTGCAATTAAAACAATGTATCACACTCTGCTCTGTCCTGTATTCCGCACGTGTGGGACTCACAGCCGTATGTGTGGTTCTGGGTAAATTTAGGCAGTCCGAAATTGGGGTTCAACATTCAAGCCTCCAAAATCAATTCCAAAGCCCAAATTCATGCAAAACTTCTTCAAAAACATGATATACTAACATGCTTCAAGTGTAATTCAAGTTCAATTGAATCAAACTTGCATTAATTCCAAAATCAAAGTTTTAACTTCCATGAATTCAAAGATTTCATAAAGTATTCTTCCAAACCATATACAACCATCTCTTGTATGGATAAATTCCACTCGTAATCTTTTTATATGTAAAGCTTAGAGTTCATATATTGTTCTATCTCCAAATTTGAACTCAAATCAAGCAAAATCAAAGAATTAAAGTTCAAATTCTTGAGTTTAGCTCAAGTAAACTTACATCTCAAAACCCTAACTCCATTAGGTGAGTAATCTTCATTTTAAATCCTTGAATTCATACAATTTGTAGGTTAATTCCAAGAGCTTTAGTGGAATTTCACTTGCTTTGAGTCAATTCTTGAGTTTTACTTCAATTTCTCCAAACCTTCTACCTTTTCCCAAGTTCTTGTTGAAGTCCTTTATTTCTTTCCTTGTTTCTCTCTTTTCTTCTCCAACAAAGTGTTGTTGAGTCTATCTCTAAGACTCTAGAATCTATGGCTCATATATATATATATATATCTACATATTCTAGTTTAATTAGGCTAATTGTTTAACAATTAGGTTTAATTAATTCAAGTATGAACTTCACTAACCAAAGGTTTATTTTAATGAAATTAATTAAATCTAATAAATTCATTCTGAATCAAATTTTTAGCAAACCTCTCATTAAGCTCTAAAAATTACGCTGATCACAAATAATTAATCAGTTTTGGTTTCTGGCGCCTCTAAGGCTTTTAATTTTCAGTTCAAAGTTGTGATTTTCAACAGGTTTTCGTACGGCCAACAGATATAAATCCAAAATCACATAAATCACACACTTAACCATGCAAATCCACATCAAACACAGAATTACATGCTTAATTAAGGAATTAAAGTATAATACGGGATAGGGTTATCACAATGTTACTTTGGCAATATTGTCCAAGAAAAAAAAAAATGATATTTTACTTTGTTCTTACTCAATTATACGCCTCTTTCTTAAGAGGTTTATGAAGCAAAATAAATTGGCCTATCCTTTTCACGAAATAAGGATCCAATTGAGGGGTTTTGGCTAAATTTCCAAATTAGAAATTCGTTATAAATTTTTTTTTAAAAAAAGGCCTATGTTCAAAGTTATTTTTAATAAAAAGTCCAAATTGCATCAGAAAGGTCTAAAACTTTGAGGCCTAATGTACATTTTCAAAACTTGGAAGGCCTAAATTTAAATAATAAGGGCAAATTACCCACAAATCATTTTTGAAAAGTGTATATTCTATTTAATCCTAAAACTTTTTAGATAGACCTAAAAGTCCTATACCTATTTATCTTCTCCTCTTTCCCTACACATTGCTTCTTCTCTTTATCTCTCTTTCTTTGATATCGGCGATAGCATAAATGACCATCCACGACCACACCTTTCTTCTTTTCTTTCTCTTTTGAATCTATAGTCACTGACGACCACCATTGATTGGGGTTCATGGGCAACCACCGAGTACCAATTCCTTGCTTCGTGCTCACAGACGGCGAAAGAGATGAGTTTCCGACAAACAAGATGATTAAGTAGATCTACATCAGATCTGAATAAATCTAAACTATAAAATAGTTGTCAGAGTACAAGTATCTCTTTATATCTGTCTTTTTCCTTCGAACTCTCAGTTTTAATACTTTTTTTTATACTACGCACTTCTATTTTCCTGTTATAATGGAGAAAATTTTCAAGTTTTGAACAAGTTTTCTTCAAGTTTTAATTACAGGCGGTGAAAATTGTAAAATTTTACAATTTTAGTTTGTTGTTGTTGTTGTTTTTTTTTTTTGCTGAAATGAATTGTTCTTTAGAACTGTAAAATTTTGCAGTTTCATAAATTTTTTAGAACTGTAAAATTTTATAGTTTCAAAACATATTTTTCAATTTGATTAATAAGGATAAATACTTAATAGAATCATACTTTGAAATTGTAACATTTTACAATTTCAAAGCTTGCTTTTTAGTTTGATCAATATTGAAAATTATTTGCTTAAATCCTACAAAAATTGAAAATAACATATATATTTTTTTCATTGTTGTTGTTTGTTGTTGTTAGGTTTTTTTCTTCTTCTTTCAATTTATCAATATTTAGCACATTTTGTTATATTTTTTCACATTAATTTCTCAGTTTATTATTTTTTTTGGCAATATTCTAGACATTCCGGTAAGTCTCCGATGATATTCTTGACGTCCAGCGACCATTCTAGACATTCTGACAACTTCCGGTGACGTTCAGAATATTTCGGTGATAGTTTGGCGAATTTCCGGTGATATTCTGGCAAATTCCCAGTGATGTTGAACATTCTAGCAAGTTTCCGATAATCGTCTAACGGAAGTCCGATGATGGTGAAATGTAGCAACGTCTTTAAATTATTATTTTTTATCTAAAAATAGGATTTTTTTTTGGTAACAATTAAAATATATAGGACTATTGGTACACGTGTTTTGTTTTGGAACTAGATGATTTTGAATTTTGTGTATAGGACTTATCAGCAAATTTCCCAAATAATAAAAACTAAAGCTTAACTTACTTACGAGTGATTCTATTTGCATCTAAATAATAATTCAGTATGCTCAAATAAAATTTAAAATCTTAGTTCCTATTATATCATAATGTAAATTTACTAATAAGGAACACACATTAAATTATAAAATAAAATATTATTTTTTTCCTTATAACACATTCAAACTACTAATACATATTTTTCATATTCAATTCAATTTTTATTTTATTTATTTATTTATTTTTGTCTATCTCTGAAATTGAAATCAAAATTATTATTGAACCAAATCGCTGAAATTGTACCAAACAGTGAGCGCAAGAGTGACAGGTATACAATATATACATATATAAATGCAATGCTCCAATCAAGTTTTTCTCTTTCCTTTTTTTAACCTATTCGTAAACCCCTATTTACCCACAAACATAAATATTGCTAATTTTACTTCCTGAGTTTTGATCTATTTTATATATATATTGAGAAAGATTAAGATCATTCATTCATAGATATAGATAAATAAAAGCCATATTGCTAATTTTACTCCTTGAGTTTTGATCTATTATATATATATATATATTCTGAGAAAGATCAAAATCATTCATTCTTATAGATAAATAAAAGTCATACAAAACGTGAACAAAATCAACCCTTATTTGGCTTCGTCATGAGTGATCTGTTATATTTAAGAAATTTGGAATTATTGTTTCACAATTCTTGTGTGGCTGAAATTCAGCGTCCACTTTCGTCATTCTTCTTAGCCGATTTCATCGCTTTTGCATGTGACTAAAAAAAAAATAGTTATAATGAGAAATTTGTTTAAATTTTTTTAAAAGTGATGTAATTTGAGATTTTTGATTTGTTTATTATATGACTGTACCTTGAAAGATAATTTGAAGAAAAAAATAGATGTATTGAGAGTAACTTATAATCATAAACAATTTAATAAGATATATTGAGAAATTAAATACACTTCATGATTTTTTAGGTGCAAATAGAATCCCCCTTACCTATATTCGTTGATTGGGAGAAAAAACCGAGCTTTGCCCTAGGGCAAGAAAAGCCACAGACGTACACGTAAAAAAATGATTGAAATTCAATAAAGGAAAAAATTGATTTTCTCACAATTTTCACCCTCACAAACATTGAAGGTAAGCTAGAAAAGCCTAAGGAGTGATTTGAAGCCTAAGGTGTGATTTAGAGTGATTTTTTAGCCACAGACGTACACGTAAGAAGGAGAAATTTGAAGCCTAAGAAGTGATTTGAAATGTTTTAAATATGTATATTTTTTAAATTTTTTATGAAAAAAATATATATAGAAAAAGTGAATAGAAAAGTAGAGATGAGATATTGATTGATATGGCTCAAATAAGTGTAAGTGCAGTTTTTAACTTTTTGGGGTTGTTTGGGTGTTCTAAATAAGTGTACTTTTTAACTTTTTGGACTAAAAAATAAAGGAAAAAAATATGATTGTTTGGGACAGTTTTTTGTCTTTTTACGAAAAAAATGTGTATTAAAATGTTATATAAAATAGCAAAATTATAAAATTACCCCTATGTCCTAGACTAGTGTAGCTGCGCTGACTTTCTTTCTCCTTTCATTTTTTTTATAATTTTTTTAAATTTTTTTTTTTAATTGTAAGTGTGGCTTACATTGTGCCACGTTTTGCACTTTTATGAGAAATTGTGGCTACTACGGTAGTGGCTTGCACAGCCTAACCTGTTTTGAATTATTATTATTATTATTATTATTTTTTTTTTTGGGACAGATTTCCCGTAAAAAAATATGTGAATAGTATAAATTTTTTTACTTTTTTAGAAACTTTTTGACTTTTTTTTTATCATGTCAAACCAGCCCTAAATATTATTCATCTTCTCACAATTTTCATCTATCACAAACATTGAAGGTATTTACATTTGAAAAATGACTTGGACCCCCAGCTGGGGGTGCTGGGGGTCGGCTCCTATTGGGCAAAAACACTATTTTTTTTTTTTGGATTTCCGGCCAACCCCAGTGCGACACGTCACTGGGGGTCGGCACTGGGGGTCCCCGTACTGGGGGTCTGTAGCATAACCCATTTACATTTTCTCTTTATTTTAGTTATGAGATTAAGTTCACGGATTACGGAAAATCAATTAAACCACTCCGCATCAGCAAAAGTGGGCTCCACAAAACAACAAAAAATAAATAAAGAATAATGTTTGAGAGCTCGAAAATCCTTCCCCCCTAATCCCCCTAATGCCCAAAACGACGTCGTTTTGGGCATTAGGTTTTTTTTTTCTTTTTCTTTTTTTTCTTCCATTTTCAGTCTACAGATGAAGAGGAAGAGGGAGAAAAAGAGAAGAGAGAAAGAGGAGAGGAGGAGAGAGGTAGAAAGAGAGAGGAGAGGAGAGAAGCAGCTCCGCCGCCGATTGTCCCCTCCTGTGTCTCCGTCGCAGCCCCGCCGCAGCCGTCGCCCCGCCTCCGCCTCCTCCTCCCCCGAATATAATGCCCCCTCCAGTCCCTCCTCTTCCTTCTTCCTTCTTCCTTCTTCCTTCTTCTTTTTCTTCTTCTTCGTTCGTTCTTCTGATCTGCAAAAAAAATAATAATAAATAAAATAAAAGAGCAAAAACGGCGTCGTAGTGGGATTCGGGGGATTCGAGCTACGTAGCTTTCGAGCTACGTAGCATAACCCATAAATAAATACATAAAAAATACAAAAATAAAATTTTCTTCAAAGTGTTTTCGGGAAACCAAAATCAAATAAGTTTATTAATTTTTTAAAACTACTTTTCATTTTTTTTAGAACATCAATTGTCATAATTAATAAATTTAAAAGAATGAAAAAAAATAAGAAATTCATGTTAAAGGGACTAAATTTTTAGAACAATGAAAAATAGAATAAGGAACTAATATTTTAGAACGGATTGAGTAATTTATTTTAGATCTCTAACGTTTCTTTTTTATAGGAATTTGGAATTGGTGAGCTAATTTTAAAGCTGACCTCGATGATTCAAACTATTCACCTTTTAGTATTTGTTAAATATAATATTTATGAATTTTTTTTTTTAAATAATCGAATATTGATAGATATGTATTTGAATTATATTTGTATTACAAAAATGAATAGTTATTATTAAAATTATAATTATCATACATTTTTTAAAAATAAATTTGATTTAAACATATAATCATCAATGTTTGATTAATTTTTTACATAAATTTTCTATGAGCATTGCTATTCAAATCGAAAAATTAGACTAATTTTTCAACCCTAAGTCTAATGATGTGATAATTAATTAAGATATTTAAAACAAATATTCTCTTATATCTTTTTTAATTATCGACTAATCATATGACTTGTGAGATTAAATTATTCACAAATAAGTCGTAAACCAGTTATTTACGAAAACCAGTTAAACCACTCCTCTTCTTCTGACTTCCCTTCTGTGTCCAATCACTCAACCTCCATTGTAACTTCACACTTTCTCCCTAAACACAGTAACTGCAAAACCCATGGCAGAACGCAAGGCCGATCAAATCAAAGAACGTTTATAATGATCAAATCAGTGAATTCTTAAAAATTTATCATTGACTTATGCAGTTCAAATTGAAGAATCTATGGCCACCACTACAACAATGTCTTCAGGTTTAGAATCTCATCCAATGATTATCACAACTACAATTGCAAATGGGAAATTCAATTCTGATAGGCAGCGTTTAATAAATTACTCATTTCGTTTCAAAATAATAATTTTTTTTCTGACTAATTTAACTTTCTATGATAATATAATTATTAGACTTTAAAAATATTATTTTTTTTTAAATTACCTTTAATAGTACATTTTTTGGAATATATCAATTATTATAATTGTACTTTTTGTAGTGTTAATAAATTTTAAAAAAGAGCAAAATAAGAAATTCAAATTAGTTTAGTCCTTAATTTTCGGAAATAGACTAATATTTTGAGAAAATGAAAAATGATATAAGTGACTAATCAGCTTGTTTGGTTTTGGTTTCCAAAAAAAAAAAATTCAAAAAATTTTACTTTTTTATTTTTTGTATTTTTTTTTGTTTTCAATGAATTTTTTTAATATTTTAAGCAATTTTTATTTTTATTTTTAGACGCACCTAACATAAATACACTTAAAAAGTATAATATTTGTGAAATTTTTTTTAAAAAAATTCACTAAATACCAAAAATATATAAAAAAATATGAAAATTCAATACATTTTTCGTTTTTTTGTGTATTTATTAATTTCGTAAAATATTTTTTTGCAAATATTTTACTATTTGGATAAGTGCATCTAAAAAATAAAAAAAATTACTAAAATTTTTAAAAATATTTACTGAAAAAAAAAAACACAATTAGACATATAACCAAAACCATATATATATATATATTTTTTTTTTCATATAACCATCAATGTTCGATCAATTTTTTACATAAATTTTTTATGAGCATTGTTATTCAAATCCAAAAATTAGACTCATTTTTCAAGCCTAATGATGTGATAATTAATTAAAATATTTAAAACAAAAACTCTCTTATATCTTTCTTAATTATCAATTAATCATATAACTTTTGAGATTAGATTATTCAAAAATAAGTGGTAAACCAGTTATTTACGGAAGTCAGTTAAACCACTCCTCTTCTTCCGATTTCCCTTCTCTGTCCAATCACTCAACATCCATTGTAACTTCACACTTTCTACCTAAACACACTAACTTCAAAACCCATGGCAGAACGCAAGGCCGATCAAATCAAAGAACGTTTATAATGATCAATCAGTGAATTCATGTAAATTTATCATTGATTTATGCAGTTCAGATTGAAGAATCAGCAATGATAAAGACCACTAAAAAATCTTATCACTAATAGCTTTAATGAGTTAGAAAATGTAAAAAATAAAAGAAAAAAGAAAAACACAAGAGACAACCATCACATCAAAGGGAGAGTCACCTCATTAGTGCTCCCCTAGTGCTCTCTTTTTAGTACTCCCAAACATTAATCTTGAAGAATCTATGGCCACCGTTGCAACAATATCTTCAAGTTTAGAATCTCATCCAATGATTTCCACAACAGAACTGATTGAGAGCTCTAAATAATAGAGCACTAATAGTTCTAATGAGGTGGAAATGTAAACAAAAAAAAAAAAAAAAAAGAAGAAGAAGAAGAAAAGATTTGGTCAAAACCTTTTCATAATAAAATTTTAATGCATTGAAAACAAGCACAAAATGTTTTTTATGAAAAATCTAACAAATATCACTATTATCAAAATATTAAACTTTAAAATAATATAACTTTTGATGTAGATATCGATTTTTAATAAAATTAATATTTTTAAAATTTTCTTATCAAGATCTATAAAATAAAATACATGTTGACAATGAAATTCTTTAAAAAAAAAAAACATTATTACCGTTGAAATTGATAAAAATAGTAACACTAACATGTTATTCTGTTTGACAGTAACATGTTACTCTGACAATATTGTCCAAGAAAGAAAAAAGAAAAAAAATTTACTTTATCCTTTCTCAATTATGTGTTTTCTCCTTAGGAGATTTATAAATAAAAATAAATTGAGTTGTCCTTTTCACCAAACAATGATCTAATGGAGGGGTTTTGATTTCTCCCAAAAAAAAAAAGAAAAAAAAGAGACACCCATCACATCATGGGGGAAGCCACCTCATTAGTGCTCCCAAGCATTTTTCTTATTATAATTACAATTGCAAATGGGAAATTCAGTTCTGATTGACAGTATAATAAATTACTCCTTCCGTTTTAAAATAATATTTTTTTTTGAATAATTTAACTTTTTATGGTAATATAATTATTATACTTTAAAAATATTATTTTTCTTAAATTACCTTTTGATAGTACATTTTTTAGAGAATATTAACTGTCATAATTGTACTTTTTGTATTGTTAATTAATTTAAAAGAATAGCAAAATAGGAAATTCATATTAGTTTAGTCCTTAATTTTTGGAAAGGGACTAATATTTTAAAACAATGAAAAATAGAATAAGAAACTAATCAGCTTGTTTAGTTTTGGTTTCCAAAAAACAATTTTCAGAAAATTTTACTTTTTTATTTTTCTTATATTTTTTGTTTAGAATTAATTTTTTTAATATTTTAAGAAATTTTTTTTAAATTTTTTTTTTGACACACCTAACATAAATACACTTAAAAAGTATAATATTTGTGAAAAAAATCTTTAAAAAATTAACTAAATATCAAAAATACAAAAAAAAAAAAAAGAAGAAGAAGAAGAAGAAAATTCAGTACATTTTTCGTATTTTTGTGTATTTATTAATTTTTTAAAATATTTTTTTACAAATATTTTACTATTTGGATAGGTGCATCTAAAAAAATAAAAATAAAAAATACTCAAAATTTTAAAAATATTCACTGGAAAAAAAAAAAAAAAACACAATTAGACATATAACCAAAGCGAAATTTTTTTTACATTTAACCATCAATGTTTGATCAATTTTTTACATAAATTTTCTATGAGCATTACTATTTAAGTCCAAAAATTAGACTCATTTTTCAAGTCTGAGCCTAATAATGTGATAATTAATTAAGATATTTAAAACAAATATTCTCTCATATCTTTCCTAATTATCAACTAATCATATGATTTGTGAGATTAAATTATTCACAGATAAGTCATAAACCAGTTATTTACGAAAACTAGTTAAACTACTCCTCTTCTTCTTATTTCCTTTCTTTTTCAAGCCTAAGCCTAATGATGTGATAATTAATTAAGATATTTAAAACAAATACTCTCTCATATCTTTCCTCATTTTCAACTGATCATATGACTTGTGAGATTAGATTATTCACAGATGAGTCGCAAACCAGTTGTTTACGAAATTCAGTTAAACTACTCATCTTCTTCTGATTTCCTTCTTTTTCAAGCCTAAGCCTAATCATGTGATAATTAATTAAGATATTTAAAACAAATACTCTCTCATATCTTTCCTCATTTTCAACTAATCATATAACTTGTGATATTAGATTATTCACAAATAAGTCATAAACTAGTTATTTACGAAAACCAGTTAAACCACTTATGCTCTTCTGATATCCTTTCTTTTGTCCAATCACTCAACCACCATTGTAACTTCACACTTTCTTCCTAAACACAGTAACTTCAAAACCCATGGTAGAACCCAAGGCTGATCAAATCAAAGGGCGTTTATAATGATCAAATCGTGAATTCTTGTAAATTTATCATTGATTGATGCACTTCAAATTGAAGAATCTATGGCCCACCACTGCAACAAATATCTTCAAGTTTCGAATCTCATCCAATGATTATCACAATTACAATTGCAAATGGGAAATTCAGTTCTGATTGGCCGTGTTTGATAAATTACTCATTCTGTCCAAAATTAATAGTTCTTTTTAAATAATTTAACGGTAATATAATTATGACATATTAAAAATATTAATTTTCTTAAATTATCCTTCGAGAGTATTTATTATTTTTTTTTTGTTAAGAATTTCAACTGTCATAATTATACTTTTTATATTTTTAATAAATTTAAAAGAAGAGCAAAACAGGAAATTCATATTAGTTTAGTTCTTAATTTTTGGAAAGGGACTAATATTTTGAGACAATGAAAATTGGAATAAGGGACTAATCAGCTTGTTTGGTTTTGGTTTTGGTTTCTAAAATACAATTTTTAGAAAATTTTACTTTTTTGTTTTTTGTTTTTGTTTTTAATGAATTTTTTTAATATTTTAAGCAATTTTTTTGAAAAAAAAATTGTAAACACACCTAACATAAATAGACTTAAAAAATATAATATTTGTTAAAAAAAATTTAAAAATTCACTGAACACAAAAATACAAAAAATTATGAAAATTCAGTACATTTTTCATATTTTTGTATATTTATTAAATTTTTAAAATATTTTTTTTACAAATATTTTACTATCTAGATAGATATGCATCTAAAAACATAAAAAAAATTACTTCAAGTTTTTAAAATATTCATTACAAAAAGCACAAAAAAACAAATAACTTGATTTTCATAAAACTAAATTTAGTAAACTGGAACCAAACATACGGAATATTTTGAGACAAATGGAGAATTTTTTTTTTAAATATTTTTTTTAGGCTTCTTTGTTGGTGTTCAATGAGGAACCCAATTCAAACTTCTGCGGCTTGCCTAGAGGATGTGAAATCTTCCATTGCTGAGAGAATAGCTGCAATTCAGTAAACCATCCTCCATTTTTGCTGGTTGAGATTAGAAAATGGAAGTCCAACAATTATCAAATCAGAACACTGCCTACAAATGAAGACACATTTCATGTCTCAGGCAAACCAGCCACTGAAGCCAAAAACCATTAGTCAATTTCACGTCTCGGGTAATTAAGACCTCGATCTCGACCTCGACCTCGAAGAGCTTCGCAGAAAGAGATAGAGTTAGGTTTTTTTCCTTGTTAAATGAATTGATATGCAATAATCCAATGCGGGAAGAAGAAGAAGCAGAAGCAGAGAGAGAGAGAGAGAGAGAGAGAGAGAGAGAGAGAGGAACTGGTTTGGAGAATGTTATTGTGAGGCCCAATTTTCTTACGTGCCAATTTTTGGTTGGCTGTCCGTAAAAAATTTAGTTCACGGGACAGCCGGGTATAATGTGAACTCCTTATTCAGTGGGTGTTTGGCAACTTGTTAATTTAATAGGCTATTTTAGTTTTTGGTTATGTTAGTAGGTTGAATTTTTTATATTTGAAAAAATAGTTGAATTTTTTTTGTAATTGGATGTGATGTTTGTGAGAGAAAAAATGAAATGATTATGAGTTTGATGTGATATTTTATTTTATTGGCTATTTTAACCTAGTTTGTCTTTTTGTGAATTTCAGTCCAAAAAGCTAAAAAATAGCTTTTGCCAAACATCGCCTAAATTAAACTTTTTTTGATTAAAATAGTCATAAAAAAAATGTCATATTATTTTATTTTTTCTTTCACACAAGTTAAAAAATTAAAAAGTCAAAAAATTTATCTTAAACGAGACTTTTTAACCCCAAACTAAAATAGTTAAAAAATCAAAAAATCAACTAACATTCCAAACAAAACCTAAGTTTTATAGAACTTTTCATCTAAACTTTTTGAAATTAATTGAGGACTATTTATTTTTTGTTTTTATTTACTCATCTCATATCATATTTATTATATAAAATAGGGTTTCAAGTTTTTCTTTGATTAAATATTTTTTTTAATGATGATGATTTTTTTATTTTTTTATGCAAGCAAAATCTAGTAGCATTTTTGTAAACACTTGACAATACCAAAGAAAAGACTATTTGTATGTATAATCTTTTGACCACAAACATTTTTTTAATTCGAGATTCTTGTACACTACATTCGCCTAATCGTCTTATTTTTGTTTTTTTATTTTTGCTAAGATACTCGTAGAATTAAATATAGTAAAAGATTTTTGTCTAAATTCTTCTAAATAAACAACACCTCTATTTTCTCGAATGGTTAAATCCTCAAGATTTTTTCTGATTTGGAGTTTTAAATGCGGTGGATGTTGAGGCAGAGAGCCACCTAAGTGGTAGTCCTTTTAGGAATGAGGAATGGATGGTCTCAAGTATTATCCTAGACAGAATTAAGCTCTCCAGCAACTTAAATTTGGATAGGTGCATCTAAAAAAATAAAAATAAAAAATACTCAAAATTTTAAAAATATTCACTAGAAAAAAAAAAAAAAAACACAACTAGACATATAACCAAAGCGAAATTTTTTTTACAAGTAACTATCAATGTTTGATCAATTTTTTACATAAATTTTCTATGAGCATTACTATTTAAGTCCAAAAATTAGACTCATTTTTCAAGCCTGAGCCTAATAATGTGATAATTAATTAAGATATTTAAAAGAAATATTCTCTCATATCTTTCCTAATTATCAACTAATCATATGATTTGTGAGATTAAATTATTCACAGATGAGTCGTAAACCAGTTATTTACGAAAACCAGTTGAACTACTCATCTTCTTCTTATTTCCTTTCTTTTTCAAGCCTAAGCCTAATGATGTGATAATTAATTAAGATATTTAAAACAAATACTCTCTCATATCTTTCCTCATTTTCAACTGATCACATGACTTGTGAGATTAGATTATTCACAGATGAGTCGTAAACCAGTTGTTTTTTGAAAATCAGTTAAACTACTCATCTTCTTCTGATTTCCTTCATTTTCAAGCCTAAGCCTAATCATGTGATAATTAATTAAGATATTTAAAACAAATACCCTCTCATATCTTTCCTCATTTTCAACTAATCATATAACTTGTGATATTAGATTATTCACAAATAAATCATAAACCAGTTATTTACGAAAACCAGTTAAACCACTTATGTTATTCTAATATCGTTTCTTTTGTCCAATCACTCAACCACCATTGTAACTTCACACTTTCTTCCTAAACACAGTAACTTCAAAACCCATGGCAGAACCCAAGGCCGATCAAATCAAAGGGCGTTTATAATGATCAAATCGTGAATTCTTGTAAATTTATCATTGATTGATGCACTTCAAATTGAAGGATCTATGGCCCACCACTGCAACAAATATCTTCAAGTTTCGAATCTCATCCAATGATTATCACAATTACAATTGCAAATGGGAAATTCAGTTTTGATTGGCCATATTTAATAAATTACTCATTCTGTCCAAAATTAATAGTTCTTTTTAAATAATTTAACGGTAATATAATTATGACATATTAAAAATATTAATTTTCTTAAATTATCCTTTGAGAGTATGTTTTTTTTTTTGAGAATTTCAACTGTCATAATTATACTTTTTATATTTTTAATAAATTTAAAAGAAGAGCAAAACAGGAAATTCATATTAGTTTAGCTCTTAATTTTTGGAAAGGGACTAATATTTTGAGACAATGAAAAATGAAATAAGGGACTAATCAGCTTGTCTGGTTTTGGTTTTGGTTTCTAAAATACTATTTTTAGAAAATTTTACTTTTTTGTTTTTTGTTTTTGTTTTTAATGAATTTTTTTAATATTTTAAGCAAAATTTTTTTAAAAAAATTTGTAAACACACCTAACATAAATAGACTTAAAAAATATAATATTTGTTAAAAAAAATTTAAAAATTCCCTGAACACAAAAATACAAAAAATTATGAAAATTCAGTACATTTTTCATATTTTTGTATATTTATTAAATTTTTAAAATATTTTTTTACAAATATTTTACTATCTAAATAGATATGCATCTAAAAAAATTAAAAAAATTACTTCAAGTTTTTAAAATATTCATTACAAAAAGCACAAAAAAACAAATAACTTGATTTTCATAAAACTAAATTTAGTAAACTGGAACCAAACATACGGAATATTTTGAGACAAAGGGAGAATTTTTTTTTAAATATTTTTTTTAGGCTTCTTTGTTGGTGTTCAATGAGGAACCCAATTCAAACTTCTGCGGCTTGCCTAGAGGATGTGAAATCTTCCATTGCTGAGAGAATAGCTGCAATTCAGTAAACCATCCTCCATTTTTGCTGGTTGAGATTAGAAAATGGAAGTCCAACAATTATCAAATCAGAACACTGCCTACAAATGAAGACACATTTCATGTCTCAGGCAAACCAGCCACTGAAGCCAAAAACCATTAGTCAATTTCACGTCTCGGGTAATTAAGACCTCGATCTCGACCTCGACCTCGAAGAGCTTCGCAGAAAGAGATAGAGTTAGGTTTTTTTCCTTGTTAAATGAATTGATAAGCAATAATCCAAAGCGGGAAGAAGCAGAAGCAGAAGCAGAAGCAGATTGAGAGAGAGAGAGAGAGAGAGAGAGAGAGGGGAACTGGTTTGGAGAATGTTATTGTGAGGCCCAATTTTCTTACGTGCCAATTTTTGGTTGGCTGTCCGTAAAATATTAGTTCACGGGACAGCCGGGTATAATGTGAACTCCTTATTCAGTGGGTGTTTGGCAACTTGTTAATTTAATAGGCTATTTTAGTTTTTGGTTATGTTAGTAGGTTGAATTTTTTATGTTTGAAAAAATAGCTGAATTTATTTTGTAATTTGATGTGATGTTTGTGAGAGGAAAAATGAAATGATTATGAGTTTGATATGATATTTTGTTTTATTAGCTATTTTAACCTATTTTGTCTTTTTGTAAATTTCAGTCCAAAAAGCCAAAAAATAGCTTTTGCCAAACATCGCCTAATTTAAACTTTTTTTTGATTAAAATAGTCATAAAAAAAAGTCATATTATTTTATTTTTTCTTTCACACAAGTTAAAAAATTAAAAAGTCAAAAAATCTATCTGAAACGAGACTTTTTAATTTCAAACTAAAATAATTAAAAAATTAAAAAATCAACTCACATTCCAAACAAAACCTAAGTTTTATAGAACTTTTCATCTAAACTTTTTGAAATTAATTGAGGACTATTTATTTTTTGTTTTTATTTACTTATCTCATATCATATTTATTATATAAAATAGGGTTTCAAGTTTTTCTTTGATTAAATATTTTTTTTAATGATGATGATTTTTTATTTTTTTATGCAAGCAAAATCTAGTAGCATTTTTGTAAACACTTGACAATACCAAAGAAAAGACTATTTGTATGTATAATCTTTTGACCACAAACATTTTTTTAATTCGAGATTCTTGTACGCTATATTCGCCTAATCGTCTTATTTTTGTTTTTTTATTTTTGCTAAGATACTCGTAGAATTAAATATAGTAAAAGATTTTTGTCTAAATTCTTCTAAATAAACAACACCTCTATTTTCTCGAATGGTTAAATTCTCAAGATTTTTTCTGATTTGCAGTTTTAAATGCGGTGGATGTTGAGGCAGAGAGCCACCTAAGTGGTAGTCCTTTTAGGAATGAGGAATGGATGGTCTCAAGTATTATCCTAGACAGAATTAAGTTCTCCAGCAACTTAAATTTGGTTTTTTAAGAACATTTAAATATAGATCTTCAAGATCTATTTATATATTTTAATTAATGATTTAATTTTTAATTGTACATCATAGTATAGTCCTTACCTTTTCTCCTTTTCTCTTCTTTTCATTTCTGCTTTCTTTCTCTCCTTTGCTTCACCCATCTTCATCTTCTTTTCTTTAGAAACTCGATGGCATATATATAGCAAAACATTAATAGCGAAAATACTTTTCAGCTTGCTTGTTTTGAGTTTTTAGAAAATACTTTTCAGAAAATTTTACACTCTTATTTTTCGTATTTTTTTGTTTTTACTGAATTTTTTAAAATATTTTAAGCATTTTTTTTTTTACTTTTTAGACACACCTAACATAAATACACCTAAAAAGTAAAAAAAATTGTAAAAAAAATCTTTTAAAAATTCACTAAATACCAAAAATACAAAAAAAAAAATACAAGAATTCAGTACATTTTTTGTATTTTTATGTATTTATTAATTTTTTAAAATATTTTTTCACAAATTTTTTACTTTTTAGATACATTTAACTAAGATGCATCTAAAAAAGTAAAAAAAATGTTTAAAATTTAAAAAATATTCACTAAAAACAAAAGAATACGAAAACCAAGAAACTCAGTTTTCAAAAAACTTAATTCAGAAAACTCAAACCAAACACACTGATTCCTACTACCATTTCATTTACCATATTCACAGTTAACACTATTTCATCACTATTCCATCTACCACATTTACCCTGATCAGCCACAAATTTCACAACACTCCCCTTGGATGACTATACACTAAAAATATGCCTCATTAAAAACTTGTCAAGGAAAAATCCGGTGGGATAAAACTCTTAGGCAAAGGGAAAAGAGTACAATATTCTTGTGTTCTATAAAGTGATATTGGATACATTCAGATTGTCTCATTAAAACCTTACTAAAGAAAACCTTAGTTAAAGGAAAAAGAATACAATCATTAATATGATGACTCCTCCTCTGCATAATTGATTTTTGTGTCGACGCATTCCAATGAGATGCACTAGTTTCTTGAATGTTATCGAGAGTAGTATCTTTGTGAATAAATTTGCCAGATTTTCACTTGACCTTATTTGCTAAACATCAATATTTCTGCCCTTCTAGAGCTCGTGGATATAAAAGAATTTTGGAGAAATATATTTAGTTGGTCATATTTGATATAGCCTCTTATAATCTGTGTCATACATGCGGCATTATCTTCACACAATATTGTCAAGATGCCTTTGATTGCGGACATTCCATGTTTTTTCTGAATATAATGAATCATAGATCTCAACCAAATACACTCTCCGTTGGCTTGATGGATTGCAAGTATTTCAAAGTAATTTGAAAAAGTAGCAGTTAATGTTTGCTTCACAAATCGCGAAGAAATAATTATAACACAACATAAAACTTTTATGACTTTTAGAAGAAGTTATACATGGCATTGTTGACTGTATTGTACATATTAAACAGCGTGATCAAATTCACCATTAAAACAATCATTCTTCATTAGATGACCAGATTTTTGAGATGGGGATTTCATTGACAAATCCTGTAAAATTTTGTCTATCCATATACATTTTGTATTCAATTATGCATTCCTAACATTATTGTTGAATATAGGAAAACATTGGAAACAAGAACCATAATGAAAAGAAAAACTTACAAAAATAAAAAAATCTGTACAAAAATATATTTGATTTGAAATTTTCAAAAATGATTTTTTAAGTTTTCAATTTGTATTTTTATATTTTAAGTAATTTTTTTAAAAATATTTTAATCAATTTGTTTTTTGTAAGAAAATTATTGAAAAGTCAAACCTAAAGAGGGTACAAGGCATAAGGTACAGTGGATATTTTCTTGTTGGTGACAGGTCCACCATTTGTGAAATATTATGGCGAGAAGTACATTTTATTATTTTGGAGGACATTTTATTTATAATTTTTCTGTTAACTTTTTTTTTTATTTACTAACTTTTTTGATTATCTGTTCCAATTTATATCTATCTGTTCAAAATTTTCGCTATTTGTTCAGTTTTTTCCTAATTGTTTAATTTTTTAATCTTTTCAATTCAAATTTCCTTTATCTGTTCAAATATTTGTCCAAACAAAATCTATCTGTTAAAATTTATTTGTTAAAAAATTCTACTTGTTCAAATTGTCTGTTAAAATTCTATAACATTTTTTTTTTATTTGTTGAAAATAAACCCAAATTGAATTTGTAAACAATAAAATTTCACATTAAATTCATAAAATTGAAGAAATAGAGGAGTTCAAAGAAAAAGAAATCAATCTATTCTCGATTCTCTTCCAAACCAAACAATAACAAAATCTCTCAAACCAGATTTGTTGGGATATTATCATCATTATCATCATCATCAACAACAACAACAACAACCTATCTGTTCAAAGTGTTGTACAAATTGTATAATTAAATAAAACCAAACAGATTCATATTTAATAAATTAAATGACAGAACATGGAATCATGGGACTAAATTATACAACTCGATGAACAAAAATACTCAACAAAATAAAATGGTAAAAGAAAGCAAACCGAAGCCTGTGTGATACCACAGTCTCCTTAAAACAGATTAGTTGCCTCACCGTGGGTGCTGGAGGTATATTGACGTCAAGCTCCCAAGATACGACGGTATAGACCCGCTAATGCAAAAGTACCTTCTGTTTAGCTCTGGCGAACTGACAATGGCAGTACTTTCTCACATAAGAAGAAGAATATAGGAGTAGACTGACTGTATAATATAGAAGCCAAAAATTTTGTGTAGAAACCGTGGAAGATGGCCTCCTTTTATACACAATAAGGGAGAGAGAAGGAGCCTCCCAGCCATGAAGGCTAGCAACAAATGCAGCCAATTACTCCTGCAAAACTGATGGAGTAATTCACAAAACTGATGGGGAATAAGTGTGTAAATTACACACTTTATATACATATGTGTGTATATCTGCAACCACTACACAAACTTAGCCCAAAAAGATTAGATTAATGAGCCACCAATTTGGCCCAGCCCAAACCTAACCCATTCTAGCAAGCCTCAAGCCTCAAGTCCAAGCCCAAGCCCAAGCCCAAGCCCAAGTCCTAAGATCCATGACCCATGACCCACAGATCATGGACTACAGCTTCGGACCTGGCCTGGGGGAGGGGGGGGAGGGGGAGGTAGACGACGCATGTGCATGTGTGTGTGGCAATTTTTGCATAACCAACTTGGACTATAGTTTTGGCCCAAGCCTATCCTTGAAGCATCCATAACTCCCTTCATTCGGAAAATTTGGATGCCCCAAAAGGCTCATGCCCTTGTCAAAATCTTGAGGTTTAAATACCTATCAAAATTTTCCTCTACAATCAATATGGGATTGGTAGTTATACATAATTCTCAATACCTCACTCAGGAGGCCAACTTTATGAGACAATTTCTCATTTAATTCTTAATGGTTTTTTGTCATTCTTTTTGTGGTGTAAAGATCTTGTTACAAAGAATTTAAACCCATTTGATTCCACATCAACCGGTGGTTGAGACATACTTTAATTTCACACTAAAGTCACCATAAAACTATTTTTTTCCAACAATCCCCCACATGAATAAAAAATGACCGAATAAAGAAAATGGACAACGTTTAACAGCAAAGACTCGGAGAGAGAGCACACAGACTAACCTTGCATTAAAAAAGGTAGCTGGTGGCCTTAAACCTTTCGTAGTGAAAGACTATCGGATTTACTAGCTGACCAGTGAACGTGATGTCTTGAACTGTTCTGCTATTTGTGTAAACCGAGACAATAGACCTCAAACAGGAGTTAGTCTAACCATTGTTCTTGTTCTCACTAGTGTGTCCGGTATGCCTTGGAACACTAGCTTGGTTCAGTGAGTGTTTTTAAAGAATTTAGCCTTGTTAATTCTTAAAGAAGCAGGCCTACTTCGTACTCACACAAGTGACCTATATAAGGTATCTGATTATACCATGGTTGATTCTTCATCTCACTTAGGTCATTAAAAACATTAGCTTAACCTTCCACCCCTACAAAGTATCACTATATAAAGGAATAAGTAAGAGGATTTACCTCTTCAATGACTCACTCATTAACGCAGTTAAGTTGTCCCTTTGAACTTAGATCTTGGAATCTCTAGTCAGTTAAGTTGGGTTTTTCATTCTGGTAACATTTATTAAAGACCTTAACCCCATTCTGCTTGATGAAGCTTCTATAAACTCTCAAGCTAACCCTTTGGTTAGCAGATCCGCAATGTTGTCCTTAGATTTTAAATAGTCTAGAGAGACAACTCCATTAGAGAATAGTTGTCGTATGAAATTATGTCTACGACGGATATGTCTGGACTTTCCATTATGCATATTATTCTGTGCCCGTTCAATCATCGATTGGTTATCACAATGAATACAAATAGCTGGCATAGGTTTCGACCAACATGGAATGTCTTCAACGAATTGGCAAAGCCATCAGCTTCTTCAGTTACTTTATCCAAAGCAATAAACTCAAATTCCATCATTGATCTCGATATACACGTTTGCTTAGAAGATTTCCAAGACACGGCTGCGCCTCCGAGGGTAAACACATAACCACTAGTGGATTTGGAGTCTTTTATATTAGATATCCAATTTGCGTCACTATACCCTTCTAGTAGCGTTGGGTATCTGGTATAATGCAACCCATAATCTTGGGTGTAGTATAAATAACCTAACATCCGCATAATGCCTCTCTAATAAGTAGCATTCGGATTACTCGTGTATCTACTAAGCCTGTTAACAGAGTAGGCTATATCTAGCCTTGTACAACTCATCAGATATATCAAACTCCCAATGACCCGAGAATATTCTAGCTGAGAGACACTCTTACTATTTTTCTTGGTTAAATATAGACTCAAGTCTACTGGTGTCCTAGACACACTCGTATCTAATTTACCAAATTTCTCATGTACCTTCTCAACATAATGGGATTGAGAAACCACCAGACGTTTGGTATTCTTAATACCTAGAATCGCATCTGCAAGACCCATATCATTTATGTCAAACTTAGACTTTAATAATCTCTTGGTAGTTATAATCATTTCATCATTACTACCTGTAGACACCCCGTTTTTGACTGTCCTTAAGACTTGGGTGCTTCATTTCGAACACTTGATGATGAAATGTTATACTGTGCAATCTTTCGAATCTTCAGCAAAAGAATTCAAATTTGAGCTCTAATCCTAACCTTACACCCCATTTTGACCTAAATGTTTTAGACCCTTGTAGACACCCCATTTTTGACCATCCTCAAGACTAGGACGTCATCGTTTGAACACTCGATGATCATCCGTGTTCGTGTTCGTTTTGAGTTCCTGAAGGTTTTGGCTGTGCGTCTTGCCTTGGAGCCTCTCAACTTGTCTAATTTGTGCTTGGTTGTGGACCAAGAGCTTGTGGTTTTGTTTTTGAGGGAAGAGGGTGGCCTGCTGGCCAGCCCTACAGCCCATCAGCCAAGCCTTATGCCCATTGGCCAAGTTTTTTTTTTCCATCGGCCATAAGTTATGGCCAGTCGGCCCCTTTAATGGCCGGTCGGCCATGTTTTTTGGTTGAGGCCTTTTTGTTTGCTTTTGCAGATATTTTTGGTACCAGCTGTGCCAGCTGTTGGGCACAGAAGGCATCCTCCATACACGGAGGGATTGTAACAAGCTTCTAGCTTGTCAAACAAGCTTGAGGCTTGTAATTCTATATAAGGGAAGGCTCCTCTCCCTTTCCAGAGGTTCAGAAAATTTGAGAGTTGAAAATATATCTCTCTCTCTAGAATTCTTACTCTCTCTCTATATTTATGCTATATTGAGCCTTAAAGTGTATATTCTCTTCACTTTTGCACTACAACACCTAGTAAAACACCACCATCATTGAGCTGAGGTTCTTGAAGGTCATACTTGGGTTCTAAAAAGATGGTTTTTACCTCAGAAGTTGTTGTTTTGCTGTGGTTCTTCAAGGGTGAGTGGTTACCCTCTTTAAGCTTTGTTTTGTTTAAGTATTTGGCTATCCTTGCATGCTCTTTTAGGCCAAACTTGCAACTATAAGAAGTTCTTTTTTTAACTGCTTAGAATGGTTGTTTTAGGCCTCTTTGGTGTTGAGGGTGTTCTGCCCTCTTGTGTGCCTTATTTGCTTAGGCTTGGTACCATCCTTTAAGGCCTTTGGGATCACCTTTGTTTCTGGAATTCAGTGGTGGAAAGTGGGTTTTGAAACCAAAAATGGATTGGGGGGGGTCCCCCCCTTTTGTGTCTTGTTTGCATGTGTTGTTGGCTTAACACTTTGGCATGTTTTTCTACCCTCTTGAGGCTCTATCTTAGCATGTTTTAGGCCTCATTTTGCCATGTTATACCTCTATTTTGGGTTGGTTTGGCCTCATGTTGTTTGCTTTTTTACACTTGTAGTGTAAACTTGTTTACTAGCCTAGCATGCTTCATAGGTTAGCTTGTTATTCTAGCATGTATTGACTTCACTCCAGCATGTTTTTTGGTGTTATTTTGGCATGCTTTAACTTTGATTTTAGTTGGTGGGGTCATCTCTTGATTGGTCTTTGTACTTGTAGTGCAATCCTCCTTGTAGGCTTAACATGCATCATGCTTTGTGCCCCTAATTCTAGCTTGTTTTAGCTCTGCTCCAGTAGGTTCTTGGCCTTGTTTTGACTTGCTTAAACTCTATTTGGAATGATCTTGGCCCTTTGGGGCTTTCCTTGTGTGGCTATGGTGTAAGTGCCTTAGCTAGTCTTGAGTTTTGGGCACTTTAGCATGCTATATTTGTGATGGTTGCATGTTTTGGCATCATTTGGTATGTAATTTCAGAGCATATACATGTGTCACGGTCTCACTTCTTTAACTCTTTGAGAGCGTTTGAGAGTTGTGCCTTTGTGCCTTACTTGTGAGCTACCAAGGGAGTATGATTTTCTACTCCTTTGAGCCTTAGTTCCAGCTTGTTTTTGCCACTGATTTGCATGATATAGCTCTGTTTTGGGTGGTTTGGTTGTTTGTAAATAGTATTGCATAGTCCTAGGGTTGTGCACCTCACTAGCTTTAATTCTTGAGTCCTCTAGCATGCTTTGTTTGGGCTATTTGCATGATATATAATCATTTGGCATATGATTTAGGAGCATATAACCTTGTCATACTCTCATGTTTATCACTCTTTAATTGTGTTTGAGAGTTCTGCCTTTATGCCTTGCTTGCGAGCCACGAGTTGAGTATGCATTCCTTGCTTTTTGTGCCTGAGTTTTGTTGAGTTTTGGCCACTGTTTTGAAGTATCTTAGGTCTATCCATATGTGGTTTGACCATTCAAGATTGATAGTGCATGCCTCATGTGTAATATACTTCACTAGCTTTGATGCCTTAGCTCCTTAACATGTCTTGCATGCATTGCTTACATGATAGAGCCTTGTGCATGCCACTTTAGCATTGATAGATAAACATGTTGTTTGCATGTGTGTTGCATTGCATGTGTTTGGATCGGACGTTAATCCAAACACGAGGAACGAGGGACGTTTCATACTAAAAGTGATGAAATGTGCCTCATTCCTTAGGTCACCGACACCTTTGATCATGCATGATAGGGTGGAGGTTCATCGAGTCTTGTTTATGCATTCATCAACATTGTGCAAGTTTGACTCTTTGGTCATCATGCATCGAGATGTGTGATTAGTGGCTTGAGAGCCGAGCACTACACTCCTTTGAGCTTGAGACATGATAAGGAGTGTGGTTGCACACACATTCCCTTGCAAATACACTGCCATGCCTCTGTTTGTGCTCTGTTACAGCAAAAGAAGAAATTGCAGGAAGAAGTGGCCGACCGGCCACTAGAGCAGCCGATCGATCATCAAAGCTTGCCGACCATCATTACTGACCGATGGCCACCATCTCTGGCCGATCATCCCTTAGCATGTTCCTGAGATGGGTCAAAAACAATTTGGAAGTTGGCACAATTTTCAGAAGTCCAAAAGAGTGCAAATAGAGGCATCATGAGGCACGGTAGTGGATTTTCGGGCGGAAGCCGACCGAGCATGCATGTCCCTCATCCTTGAGGCCATTTAATCGCTTTTGTTAACTTAGAATAAGTTAGCTATTTCATTCATGCAAGTGTTGTAATTAATTAGTTAAAGTGTTTAATTAATTTAGTTGGTTTGTAATAGTTAGCTTAATTAGCGTAGCTAGTTAGCTCTCTTCCATTCAGACCCTCCGTCAAGAGGGCAAATATTGTAATTGAAGCTTGAGTAACTAGCTTAGGGTTTGATAGGATATCATCCCCTATTTATATAAATGAAGATTAGGGTTTGTAACAATTACAAGATGAGCCCTGAGGGCATAGAATAATTACAAACCAATAACTCAGATAATAATATAATATGCTAACACTCCCCCTCAAGCTAGTGCGAAGATATCTTTCATGCCTAACTTGCCTAATATGCCATGAAATGGTTTATTCCCAACCCCCTTGGTGAGAATTTCAGCAAGTTGTTCACCAGACTGGACAAAAGGAGTACAAATGGTACCACTAGTGAGTTTCTCCTTAATGAAGTGGCGATCAATCTCAACATGCTTTGTCCTGTCATGTTGAACTGGATTGTGAGCGATGTTGATGGCAGCCTTATTATCACAGTATAACCGCATGGAGTCCGTCTGATCAATACCTAGATCACTCAACAATAACTTGATCCATAAAAGTTCACACACATCTTGTGCCATAGCTCTAAACTCAGCTTCTGCACTTGACCTGGCAACAACATTCTGTTTCTTACTCCTCCAAGTAACTAGGTTGCCTCCAGCAAAGGTGCAATACCCTAAAGTCGATCTCCTATTAGTTACTGATCCAGCCCAGTCAGCATCTGTATAGGCTTCCACACAAAGATGATCATACTTTGAAAAATAAAGACCCTTACCAGGAGCAGACTTCAAATACCTCAAGATTCTCATGACAGCCTCAAAGTGAATCTGATGAGGAGCATGCATAAAATGACTAACCACACTGATAGCAACAGCAATATCAGGACGGGAGTGAGATAGGTAAATGAGCTTACCCACTAATCGCTGATAGCTCCCCCTATCAACAACTTCTCCTCCTTCATCTTCCCCCAATTTCTGATTGGGTTCCAGTGGGGTGGCACATGCCTTGCAGCCAAGCATCCCGGTTTCCTTCAACAGGTCAAGCACATATTTTCTCTGTGAGATAAATATCCCATCCTTAGAGCGAGCAACTTCAATGCCCAGAAAAATACTTCAAGCTTCCCAAGTCTTTGATTTCAAACTCACTAGCTAAATATTTCTTCAACAGAGGTATTTCTCCACTATCATTGCCTGTAAGAACTATGTCATCTACATAAACAATAAGTGCTGTAGTCTTACCACGTGAGGAATGTTTCACAAACAAGGTGTGATCTGCCTGACTCTGTTTGAAGCTATATTTAAACATAGCCTGAGTGTATCTCTCAAACCAAGCCCTTGGAGACCGTTTGAGACCATATAATGACTTCCGAAGCTTGCATACTTTGCCTTCTGTCTAATGATCCTCAAAACCAAGAGGAATGTCCATATATACCTTTTCTTCGAGGTCACCATGGAGAAAGGCATTCTTGACATCAAACTGATAAAGCGGCCAATCTAGATTAGCTGCTAGAGAAAGAAGTACTCTGACTGAATTCATCTTAGCCATGGGTGCGAAGGTCTCCTGATAATCAATGCCATATGTCTGAGTAAACCCTTTTGCCATAAGTCTTGCCTTGTAATGCTCAATAGACCCATCTGCTTTGTGTTTCACAGTATTTACCCATTTACATCCCACAGGTCGTTTGCCCATAGGTAACTTAGTCAATTCCCAAGTGCCATTCTTCCTAAGTGCTTTCATTTCCTCAATCATGGCTAGTTTCCACTCAGAGGTAGCAAGAGCATCCTGAAAATGGTTAGGAATGCTAACAGAGGAAATATTGGACACAAACGCTCTATATGAGGATGACAAATGAGAGTAGGACACAAAATGTGAGATAGGATGTTTAGTACAAGATCTCACACCCTTCCCCTTGGCAATAGGAACATCAAGATCAATGGACTCATGAGATTCAAAGTTACCTAGACTCTCATCAGAAGCAGGAGATGGCAGTGGAGGAGCAGAAGTGGTCCTTTGTATCCAGTTAACTTGTTGTCTGTCTATGTCTCGGACATAAACATGTCTGTCCTTATCCTTGGTGACATTGGGTTCTATAGTCCCAGTAGAAGAGGGTGGTGCAAGAACAACTGGTTCCACCATAGGAAGCACAGTAGAAGAGGATGGTGCAAGAACAACGGGGTCCACCATAGGAAGCACCAAACTCACTTCACACCAAGGCTCCCCCAGAAATGAGGACGGTGACACCAGAGAGGACAAGAAATAGGACTGGGACTCAAAGAAAGTAACATCCATGGACACAAACCACTTACGAGAAGAAGGGTGGTAACATTTATACCCCTTTTGAGTAGGAGAGTAACCAAGGAAAACACACTTGAGGGAGCGAGGGTCCAACTTACCACGAGAAGAAGAGTGATTATGAACAAAACAGACACAACCAAATATTTTGGGAGGAATAGAAAACAAGGACTGGGAACCTAGGAGGACGTGAAGAGGAGCTTGTTTTTGCAAGACCTGGGTAGGGAGACGATTAACAAGATGGGCAGCGGTGAGAACAGCGTCGCCCCAATAGGGCTGAGGCACACTCATAGAAAAACACATGCACCGAGCCATGTCAAGAAGATGCCGATTCTTGCGTTCCGTCACCCCATTTTGTTGAGGGGTATTGGTGCAAGAGGTCTGATGGATAATGCCATGAGTAGAAAAATATTGTCCTAACCTAGAATCTATGTATTCCCCACCATTATCAGAACGAAATAGTTTGACAGTGGCCCCAAACTGAGTACAAATCATCTGATGAAAATTGCAAAACACAGAGAAAACCTCACTCTTATCTTTCATGAGATACACCCAAGTAGCACGAGAAAAATCATCAATAAATGTAACAAACCATCGATGACCTTTCACAGACATAACACGAGAGGGACCCCAAACATCAGAATGTATTAATGGAAAAGGAACTAAACTTTTATTCAAACTGGGAGCAAAAGAAGCTCTGTGTTGTTTTCCAAGTTGACAAGACTCACAAAGAAAGTTAGGCACATGATGATTTGCGAAACCAGATGGAAATAAATGCTTAAGTAAATAAAAGGAAGGATGCCCAAGACGCCGATGCCATAGCCATAAATCAGCGGGGGTAGTAGAAGACGTGATGGAAGAATAAGCAACTTTGTCCGGTCGATCCAGGAAGTAGAGACCATTTTCTGCACTACCACTGCCAATTGTCCTCCTTGTGACAAGGTCCTGAAAAAGACAATGATCAGAAAAAAAACGTCACATTACAATTCAAATCCTAGGTAAGACGACTCAAGGATAACAGATTAACAGAAAAATTGGGAACATGGAGAACAGAAGATAGAGGTATGGTAGGAGTGACTTGGACTAAACCTTTTCCAAAAATGGAAGAAACAGTACCATCTGCAATCCTAACTTTGTCTTGACCTGAAGAGGGCTTATAGGCAGGGAAAAGATTAGAGGAGCCAGACATATGATCTGAGGCACCAGAATCAATAATCCAAGGTAAAGACTTATGACATAGGAAAACACAAGGAGAAGAGGCTAAGTTACCTGAGTGGACAAAGGACGAGGAACCTGTATTGAGAGCAGTAGAAGACCGGCGGTCCAACCATTGGTGCAAAGCATCTTCCAGCTCAGCATCAGAAGCTTGGCAACAGAAGCAGAATTAGAATCAAGTGTATCAATGGCACTAGACTAATGAGCCCGGGAATAGGAACCACGTCCTCTAGACTGGCCTAACCGACCTCCTCGAGAACCAGACCGATCACGTTGACCCCCGGATGGAGTCCCATGAAGCTTTCAACACGTCTCACGAGTATGCCGCGGCTTCTTGCAATAATCACAGAATACAGACTCCTTAGTAGCAGACGGAGGGATGGGACTCAGGCTAAGGCCATCTCGAGGAGTAGATAGTAATGCTGAGCGGTCAGTAGAGATAGGGGACATCATAGCAGACCGGCGACTCTCCTAATTCTGTACATAGGCAAATGCCGCCAGAAGTGAAGGAAGAGTGTCCATACCCAGAACACGACCCCTAACTGGATCATACTCCACATTTAGGCTTGCCAGAAATGTAAAGACACGTTCCTGTGCAATGAACTTCTTGTACCCGACAGAATCAGCAGGGCAAACAGGCTTATAGTCTTGCAGGTGGTCAAGGCGTTTCTACCCGTTGGTGAGGAAAGTGAAATACTGCAGAACAGTCTGCTCCCCTTGAAGTGAGCGCTCAATAGAGCGGCGCAACTCAAATGCCTGTGAGAAATTCCCTTTGCGGGAATAGGTGGCAGCCATAATATCCCAAACATCCTGGGCAGTCTCCATAGACAAGTAGCCCTCACCAATTTTAGGAACCATCGAATGAATAAGCCAACCCATAATCAAGGAGTTGGTAATCTCTCATTGGTCATAACCCGAGTCAGTGGTACTAGGTGCCTGTATCTTGCCATCAACATACCCCATCTTCCCTCTGCTCTTCAAAAATATAGTCAAACTTTGAGACCATGATAGGTAGTTTTTGACCATTAAATAGAGAGGTGGTGATTTTCAGACTAGGGTTGGGGTTCTTAGTCATGGTAGTAGGTATAATGGGACTCTCACTCCTCGGTGTTTGAGAAGTAGGGAACACACTGGTGGAATCTACCATGGATACTATACTACCGTACCCGCAACAAAACTAGTGGCAATCACAAACCCGGAAGGTGGTGGTGAAAGAACAGGCACAATGACCACTATAAAAAGCATAACAAAATTAAGAAACCATTTTATTTTTTATTTTTTTGAGTTTTGTATTTGTTTAGTTATTCATTTATATATGTATTGGTATGGTGTTTATACACGACATAGGTATACCAAACAGAGATGAGAGTATACCAGAGAAGGAGACCGACGAACTGCTGGAGGAGGTCGACGAGCTGAGGAGATCGATCGAGGAAGGTCGACGAGTTGAGGAGATTGACTGAGGAGATCGACGAACTGCTGGAGATCGACTGAGGAAGGTCAACGAGCTGAGGAGATTGACTGAGGAAGGCGGCTGAGTGACGAAGGTGATAGAGAAAGGCGGCTGAGTGATGATCGACAGAGGAAGGCGACTGAGTGACGACGACGACTGAGTGATGAAAACGAAGCAGGGATCGACGAGCTAAAGATCGACGCAGCAAATGATCAACCTAGGTAAGTTTCGAACCCTAGAGTGTCATTGGTGCAGAGGTCGACCAACAAGGGTGAGCTGAAACCCTAGAGGTTCTGCTCTAATACCATGAAACTTGAGTAATCAGCTTATGGTTTGATAGGATATCATCCCCTATTTATATAAATGAAGATTAGGGTTTGTAACAATTACAAGATGAGCCCTGAGGGCATAAAATAATTACAAACCAATAACTCAGATAATAATATAATATGCTAATAGTAATAAGTGTGCGTGTGTGTGTGAATGTTTTCCAACCCCACGTCTTTCTCCCTTTTACTTATTCGCTTTCGGTGGTTAGTTTAGGGCATATTTCAATAAGCATACCTTATGCTTTGCATGCGCGCATCATTCATTTGTCTTGCATGCACCGGGCTCGGCGCATCATTCAAACTGCATTGTATTTCAATACCTACTTGAATACGTGCTTCAAAGCATGTTATCGAGTGTTGCATTCATATGCCATCTTAGATAGCCGAGCCTACTTGGTTGCATTTTGCATGTGTTGCATTAGGCATTGTTGACATAGCTAGGATCATGCATCGATTACTAACTAGTTCTCTGTTTTGGCTTGGAGTACACTGTAAGTGTTTTCGCTTTAGCATCCTTGCATGTGTGTAAGTGATTGCCATGATAACATGTTTGCCATGAGGCTATTTGCTTAAGTGATTAATTGCTTGAATGCCTATGGGTGGAGGCTTGATTGCTTGAATTGGAACAACTCGATGATTGTGAGTTTTAAGCCCACTTGAGGTGGCAAAATCATGTTTTTTTAAGCCCACTTGAGGGTGGCAAATCTGTGCTTTAGCCTACTTGCGAGTAGCACTTTCAAACCATTTTCACAAACAAACATGAGTTGTTTTGTTCCAATTCTCGTGATCTAGTCTATACTTGTATGCTGTGCGCATCACATAGTAAGCTAGCTGAATAACCGGAATAAGAACACATGTGTTTTCAAAACAACATATCATGATTAGTAGAGACCGATCCTTTGATCGGACGAGCGGGGGTGCTCATTTCATGACCTTTCCCCCTCGTACCCAAGTTCCCGAGTCGAGGCAACTTTGATGATGACGGACACGTGACCTTTGGCAAGAGTTAGGGTTTCCTAAATTTCCCAAAATAAAATATTTAGGTGGCGACTCTGAAATCTGGCAAAGCAGTCCATGTTTGGCGCCTTTTGATTAAAATCGATATTCCAAAATGATTTGTCAGATTTAGACTCTTTGGTGATTTATTAGTCTTACATTGCACTTTGTGAGATTAGATACAGAACCGTGACAGGAGTCCGAAATGTAGTAGCTAGAACACAATTCGCGCCCTCGTGCGCGAAGCAAGTTCGGGTGGTCTACAGTTTCTGGCGACTCTGCTGGGAATTTTGAGAAGTTGACTTGGACACCATGATATGTTGTTTTGTTTACACTTATGTGTTTCTTTGCATTACATTTGTATTGGTGCGCCTAGGACACCGTGCTTGCCATCTACTATTCCTGAACGGTTTGCCGGAGGCTTGCTTGGAAAAGCGTGCTATAAGGCTGACCGGTTACGGGCTCTGCCACGATGGGAACACAAACCTCGGTTTTTACCGAGGCACCTTTTTGACGATTCGACCTAGTTGCATATCGGAAGCTATAGTGACCATTCCAAACTAGGACAGGTTGCTTACCCGATTGTAGGTTGTTTGAAACCACTACGTGCGTAGTGAAACCCTAGCTCTTGACAAGATAGGACAGGGAAACCCTACCCCTCTCTAGGGGTGTTTTGGCTCATACTTGCTTGCTATGTGCTTTTAGAGTGTGTCTCTACAGGAATGCATGTATCAGTTTGCAAGTCTGAATATCAGTCTGAGGACATTAGTATTTGGGGGTATCAGATTTGAGGCAGTGATTTGGGGGCATCGATCAGTGTTTGAGAATAGTTCTTTCAGCTTGTGATTATCAACTGTGTGTTGTGTTTATTTAAGCCGAAATGCTGTCCGTTTTTCTGCTTGTTGTTCCCTTATTTTGCTTTATTTATCTTTTTACAAGGTAATATAGCATCATTGTTTCCGAGGAGGCAGTTTCCCCCAAAGCACTCTGGGTTAGAGGTAGAAGGCTTCATCGATCCGAGGATCTAGTTGACGGACAAGCAGTGTTCTTTTCATTACCCCCGGTTATAAGGCAGAGGGTAGTTAGGCAGGGAATATCAGTACATAGGTTGTTGGTTCAGTGATCATTGTCCACCCCACCAGTGAGTAGTCGGGCTGAGGTTTCCGTTTCTACCACAGAGAGAGATACACCTATTCAGTTAGATCAGCACCTTATGGCAGGTATGGAGGACATGATGCGTAAGCTCCAAGAGACCATGCAAGCCATGCAGCGGGATGCTACCCGCCAGGCCGAGGTTACTGCACGTCAGGCAGAAGTGGTAACTCAACAGGCAGAGCTAATTGCCAGACTTCAGCAATAGCAACAACCATAACAAGCCGGAGCATTTGCTTCGCATCCACCCCCACCCCCACCCCCACCCCCACCTAGAGTTTCAACACTCGGGGATACTGCAAACGTCCAGGAAGATACGGACGCTCCAACAGGGCTAGTCCCACCACCAGTTCTACCACAGACTTCAAAGACACCGGCCTTCTCAACAGATACACCGTTTGAATCTGAGATGGACCCAACCGCTCTGAAGATGAGTAAGCTTGAAAAGCTATTTAAACGGGCCCAGAGAGTCAACTCGATCCCGGACATAGAGGATGGTTACACAGATTCGGCGGTGACATTGCCGGACAGATTCAAGATGCCCCACATAGACCATTTTGACGGCTCGGGCGACCCTATGGTTCATCTGAGGCTGTTCTCGGATATTTTGTGCCCGATGGGCTTGATGAGACTCTAGAAACAATCACTCTTCGGTCGGACCCTGTCGGGTATTGCGGCCATTTGGTACGCCAAGCTGGAGGACTCAGTGAAAAGGAACTAGGAGGAGATGGCTGAGGCCTTTGTCGCACAATATTCATACAACACCCAGATTGAGGTCACGACCCGTGATCTTGAAGTGACTAGGCAAGAGCCGAAGGAAAGCTTTTCTGACTTTGTCACTCGATGGAGGGCTAAGGCCTCCATGATGAAAACTCAGCCATTGGAGAAGGATCAGATAAGGATGGTTGTGTGCAACCTCCAACCTAAGCTGATGCAAAAAATGATCATCTTACTCCTTCCCACCTTTACGGACTTACACGAGATTGGGGTAAAGATTGAGGACGCTATGAAGCAAGGTCTGATTGACCAAGACAGGGAACAGCCCAAGAGAGCATTTACATGCTGTTCGAATGCAGGCCTGAGTAGTGCTGCAGCTGCCAGAACGTCTGATGTGGGCATGGTCACCACCACTAATCCAAAGACACCTACAGCTACACCCTTCACCGGTGCATCCGGTGCCAGCTCACAAATAACCAAATACCTACCTCGGGGCCAGAGGACTTTTACCCCGCTATATATGCCTTTGTCCAAAGCCCTCAGGGTTCTAATTAGAAAGGGGCATCTGAAGCCTCTGGAACCATGCCCATTACCAAATAACCTCCCACCAACCCATAACCCAGCCAAATATTGAGCCTTTCACCAACAACAGGGTCACGACACCGACCAATGCTTTAGACTGCGTCATGAGATCCAGGATCTCATTGACAACAAGGTGATTGCGCCTCTAGAAAAGCTGAATGTCACCACCAATCCACTCCCACCACATAACCAAGCTCCACCACCGAAGCACATCAACCTGATCTAAAACCACAGCCATTCCATATGATCCAAGCATATACATCACACCCTCCCGCTTACCCAAGCCTAAGGTGTTCATCCCAGAAAGCACGGACTTGTACATGTTGAGCATCTCCCAAACCCAACCTGAACCGGTGGTGGTGACTGTCGAAGACAGAACCGGGATGACTTTGGAGACAAATGAGAATGTTTGATTCAGAGCCTGAGGGATCTAGGAGCTTTACTGAGAAAGCATACAACCCGTGTGGTTATATCGTGTCAACAGATCAGGTTAAGCCAAGGGTAGAATTGCCAACTGGCGCAGAAATCAGTGTGGTCTGGGAGGATAGACCTGGTCAGGGGCTAGATGACCTAGCAAAGCTAGAAGAGGACATTGCAAATCTGCAGTTCTTCAACAAGCAGGACTCAGGGGATGTAAACATCAACTGGTTTGACTTGGATGGATCAGCAGAGAATACGGGGCGGCTCAGTGACCAGCCAGATGTTGTTGAAGAATCTCAGCCAGAACAGGGATTGTTAGAAACGGGAACATCAGTGGTGGCTGGAATGGCCGAGAATCAGGGAATATCACCGAAGAGTACCGGTGCGAAGAATTTTGCTCGGGATCCGGGCAGTTTGAGTACGGTAGACACTAAATAGGAGGCTGCATTGAGGCGGCTTGAGCAAGAAAAGATCGAAGATCTTGAGAGGGCTAGGAAGGCCAAAGCCCCTGTGGGGACGAAATGTGCTGTGAGCACAGAAATAGTTGCAACAGAGCCGGACAGCTGTCTGTCGATTGCCGATGGCATGTGGTGGGAAGACGATGACTTATGTCTTGCCCACACTGACAAGGACTGGGGGTAGAACCAACCAGATGACACCTTGTATATTGAGAAGGTCGACCATATGACTAGGAGTGGGTGGTATTTCAAGTCCCCACATTTGGATCAGCCAAAAGCATCCGGGAAGGACAAAGAGGCAGAAAGAAAAATTACTAGAGGAGGAGGCTGTATTGAAACAACTAAAGAAAATTCAAGCAAACATCTCCATCTGGAGACTGCTTATGGCCTCAAGGGTTCACAAACAAGCTGTCCTTTCTGCCATGGACAAGGTAAAACTTTCAATTGATACCACACCCGAACAGTTGGTAGGGCTGGTTTTCCCGGGAGGAGCTTCCCCGACCTTGACCTTCACCGACAAAGAACTACTACCCGAGGGCTCAGATCATAACAAACCACTCTACATATCTGTGGAGTGTAGAGAGAAGTGGATACCGGTGGTCCTGGTCGACACGGGGTCCGCAATCAATGTATGTCCGTCGAGAATGGCGGATGCTATCGGGTTGAAGCTCGCGGATTTCGTGCCTACGACCCATGTGATTCAAGCCTATGATAATACCAGCCGAGAGGTGATAGGGACTGTACGGATTAAGACTCAGTTGGTCCGGGGCAACAGGACATTGAGTTCTATGTCTTGGATGTTCCAGCCACCTGCAATCTACTTCTCGAGCGACCGTGGCTACACCAAGTGAAGGTCATCTCTTCCACCTTACACCAAATGCTGAAGTACCCCCACGGGAAGGGGGTGGTAATCATTTTTGGGAATACTTCGATACATCCGCCGCTAGAGGTTTCTACACCAATTCTGGGGATTGAGCATGGCACGAATGATGTATTCTTGTCAGGATTTACCCTAGCTGAGGCCCGGGTTGTACAAGATATGCTAACTGTTGATGAGGGGCTATACGTCAGTGCACAATTTGTCTATCTCATGAACAAGCTTCAACACATGCCCGGAAGGGCATCGCAGCATCGGCCGAAGTGCCACATAACCCATATACCTTTGGCTTAGGTTATCTGCTTACCAAAGAGGATTGGGCGAGGAAATGAAGAGAAATGGCTGGAAGAGCCAGGGCAAAGCAAGCCGGGAAGCACTATGAGTTGGTGCACCAACCTATCTAGGGGACCCTAAATGGACGCTTTGTCTGGGAAGGGGAAGATTTCCCATTCTGCAGCTTTCTAGAGCCATGGCTAAATGCAGAGAAGCGGCGCTTGCCCGGCTTCGAAATCTTTTTTGATCTTCAGTTGTCGGGGGATGAAGTTGCCGAAGAGCAGACAGACCCACTAGTTGAGGCTGAGCAGTGCAAGGAAGAAGAATCCGGAGCACAGAAATGAAGAAAGGGGTAGTGCTGGCTTGTCTCTTCTCAGATCCTCAGATCGTATTGGAGTGCTTGGGGGATAACTTCTCAGTTTCCATGATCGGGGATGAAGCGGCTGTGTGCCCATCTTCAGGCATTCTTGATGCATCCATCGCACCCTCCCTCGTCTGGCAATACGAGGAGGGCTTTTTATCGAGCAGTTCCGGATTAGGTAGTGAGCCGGAATCTGATTCCACTGAGTCTATGGAGTCGGAATCAGATTCCAGCTCTTCTGAGTCTAAGTCCGGTATTCCTGGGGGTACCCAGATGCCACTGTCCTGTCCGGGTCGTCTTTCTCTTTTTCCTTTGAGTCTGTTGTAATAGAGGAATCAGGCGGACTGGATGTTATTAATGAGAATGGTACAGCTGTGGCTTCCGAGTACTTTTCTGTGCCTTTAATTTATTGCATTAATCAAGACTTTCAAAATTTTGATGAAAACAACGAGGAATAAATTCCTCCAATTTTGAAATATTTGCTTGATCAAGAGCATGAGAGGTTTGTAAAACCTTTGGTTGATGAAATCACCTCAATTAACGTTGGTACTGAGAAGGATTTGCGGCTAGTCCAAATCGGGTCCACATTGTCTTCGGAGGAGCGCGAGCACTTAGCCACTTTATTAAAAGATTTCAAAGATGTTTTTGCGTGGTCCTATGAAGACATGCCTTGAATCGATCTTGAGATTGTATAGCACCGGAGCCCTCTTGACCCAGAGGCCCGACCTGTTAAGCAGAAGCTCCGAAGGATTCGCTCGAACTGGGCTCTGAAAATCAGAGAAGAGGTCACCAAGTAGATCAACGTAGGGTTTCTATTGGTATCTGAATACCCTACTTGGTTGGCCAATATAGTTCCGGTGCCGAAGAAGGATGGCAGAATTCGGGTATGTGTGGACTTTAGGGATTTGAACAAAGCCAGTCCGAAGATGACTTTCCTCTGCCGCATATCGACGAATTAGTGGACTTCACTGCTGGGCATGCACTGCTCTCATTCATGAATGGGTTTTCAGGCTACAATTAGATTTTGATGGCACCCGAAGTCAGGGAGAAGACTGCTTTCACTACCCCGTGGGGAACCTATTGTTATAGGGTCATGCCGTTTGGGCTGAAGAATGCTGGGGCTACGTATCAACGGGCTGCGACCACGATTTTGCACGATATGATCCATAAAGAGTTGAGGTGTACGTGGACGACATGATTGTCAAGTCCAAGGAAAGAGAGGGTCACTGCACCGCCTTGCAGAAATTCTTCCAACGGATCAGAGAGTATCGGTTGCGGTTGAATCCTTAGAAATGTACATTCGGTGTTACAGCAGGGAAAATGCTGGGGTTCTTGATCACACAAAGGGGTATCGAGGCCGATCCTTCTAAAATCAAGGTCATCTTAGAAATGCCACCACCGAGGACTGAAAAGGAGGTGCGAGGCTTTCTGGGTAAAGTGCAATTCATAAGACGGTTTATTGCAAAATTAACCTTGACTTGTGAACCACTGTTTGGTCTCCTGAAGAAAGGAAAGAAGTTTCAATGGGACGACTGATGCCAAGTCGCTTTCAAGAAGATCAAGTAATATCTACAAAACCCACCTGTGTTGTCACCGCCTGAGCTGGAGAAACCGTTGATGCTGAACCTGTCAGTGACCGAAACGACAATGGGCGGCATGCTTGCACAGGAGTCTGAGGACAAAGTGGAGAAGGCTATCTACTACATGAGCAAGAAAATGCTGGAATATGAGACCCACTACATGCCACTGGAAAAGGCTTATCTGGCCTTGGTATGGGCTACCAAGAAGTTGAGGCACTACCTGTTAGCTCACTATGTAATACTGGTTTCGTGATTAGATCCCATGAAATATCTCTTCGAGAAACCGGCACTTACGGGTAGGCTAGCTCGTTGGTTGCTTCTGCTTTCCGAATTTGATTTGAAGTACATGACGCGCAAGTTAGTGAAAGGGAGAGCGATAGCGGAGTTCCTAGCCGACCACCCAGTTGAAGGGGATGAAGCAGTTGAATATCTGTTCCTAGACGAGGCCATTCTGCATGTCGAAGAAGAGACTTGGACGATGTACTTTGACGAAGCATCAAACTAGTACGGGTATGGGATAGGGGTGTTGCTGATAGCACCCGAGAATTCCCGTATACGCTTAGCTTTCAAACTCTGGTCCAAAGTATCAAATAATGAGGCAGAGTATGAGGCATATATTGTTGGGCTGGAAGCCACCCTGGAACTAGGGGCAAAATGGTTGGATGTCATCGGGGACTCGAACCTTGTTGTATCTCAAGCTAAAGGAGATTGGAAAGTTAAAGAAGAAAAGATGAGAATCTATCACCAGACCTTGGATGTTTTGATTCCTCATTTTAAAAAATTGAACTTCGCTCATCTGTTAAGAGAGAATAACAGGTTCGCCGATTCATTAGCAACTCTATCTTCTATGATAGACATCCCTTTTGGAGTTCGAATGTGTCCGATCATCATTGAATAGAAATTCGTGCCAGCCTACGAGTTAATTGCTGCCATAGATGAGGTACAAGATCAAAACCCCTGGTATTACGACATCTGGAACTTCTTGGAAAAGGAGGCGTATCCACCAGAGGCAAACGCCAAAGATAAGAGGCCCAATCCGAAGAATGGCTGCTCAGTTCATCATCTGCGGGGGTAAATTGTACAAGCGGGGTCATCTCGGGATGCATAAATTGTGTGTTGATGCTGAAGAGTCCAAGCGCTTGATGGAGGCCATCCATGGAGGAGAGTGCGAAGCGCACATGAGCGGGGTGATGCTAGCTCAAAAGATCCTTAGACACGGTTATTATTGGTCAACCATGGAGGAGGATTGTATTGGCTTTGTTCGGCGATGCCACAAATGCCAGATCCATGCAAACCGCATGAACATTCTGCCGTCGAAGCTGTACAGCATGACTTTGCCATGGCCATTTTCAGTTTGGGGAATTGATGTGATTGGGGCTGTCACTCCGAAGGGGTCCAACAGGCATGAGTATATTCTGGTAGTGATAGACTACTTTACGAAGTGGGTCGAGGCCTAATCTTACGCGGTGTTGAAGGCATCGCATGTTGCTAAGTTCATCAGAAACAACATCATCTGTCGCTATGGAGTCCCGAATGAGATTATTTCGGATAATGGTTCCCACTTCAAGAAGGTGGTGATTGACTTGTTAGAGAAATACAACATGGCTTTTCATAAGTCATCTACATACCGGCCACAAACCAATGGAGCTGTTGAGGCTGCCAGCAAGAACATCAAGCACATTCTGCAAAAGATGGTGGAAACTTACAGGGACTGGCCAGATAAGCTGCCATTTGCTCTTTGGGGCTACCGAACTTCAATTCGAACTTCTACTAGGGCAACTCCGTATTCCTTGGTCTATAGGATGGAGGCTATTCTGCCTATCGAAGTTGAGGTTCCGTCATTACGGGTATCGGTTGAGTGTCGGATAGCCAAGGCAGATTGGTAGTAGAGCATATTCGAAGAACTCATGCTGTTTGATGAAAGAAGGCTGAAAGCACTATATCACGTCCAGGGTTATCAACGAAGAATTGCCAGGGCTTTCAACAAGAAGGTTAAGTCCAGGTATTTGAAAGAGGGGGATTTGGTGCTTAAAGAGAACTGAGCTCTGTAACACGTCCCGCGGGGGACCTCGCTACAGTTTGGACTCCCTTTTTTTTTTGTCGGTTCTAAATCTGAACCAAAAAGTCCAAATCCGGCAAATCGTTTTGAGAAAACAGATTTTTGAAAGAAGTGCCAAACATGGACTGCTTTTCCAGATACAGAGTCGCCACCTAAATATTTTTTAATGGGCAATTTAGGAAACCCTGACTCGGTGCCAAAGGCCATGTGTCCGTCATCACCAAAGTTGCCTCGACTCGGGAACTTGGGTACGATTGGGGAAGGTCAGCTATGAGCACCACCTCTCGCCCGGTCCGAAGACCGGCCTCTACTAACCGTGATATCCGATTTGAAAACGTTATGTGTCCTTATTCCGGTTATTAGCCTAGATTTACTACGTTATGCGCACAGCAAAACAAGTATAGACTAGATCGTCTAATTTGAAACAAAGCATTGCATATCCGTTTGTTTGGAAATGTTTTAAGATTTGCTACTCGCAAGTAGGCTAAAACACGGATTTCAACGAGCTGTTCCAACTCAAACAATCCAACCTTTACCCACAGGCATTCAGGCAGTTTATAACACATAAGCTTCTAGCCACATCGTAAGCATGCTGTCATATTAACATTCACACGCATGCGATATGCTAAAGCATAAAAGCTTACCTAGTACTCCATGGAAAACAAGAACGTGTTAGCAATCAATGCATGATCCAAGTCCATGTTAAGTGCCTAATGCATTGCATACAAAATTTCACTAGAATAGGCTCGGCTATCCTAAGGATGGCATGTGAAATGCGCAAGTAGCATGTATTCAAGTTAGGTTTGAAATACAATGCAATTAGCATGATGTGCCGAGCCCGGTGCATGCAAGACTGATGAATGATGCACGCATGCATAGCATAAAGTATGCTAAATTAAACATGACCTAGTACTAACCATCAAAGCAGGTAAGTAAAAGGGAGAAAGAGATGGGGGTTGGAAGACATACACACACTCACCCACACTTATTACAAATTCGCCCTCGCTCGGAGGGGCCGAATAATAATACAAACCGAATAAATAATTAATTGCCCTAGCTAATTGATTATTGCAGACCAACTAAATTAATTAAGCAAATTAATTAATCTAATTTAAGCAATGAACAGCCCCGGGATGAAAGCCCAATGCAGTGCGCGCTCGGTTTTGCTCGGAAATCCGCCACCATGCACAAGATGCCTCTGTTTTCCCTGCTCTGCTCCTCTGATGACTGCCAAAGCCTCAGGGTTTACTCTGTGGATGCCAGGAGACACCACCAGCTAAAGGGGGACACCACCGGCCATGCAGAATGGTCACCGGCCATAACTTTGATCCATCGGCCAACAATGGTGGCCGGTCGGCACTAAATGTAGCCGACCGGACAAAAATTCCTGCAGAATCTGGTTTGACAGCAGCAGAGGACAAGACTTGGCATGGCAATGCATTTCAAGCAATGTATGCACCAATCATATCCCTTATCATGTTTATGACTCAAAGGGACATGAACCTTGGTTCTCGGACCACCAATCGCGCATTTCCATGCATGATGGCCCAAGAAACCAAGTGTGCACATTTGATATGTAATGCAATGCATATAATCAAGCCAAGGGGGACTTAACCTCTATCATGGATAGTCAAGAGGCTAAGCATGCATGCCAATGCAATGCAACCTAAGCGTGTTAACTAGGCATGCAATATGGCAATGCAAATGAGCATGCAAGATATGCAAGGCATAGAGCAATGCAACTAACAAGTGTGCAAGGCTAATGTAGGCATTCAAGCATGTAAGCCAACATGTGACTTCATTCAATCATGTGATTTCAATCATGCAACAACTCACCAATATGCTACAACATACAAGGAGAGCATGCAACAAACAAAGGGATGGACTTAAACTAAATTGGGCAACCCTGACTAGGCCTAAAACAGTGGCCAAAAACTCAAGAAATGGGACCAAACACACATACACACATGCACATGTTAATGGGCCTATACTTAAGCAAACAAAGGCAACTTTCAAGCACATCTAAAAGAGGCTAAGCATGGACTAATGACATGCAATGTAAGCTCTGGAATCATGTTAAGATGGTGTCAAACCAAGCAAACAAGATAGGCTAAGCATGCAATAAAGGTCCAAAACTTAAGGCTAACAAACCAAAAATGCAAAGGAGCTATGCAATACATGGCAAGTATGACTCAATCAATTTAAAACAGAGATAAAGCATACAAAAACATGCACTAAAGCTTCACAAAGCTAGGCCTAAAATATGCTAGAACAAGGGTTTACAACCTAAGGCATATTAAGGCAACAAAATGGCATTACAAGGCATGTATGCTAAGCAAGCATGGTGTACCAAAACCAACTCAACACAATGCTATTTCATGGCAAAATAAGCATAAATATCAGTCAAGGCATGGTCAACACACACTTAAACTAGATGCTCCCTTAAGAGGCAAAAATGGTCCATTTCAAGGACAACAAGGAGAGGGGGTGGCCCTCTCCTTCTTGGGACCTCAAGGCACCATCCTCACCTCTGAAATCCCTCAAGATTTCAGTGGTGAGGAGGTCCAAACACTATGGTCCCGGAGCTCACACAAAAAGGCACAAAACAAGGGCCAAACAAGGCTTAAGAGGGGTCAAACAACCCCAATGCTTAAGGCACTCTTAATAAACTATTTAGAGGCCTTAAACACAGAGCTTTTATGTATTATATGCAAAGCCAAAAAACAGTTGCAAGATAGGTAAAAGTAGTGTGCAAAAATGGGGAATAAAAAGGAAAAGTGATTACCCTTGTAGACCTCTTTCACAAATGAAGCTCCAGCAGCTTCTTGAGCTCCAAACCAGCTCCAAAACTCTAAAAACAACCCTCAAGGGCCTCAGCTCCAAGAAAAGGTGTGATGGTGGGTGTTTGTGTGCAAATCTAAGCCTAAACACACACAAGAGAGAGAGATAGAGATAGGATATGAACCAAACCCTAACCCTAGAACTCAAACCCTAAAAATATGTTGTCTAAGATGTCTAACCTTTTTCTAACCCTAACCAAGAGAGAAGAAGCTCTCTTTTATAGAGCTTTAGTCTTGTAAGCTTACAAGACAAGCTTCTAAAGAGAGGGATCCCTCCATACACGTGTATGGAGGGGAGCCAAGTGCAATCCAGCTGTGCCAAAATATCTGCAAAAGTAGATGCATAGTAGTCGGCCAGCCAAAAGTACAATTGACCAAAAAAAGATAGCCGGCCGGCCATCTATAGTGCCGGCCGGCCGGCCAAACATTTGGCCGGTGGCCACAAAACATAGCCGGTGGCCTCAAGCCCTGGCCGGTGATGGGTGGGGATGGTCTACAAGCCGTACCCTGCCTCTCAAAGGCAAAACACAAGTGTTTGGTGCAAAACACAAGTGTTTGGTGCAAAACCAGACACAAAACAGTCGAGTCGAGAGATCCTGAGGCAAGGCGCGTAGCCGAAACCTCCGGGAACTCAAGACGAACACCAACATGGGTGATCACCGAGTGTTCAAGCGGTGACGTCCAAGTCTTGAGGACGGTCAAAAATGGGGTGTCTACAGTTGCCCCTCTTTGACAGAACTCGAAAGTCATAACAATGACGGGAGTGAATGTCAAAGCCCAGAGACGACCCATTTTTGACAAGGCCGAAGACTTAGACAAACATGCAAGACAAACAAGATATGCGCCCGAAGGCAGGGGCAAAATGCAAGACAATGCACAAAGCCGAGCATAACTTATGATCATGCAAAGAAAGCTATAATGAAGCACACATGCAACAGTTTTAAGCTAGCATACACCAAACTACACTACAATGCAGAAATGATGTAAGAGAATTATGCGATTCTCGATGCGTCTCACGCGGAGGATACAATACTTGTCCGATTCGTCTGGTTCCACCAGTCGCAAATGAACTGTACATACAATATCGTGCCTGCAAAGAAAACAACTTAACAGGTACGATGTTATTGGTAACATGCATGACAATGCAAGAATGAATGCAAAATGCTATGCAATCTATACAAAACAATGTATAAACAATGCAAACTAAAATACAATGCAATTGAAACAATGCAAACTATATGCAAAGCAATTGAGTCATGATCCAATCATAAGCAGTTCGAAACCACACATATGTCAAATAGATTGATGGAGGTAACAAGTCTGTCTACCATAGAACGGTGAACTGAACTATGAGTAATGTAGATGGACACAAGAACAAGTATTGGGGGGGGATGACATAAGTGGGGAAACGACCCGCTAACTAATGAACAATGATCCTAATACTGGATGCAAAATTACACTACAATGCAACATATACAATGAATATGGCATGCAGCCAAACCAAATTTTGCCTAGGAAAGGCATGCACACATACAAGCCGCGGCTAACATAGAACGGTCTACTGGACTATGTTTTGACGTGAAAAGTACGGGCATATACCAAACCAAGCTCAACATGGAAAGGCGCAAGCCATAGATGGAAGTGATGCAAGGAATGTATGCAATCTACAATGCAATGGATATGGCAGGCGGGCCAAACCAAATCTTGCCTAGGGAAGGCATGTACACATACAAGCCGCGGCTAACATAGAACGGTCTACTGGACTATGTTTTGACGTGAAAAGTACGGGCACATACCAAGCCAAACTCAACATGGAAAGGCACAAGCCATAGATGGAAGTGATGCAAGGAATGCATGCAATCTACAATGCACTATTTACAAATATGCAATGGAATGGAATGCAATATTTACAGTGGAAATGCATGACAATGCATGTTTACTTTCTACGATGCATGACAATGCAATATTTACCATGAATGCGCTACATATGCATGTTTTTTGTGTTTTTTGTTTGTTGTTTTTCTTTTCTTTCGAGAATGCAAATGATGCATGAAATGCATGTTGCTTGGAATGCGCGATAATGCAAGTCGCTTTGAAATGCAAGACAATGCCTGGATTTTCTAATGCGCGACGACGCGCGGCTTGAGATGCATGGCAATGCAAATGAATTGTGCACATCAATGCACGGAAGGTCTTGCACCTCCCAAGGACTTAAGGTCTCCTAGACCGTCTGCTGGAGAAATGCTTATTAATACAAGCGAACTTGGAGTGCGTGACAATGCGTGAGTTTGAAATGCATGACAATGCAACCAGGCGGTTTTAAGGTCTCGCCAGACCAAGCGGGTTTAAGGTCTCGGCAGACCGTGGCGCGTGTAGGGTAGTGTGATGTGCAGAATAGCGCGATAACATGCATGCAAAATGCAATGAGATGCGCAACATAGCGCGATGCGCTTAGACAACGTTAGACAACGTGAGTGTGATAGAGGTGGAATGCACAAAACAGTGCAGTGCACTAAACAATACAGTTGAATTTGAAATGCACATGGGGCAACTTTTGAATCTTGTAAAAGACAAAAGGATACGGAAAGGATACACCCCGCACAAATCTGGGTGCCACGCACTGAAGACACGGTCCGAGGTCAAAACGGAGGTCGATTGAGCTTCGGAAATGCCGTTTTCTTGTACTATCTTGAACAATAAAGGTGCCAAACCATAGATCTGACCCAAACAAGGTTGTGGGAGGCTCACCAGCCGGAATGGGAAGCCACCGGCCATCCACCGGCCACAAAAAAAGCATCACCGGCCAAACATTTGGCCGGCCAGCCAAAAATGTAGCCGACCGGCCAAAAGAGCCTGAATAGGGGCAGTTTTGTCCTTTTGGCTTGGGTCTTTTAAAATAGGGTTTCTAACCCTATTTTCCTTATTCTCCTTAGCCGAAAATCTATCCCCTCTCTCTCTAGGGCATTTTCCTCTCCTCCTTTCTCTGTTTTCTCGCGTTTCACGCTCGTTTCGTCGTTCGATTCGCGTATATCCTCGCGTTTCGAACATTTTCATCCGAATATTTCTTCATTTCGGTGTTTCCTTCGCTATTTCCTCTTTTCGGGGTTTGTTCCCCTCGAGTTTCTCTCGATCTTCCCTCACTTTTCACATTCCGGCTTTTCCGGCCATTTTCCAACCTCCCAGGGTTGGCTTTCGGTTGACTTTCCACGTTTTCATCCGGTTTTCCTCCTTCTGGTTATTTTCTCATCATTTGGACATGGCTGACGACATTCCACAGAGTGGGACTCCCCTGGATCACGAGATGGATCCCGGGGCCGAGCTCCTTCCTTTGAGCGTTCGGCCATTCGACCCGGCGACCTATCGGCCGGCGATCCATGTCTTGCCTCCTGACGGTCTTCGTCAGTTTCGGAGTTTTGATAGGGCGATGCCTCCCGAGCTACTACTACGTGAGCCTACCTCTCATCTATCCTTCGGCGCTTCCGAGGTAACATTCTTTCCTCCGCTTTACTTTCTGCAATGTAGAATATAAAACTGCCAACTGCCATAGCTGTTTAGGTTCTTTAATTGCTTCAGCCTAGATACACTGATGTATACTGTATACTGTAGTTGATTGCAAATGCACTTGCAACTGATATCTGTTTGGAGACTGAGACGTGCACACACACTGCACTTAGCCTTGAACCACTTAAACACACGGCACACACCGTATTTCACCGCAAACTCACAGGCACCCGGTACCTGTTTGAATCTGAAAAACTTGCACGCATGCCACATTTGTACTGAACCACTCAAACACGTTGACACATTGCATGTTGTAGTTCACTGTGAGTACACCGATACCCGGTATCTGTTTAAATTTGAAAAACTGCATGCATGCTATATTTACCTCAATTCTGCATGCCTTACAAAACTGGTATATTTAGCATCGCTTCGCAATTGTGTGCTTGAAAACAGGGAGATTCCCATACCGTCCGTGGGTATGGGAACATCGCCGCTCGAGACTGGTACGCAGAGCTACTTGAGGTGGTTCGCCACATCGTTGACCAGGCCGGCTTCGGCGCATTTTGCAGAGGGCTTTCCAGATTGACGACGAGCAGGCCTCTCCTTGCCGCTCTAGCAGAGAGATGGTGGGACACCACCGACTCGTTCCACCTATCTACGACGGGAGACATGACGATGACTCCCTATGATTTCTCGATGCTCACAGGCATCGGGGTAGGGGGTGATCCGATCCCCTTCGACACCGATATGGACGAGTGGATCGCTGCTCAGGTCTATCTGCTTGGCGAGGTGCCACATCTCGCCCGTCCAGGCTTCGTTCGTTATTCGTGGTTTGAGGTACAGTTTAGGGTCCAGCCAGCCCTAGTTGAGGAGGCCCCGATGACTCAGGAGGCGGTGGAGCGCTACGCCCGCGGCTTTCTCATGTTCTTGCTGGGGACGACTATTTTTGCCGACCGGGCGAACACCGTGCCCCTTTGCTTGCTCAGCGCTCTTGTGGACGTCGCGCGGATCTTTCGCCACGACTGGGGTGGCGCTGCCTTGGCCACCCTCTATGGGTACATGAGTTCAGCTTCCCGTGGCAGCAGACAGTTGCTCGGGGGCTACTGGCGCGCTTGGGAGGTACGTTCCTTTTTTCTGCTTTGCATTTCGGCTTTTTATCTGTACTCTGTACTGCACTCTGTACACTGCACACACTGTAGTCTACTTTATACTGGCTGTATACTGTACACACGGCACACACATACTCTACTTTACACTGACTGTACACTGCTCACACTGTACACCCTACATAATACACTGCCTGCACAATACACTGCACAATACACGGCTTTGTTATTTCTGCTTCATTCTTATACTCTGCTTTGTCTGATAAGCATACTGGTATTTATCCTGCAGTTGTGGGTCTACGCCTACTTTCCTAGGCTAGCCCCAGTGCCAGACGCGGAGACCCCTCTTGTCGTCCCATTCTCGTGCCGTTTTGACGGGAGGTGTGTGCAGAGGCCCCGGGAGACGTTTAGCTTCTTCCGCCGCTATTTCGACACTATCACCCCTGCCGAGGTATGTTTTACTTACAGTTCACTTAAGTTCCGCTTTTCATTGTATGTTTTCAACAACCGTAGATAACAAACTGTATTTCATTTTCAAATCACTTGGCAGCCTTGGGCTCCGTTGCCAGCGATGATTCGGGACCGATTTGTCGGTGCTAAGGAGACCTCGCGTTTCCGGATTCTGCTGGAGGCCCCGGTCTGTCGGGCTTGGTACTTGGGCGAGCGTTTCCTGCGCCAGACCCTTGGGTTACCAGAGCAGATAGTCCCGGTTCACCCGCCTGAGCATATGAGGGAGACCGAGAGGTTCACCGCCGAGCAGATGGTTGATTATACGATCGGCTGGGAGGCAGATGGCTTCAGAGGCGAGGGCGATTATTCTGAGTACGTCCGGACCTTCATCATGCGTCCTCTGAGCGGCGGCCGCCGAGTTGAGGGAGAGAGACCTGCGGCGCCAGCGGCTGGAGCGGGAGCGGGGGTTGGAGCGGGAGCGGGGGCTGGAGCAGGAGCGTCGAGGAGAGCTCGAGTCCGCGGCAGGGGTGGAGTTCAGAGAGGACGGGGGACCGGTTGGCTTGCTCTGCCCACTTCGCTAACATACAGAGGGCAGGGTGGGGCGACCTACCAGATCCCCTTTGCTCCTCCCCCGGCTGATCACGAGTTAGTCGGCTTCCACGACTTGCCTCCGATATGTATTACTTCATTTTGCATCTTGCATTGGCATTTCATTTCAATTTATTTGATATTCAGCAGAATACTGATGCATCTGATATTTTTGCAGGCTTCTTCTGAGTATACCCGGCAGTCCTTAGAGCTGAATGCCTCCATGATGGGGATGTTGCAGCGGACCTTTGACCTCCTGGCCTTCTACAGTATTCCGGTATGTTCTTCAACCACAGTCTCAAACCAGACATAAACTGCCTCACATGACCTGATGCACTACACAACACCTGATAAACTGCCCACGGCATTTGATACACTGTACTCATACACTGCATTCTGCACTGATAAACTGCTCACGGCATTCATACACTGTACTCATACACTGCATTCTACACTGTTAAACTGCTCACGGCATTCATACACTGTACTCATACACTGCATTCTACACCGTTAAACTGCTCACGGCATTCACACACTGTACTCATACACTGCATTCGGTACTGATAAACTGCTCACGGCATTCTGATGCGTTTACCTCTTATACTTTTCAGCCTCCCTTCCAGATTCCTCCGGTGGGTGGTGCTCCAACCGGACTTTCTATTTCCACCCGGGATGGCAGAGTATACCCCCGCACCAAGGCGGGGCGCACTCATGTCGAGAGTAGCTCACGGGCTCCAGTTCCAGATGATGGCGACGATGAGTCATTCGAGGCGGAGGCAGAGACAGAGTCATCAGAGGAGGAGACCGGAGACGGCTCGGACTCGGGCTCAGATGACAGCGCTGATGAGGCTCCTGGACCTTCGTCCAAGAAGAGGACTAGGACGGGCTCCTAGGCCTGAGACCTTTTGACATTGATACAGACTTTTGCTGTTTTCTTCTTCTTTTCTGCATTTTTTCCTTTTTGGTAGCCAGGAGTACTTTGTACTGCCACAGGTAGATTTTTGTTTCCAAACCTTATGTACTTGAAAAGGCAATGGAATGAAACAAACTTTTTATCTGAAAAAGTGTTTACTTCTTGATGTTTCATACTTGGCATTGTATTGCATCACACCATATTACATCACAATGTAAATGAAATTGATTTGTTGTCTGAAAATTGAACACTTGCACTGTCACTGTAATAGTCAGATAACTAACCAACCAATAGTAGAACAACCCAAGCCAACCACTGCTCGATTCTGAACACACAGCCCTTACTCCACTGGGGATTAATCTGCATACAGCCCGTAACATAGTATTTGGTTCATTCTGCACACAGCAAATCCTGAAGAAACAGCCCAATCTGACAAGACGGACTACGAAAGTGAAACCGGCTAGGGTTGAAACACAATCAAATGTAGAGAATGGCACAGCACTCTGAGTATAGACGATTTTTGAAATTGAAAAAGGGTTTCAACTTGGGTATCGAGCCTACAACTGAACACAGCGGGGAAAGACTCCAACAAAAGGCCCACGACCTAAACACAATGAGACACACTCGGAAAAGACCCAAAATAAAAGTTGAGGTAAACAAGACAAAAGACACGACACACGGACGTGTTTACAAAAACAAAAGACCTCAGATCTCGAGGAGCCAGTTCTTCCGGGTGTTATTCCCACCCTTTCTGATTTGTGATTCTCACATCACTCGGCCCTCAAGCTCGTTTTTTCTAACAACACCCTTTTCCTCACTTTTCTCTCGACTTACACCTCTCTGTTCTTTATTCTCTCATTTTTCATCCCTCTCCAGGGTGATTGATAGATGAATAGAAAGTCGTGGATTTACGCCCAACACTGTTAGCTCGCGGTTGTTTCTTCCGGTGACGTCTAGTCGATATTCCGGATAGGGAAAGTTTCTTCTGCCGAAGAGGGTGCCTTTCTGGCAAGTATGTTGACGGTGGGGGAAAGACAGAGCACCCGACTCGAATGTGCCCCTAGCTCATCACTTTGACTGTTTTTTTTGTTTTTTTCTTCCTAAAACAATTTTGACCGAAATGAGAGTTGAGTTAGCATGCTCGTTCGATTTTTGATTTGAAAATCATGCAAGTCAGGCTGTGAGTACTGAAAACTTTCCTTCTTTGGGTCCAAAAGGTGGTCTAGTTTTTGGAAAATGAAATAGTTTTCGAGAAAATAGTCAACCTCAGTAAAAATTTTCAAAAACTATTTTTGCAAACGGCCGATGCTCAACGAGCACGGAACCTACCCTTGAGATGCGCAACCTTGAATCGGAGACAATGGAAAATTGCCCCTTGCTTGAATGGGATGCATGGCAATGGAAAGTTGCCCCTTGTTTGGGCGGCGACTCATGGCAACTCATGGCAACGGAAAGTTGCCCCTTGTTTGGGCGAAGCCGCGGCATACTGAAAACCAGTCCTCATTAGTGATGATCGAACCCTCGGATGCGGGGAAGGCGAAGATGGTCAGAACCAATATATGGACACAGTCACTGTGAAAGCGTTGATGGTTGGATTTCAAGAGGAAGTTGACTACGTGGTTCCGGTTGTCACAACCGAACTATCGGATTCAGAGGAAGTAAAGATAATCAAAACCATTACATGGACTGAGACACTATAAAAGCGTTGGGGGCTGGACTTCAGGACGAAGTTGCCTACGTATCCCAAACATGGGAATCAAGCCTTACGTAGTTCCGGTTAAGGTACACTCGGGTATTAACCTTCACTTTTTAGGCTCTTACTTTTGCCAAGGTGCCCGATGCGGGTTTTCGACCTTGCAAGCTTTGTTTTTCTTTTCTTTTCTATATTTTTTTCTTTTTATCTTTTTTCATTTCTCTTTCTTTCTTTTCTCTTTTTTGTATTATTTTATCTTCTTTTTTTTTTTTGCATTTTTTTTTTGTGTGTTTCTTTTTCTCTTTTTTCTTTTGTATATATTTTTCCTTGCTCTAACTTTTGCCTGGGTCGCCCTTCCGGGTTTTCGGCCCAGCGAGCCTCTCAAAGGGTAAAAGTGTAACAAGTCCATGCCAAATGGTTTTAGGGTTTTGAAGCCATCTGTATCCAGGAGAGTGGCTGTTGTGTTAATTTGTAGAAGGATCCATCTTCGGCTTTGCGAGCACATCTGACATTTTTTGCCCCTAGTTCGGGGGAGCTTCTATTCTAGCTTCACAAGCTTCTTCTGATGTCATCTGATCTTTCTTGATCTGACTTTCTTGCTTGTTCGAGGGCTGCTTTGAATCTGGCCACACAGGTCTTACATGGCGGTTGACCATTGAACAGCCCAAATTGTGGTCAAGGCTTGAAAACAAACGGATTGAATCTTGAGGCTGAGAGCTATCCTAGGCTGCGCAATCTCAAGAGCGATTCCACATAGGTCTTCACAAGACCGCGCAAAACATTTTGTTTTTAAAAGTTTTTAAGAAAGCGACAAATCACTCGCGCTGAAGATAGTGTGGAACCAGTCTGAGTCAAGTCGGGGTCCTTCTCGGTACTCACACTGACAGGCATGATCTCATTCATTAAAGGCTTAGCATGCCTCTCTTTCTCTCAATTTGATCAAAGTTTTGTAAAACCCAAGGAATTCCTTCCTCTTCGTTTTTATCACTGCAGTGTTCAAAAAGGGTTTTCTTGAAAAATTCAGGTTAATGCAATGAGCTTGGCGCACAGGAGAGAAAGCGAGATGTATTGTCAGCCCATTCAAATCCTCCGGCATAACTAGCCCAAAGCAAATAATAAGTAAGGGAACATGATAGCCGCAGCTGTTTCATTCAAAACTTCCAACTGCAACTGGCTTCTCAGCAGAGATAGACTCAAAAGGAAAAACAAAAGGGGTATTTACAAAACGGTGTTCCAGGCAACAACCCCGGAATCACCCGACATCCTATACAAAGGGGACTGACTCGCTACAACAAGACAGGCCCTTAAGCCACCAAAAAGAACTGACTCACGACAATGAGACAGACCCAAAACGAAACAAAAGACTGACTCGATACCCAAGCCAGAATTTACAAGACTAGCATTCGCGGATGCTCAAAAATGCGTGCCAGACGCCACATCAAAAATACTGGGTGCCGCCCACAAGTGGTCCAACCCTAATCACATACTCACGGTATCAGCATCCTCAAAATCCAATAACTGGGTAGTAACGGACTTGGCTGAGGTGGGCGGGAGGATAACCTCGTTGTCGATCAAGTCTTGTACCTCATGACGGAGGCGGAAACAATTATCGGTAGCATGCCCTGTTTGCTGGTGGTACGCACAGTACAAAGCAGCATCATGTGTAGCAGGGAGATTCTTCGGCAAAGGTCGAGGCTCCAAGGGTTTAAGATGCCCCCTCTCGGCTAGGATCTGAAGTGCCTTGGATAGAGGCATATAGAGAGCGTGCAAGACCCTGCGCCCCCGGGGCAGGTACTTTGAAGTTTGAGTATTCTTGCTAGACGCACTAGCGAAAGGGTCGGCGGGCACTGCCTTGACTTTCTGATCTTTCCCGGGTGCAGGGTTGGGAATGGGAGGAACTGTCCTGGCATGACGGGGCCTATCCCGGTTTTCTGACTGACTTGAACTACCCTCAGGTGGAGTGGAGAAAACATCATCCATAACCTTGGTCACAACTGAGGATACTTGCTGTTTACTCATCCCCCCGGCTTTCAAAGCCTCGACTGCCCACAGCAGTTGTTCGATAGGATCGGCATCTGCCTTCATTTTGTCCTTACCTCTAGCCTCAGCCTGATCGAGGGTTTGGGTTGATGTTGACACGTCATTGCCATAGCTGGAGGCCATCTCCGGTTGGCTAAGTTCAATCACAATCCGTCCCAACAGCGGGGGCTCCTGGGGTACAAAACTCCCGGCATATGGTGCGGCAGGGGGTGAAACTGACATTCCGTAGGCAAGATCCGCCACAGACCTCTGGAGATCATCTATCATCCCCATCAGTTCAAATGTAGTAGGCTCGCGAGCCTGATATAGCTGGGGGGTCCAGACCGGGTGTGCAACCGGCGATCTAGGTGGATGCGGCATGTCAACAGTGGTCTCACTTTGCAGAGTGATTCCTTGATCTAATGCGGCTGTCATAACCACGATCTCGTTCGAATTCTGCGTCATGCTAAGTCCGCTATACTGGATGGTGACTAACGGATTGGATATCTAGCTTGCCTCAGCAAAAGGAAACACTGACTGTTCTGGATCAGACTCTCTGTACTAAAAGGAAAAGCAAGCAGCATTTCAGCCCAAACAGATCAAACACGGGAGTAGCTGAACAACTGTACTCTACTACTGATCACTGTTCCCCAGAAATCACTGCCCCAAAACACTGAATCTGATACCCACAGATATAACTGATTCTCAAAACTGATACTGGTGCCATCAGGCCTGATACCCAGACTTGCAAACTGGTATATGCATTCCCTGTAGAGATACACTCTAAAAGCACATAACAAGTAAAAGAGAACCAATACAGCCCTATGTTGGGGTAGGGTTTCCCTGTCCTATTTTGTCAGGAGCTAGGGTTTCACTACGCACACAGCGGTTTTAAACAACCTATAATCGGGTAGGCAACCTGTCCTATTTTGGAATGGTCACTGCGGATTCCGAATATGCACTAGGTCGAATGGTCGAAAAGGGTGCCCCGGTAGAACCGGGGTTTGTGTTCCCATACTGGCAGAGCCCGCAACCGGTCAGCCTTATGGTCATGCCTTGACAAGACAAGCCTCCAGCAAACCGCTCAGGAATAGCAGATGGCCAACACGGTGTCCTAGACGCACCAATGCACAAGCAATGCAAAGAAACACATAAGTGTAGTCAGAACAAGATATCACGAGTTCGAGTCAAGCGCTCTAAACTCCCCAGCAGAGTCGCCAAAAACTGTAACACGTCCCGCGGGGAACCTCGTTACAGTTCGGACTCCCTTTTTTTGTTGTCGATTCTAAAACTGAACCAAAGAGTCCAAATCCGGCAAATCATTTTGAGAAAACAGATTTTTGAAAGTAGTGCCAAACATGGACTGCTTTGCCAGATACAGAGTCGCCACCTAAATATTTTTTAATGGGGAATTTAGGAAACCCTGACTCGGTGCCAAAGGCCACGTGTCCGTTATCACCAAAGTTGCCTCGGCTCGGGAACTTGGGTACGATTGGGGAAGGTCAGCTATGAGCACCCCCTCTCGCCCAGTCCGAAGACCGGCCTCTACTAACCGTGATATCCGATTTGAAAACGTTATGTGTCCTTATTCCGGTTATTAGCCTAGATTTACTACGTTATGCGCACAGCAAAACAAGTATAGATTAGATCGTTTAATTTGGAACAAAGCATTGCATATCCGTTTGTTTGGAAATGTTTTAAGATTTGCTACTCGCAAGTAGGCTAAAACACGGATTTCAACGAGTTGTTCCAACTCAAACAATCCAACCTTCACCCACAGGCATTCAGGCAGTTTATAACACATAAGCATCTAGCCACATGGTAAGCATGCTGTCATGTTAACATTCACATGCATGCGATATGCTAAAGCATAAAAGCTTACCTAGTACTCCATGCCAAAACAAGAACGTGTTAGCAATCAATGCATGATCCAAGTCCATGTTAAGTGCCTAATGCATCGCATACAAAATGTCACTAGAATAGGCTCGGCTATCCTAAGGATGGCATGTGAAATGCGCAAGTAGCATATATTCAAGTTAGGTTTGAAATACGATGCAATTAGCATGATGCGCCGAGCCCGGTGCATGCAAGACTGATGAATGATGCACGCATGCATAGCATAAAGTATGCTAAATTAAACATGACCTAGTACTAACCATCAAAGCATGTAAGTAAAAGGGAGAAAGAGATGGGGGTTGGAAGACATACACACACTCACCCACACTTATTACAAATTCGCCCTCGCTCGGAGGGGCCGAATAATAATACAAACCGAATAAATAATTAATTGCCCTAGCTAATTGATTATTGCAGACCAACTAAATTAATTAAGCAAATTAATTAATCTAATTTAAGCAATGAACAGTCCCGGGATGAAAGCCCAATGCAGTGCCCGCTCGGTTTTGCTCGGAAATTCGCCACCATGCACAAGATGCCTCTGTTTTCCCTGCTCTGCTCCTCTGATGACTGCCAAAGCCTCAGGGTTTACTCTGTGGATGCCAGGAGACACCACCGGCTAAAGGGGGACACCACCGGCCATGCAGAATGGTCACCGGCCATAACTTTGATCCATCGGCCAACAATGGTGGCCGGTCGGCACTAAATGTAGCCGACCGGACAAAAATTCCTGCAGAATCTGGTTTGACAGCAGCAGAGGACAAGACTTGGCATGGCAATGCATTTCAAGCAATGTATGCACCAATCATATCCCTTATCATGTTTATGACTCAAAGGGACATGAACCTTGGTTCTCGGACCACCAATCGCGCATTTCCATGCATGATGGCCCAAGAAACCAAGTGTGCACATTTGATATGTAATGCAATGCACATAATCAAGCCAAGGGGGACTTAACCTCTATCATGGATAGTCAAGAGGCTAAGCATGCATGCCAATGCAATGCAACCTAAGCGTGTTAACTAGGCATGCAATATGGCAATGCAAATGAGCATGCAAGATATGCAAGGCATAGAGCAATGCAACTAACAAGTGTGCAAGGCTAATGTAGGCATTCAAGCATGTAAGCCAACATGTGACTTCATTCAATCATGTGATTTCAATCATGCAACAACTCACCAATATGCTACAACATACAAGGAGAGCATGCAACAAACAAAGGGATGGACTTAAACTAAATTAGGCAACCCTGACTAGGCCTAAAACAGTGGCCAAAAACTCAAGAAATGGGACCAAACACACATACACACATGCACATGTTAATGGGGCCTATACTTAAGCAAACAAAGGCAACTTTCAAGCACATTTAAAAGAGGCTAAGCATGGACTAATGACATGCAATGTAAGCTCTGGAATCATGTTAAGATGGTGTCAAACCAAGCAAACAAGATAGGCTAAGCATGCAATAAAGGTCCAAAACTTAAGGCTAACAAACCAAAAATGCAAAGGAGCTATGCAATACATGGCAAGTATGACTCAATCAATTTAAAATAGAGCTATAAGCATACAAAAACATGCACTAAAGCTTCACAAAGCTCGGCCTAAAATATGCTAGAACAAGGGTTTACAACCTAAGGCATATTAAGGCAACAAAATGGCATTACAAGGCATGTATGCTAAGCAAGCATGGTGTACCAAAACCAAACTCAACACAATGCTATTTCATGGCAAAATAAGCATAAATATCAGTCAAGGCATGGTCAACACACACTTAAACTAGATGCTCCCTTAAGAGGCAAAAATGGTCCATTTCAAGGACAACAAGGAGAGGGGGTGGCCCTCTCCTTCTTGGGACCTCAAGGTACCATCCTCACCTCTGAAATCCCTCAAGATTTCAGTGGTGAGGAGGTCCAAACACTATGGTCCCGGAGCTCACACAAAAAGGCACAAAACAAGGGCCAAACAAGGCTTAAGAGGGGTCAAACAACCCCAAAACTTAAGGCACTCTTAACAAACTATTTAGAGGCCTTAAACATAGAACTTTTATGTATTATATGCAAAGCCAAAAAACAGTTGCAAGATAGGTAAAAGTAGTGTGCAAAAATGGGGAATAAAAGGGAAAAGTGATTACCCTTGTAGACCTCTTTCACAAATGAAGCTCCAGCAGCTTCTTGAGCTCCAAACCAGCTCCAAAAGTCTAAAAACAACCCTCAAGGGCCTCAGCTCCAAGAAAAGGTGTGATGGTGGGTGTTTGTGTGCAAATCTAAGCCTAAACACACACAAGAGAGAGAGATAGAGATATGATATGAACCAAACCCTAACCCTAGAACTCAAACCCTAAAAATATGTTGTCTAAGATGTCTAACCTTTTTCTAACCCTAACCAAGAGAGAAGAAGCTCTCTTTTATAGAGCTTTAGTCTTGTAAGCTTACAAGACAAGCTTCTAAAGAGAGGGATCCCTCCATACACGTGTATGGAGGGGAGCCAAGTGCAATTCAGCTGTGCTAAAATATCTGCAAAAGTAGATGCATAGTAGTCGGCCGGCCAAAAGTACAATTGACCAAAAAAAGATAGCCGACCGGCCATCTATAGTGCCGGCCGGCCAAACATTTGGCCGGTGGCCACAAAACACAGCCGGTGGCCTCAAGCCCTAGCCGGGTGATGGGTGGGGATGGTCTACAAGCCCTACCCTGCCTCTCAAAGGCAAAACACAAGTGTTTGGTGCAAAAACCAGACACAAAACAGTCGAGTCGAGAGATCCTGAGGCAAGGCGCATAGCCGAAACCTCCGGGAACTCAAGACGAACACCAACATGGGTGATCACCGAGTGTTCAAGCGGTGACGTCCAAGTCTTGAGGACGGTCAAAAATGGGGGTGTCTACAAGCTCCCATCTACGACCCTAGGGGCAAGTTCAGACCTAATTGGATTGGTCCCTACATCATCAAGTCTATCTGGTCGGGTGGAGCTGTCATTCTGATGGATTTAGATGGCCTGGAGTTCTCCTAGCCGATCAACATGGAGAAGTTAAAGAAATACTATCCCTGAGTGGCTCATTAGGCCGAAAACCCAAAAGGGCTACCTAGGCAAAAGTTAGAGCATGAAAAATTTGAAATAATAAAAACTGAGCTCGCAAGGTTGAAAACCCAGAAAGGGCGGCTTTGGCAAAAGTTAGAGTGCAAAAGGAGAGTGTTAATACACGAGTGAACCTGAACCGAACTATGTAAGGCTTGATTCCCATCTTCGAGATACGTAGGCAACTTCATTCTGAAGTCTAGTCGTAAACACTTCCTAATCGACTTTGTCCATGTGATCATGTTGGTCATCTTTGTCTTTTCTGCATTCAAGAGCTCGGTTGTGATCTCCAGTGTAGTGTTATTCAGACTAGGGGCAACTTTCCAGTTGCCGGATCCGGGGTTGTACATTTCAGTGATAGATCTTCGGCGTGTCCAGTTGTGATCCATATCGAAAATGTTTTTTGAAAAGTTTTAATAAAAGTTGATTTTGTTCAAATTAATCTTTTTATGACTTAGACCATTTTTGGACCAAACAGAAAATTTTCAATACCCACAACCTTCAATTACATTGATTTCAGTACAGAGATCTCCTACTCTTGAATACAAATTGAAGTTGCTTTTTTATTACATTCATAAAGAAAACTTGAAAGTACTGATTAAAGCAAATAAATTAGGGGCATAGTCAGGTCTTCTTGCGTCCCCTCACAGAGCTAGTTGAAGCCTCTGATGCCAAAGTAGGCCCAACCTGCGCCTCTTCATCGAGCTAAGCTATGCACTCATCAGAGAGGGTGCAACTGAAACTAGGAGCGGGGGCCAGAAGCTCTCTCGTCCTCCATGCTGTGGCATACCGAGCTAGATGTGAGCCTCAGACTGGAAATGCAGTAGGGTACTCTACCCCATTTTCTGGGCAAGTCTGATCATGTCTAAACTGGTGCTAGATTTGGAACAGGAAGTAAAAGACACAGTGTGTCAGGCCAATCAGCTGAACGCCCAGCTGGTGAGACATGCTGTAGCTCATCGCTGGTAGATTAAGCCAGGGGCAGTGCCAAGCAATGTTGACAGCGGCCAGACTGCACATCCATTCGCACCACCATCCCTCATCTGTGGCATCAACTAGACGTCGTTAAAAGAAATAGTTGCGAGCTGAATATGCTGGGCATGAGTCCACCACACTCAACTTGTCCATGAACCATATTTGGGGAGGGATGAAAAATGAGAGATTAAAGAATAGAGAGGTGTACGTGGAGAGAAAAGTAAGAAAGGGTTTTAAGAGAAAAAATAGAGCCTCAGGGCCAAGTGATGTGAGGAATACACATGTGAGTAGGGAGGGAAACATTACCTGCAGCAGTAGTGGACTTCCCGCGAAGCTAGTTGTCTCCTGGTGATGGAAGGCATCCAAACCCATCAGTGTCTCAGCTAGTGTCATGCCAATGTAGCTCTTGCCCTCTTTTAAACCTTGGGCAACCTCAATCAAACGGACGCTAGACCCATCGGAGCCTGGGGCAAGCAAGAATGAGACAACATGCACAAGCAAAGCGCATGTCGCCGAAAACCCTACCAGTGATGATCACCACGATCATCGACATCAGAAAACCAATGAATCAAGCTGGGGATGTCTAATTCTCCGTCGCGAATCAAAGACCGAGCGTCATGCAAAGTAAGCCCACGTATCCGTCCTAAGGCTTGGATGTGGCTAAAACGGAATTGGAGTAAGATCTCTTCATCTTGTTGAGATTCCATCAAGGCTTGGAAATCTTCAAAAGTGGGGCACATCTTTTGTCCGCCAAAGCTAAAAACACGAGTTACTGGATTCCAACACCTAGCCGCGGCATGGAGGAACGGAAAACATAGCGGGGTGCGACTCAGCATGAATAGTGCATTTATTCCGAAACCCCAGAAATTCAACTTTTCCGAGCCATCCAAGTTTGCAATCCAATTTGTGAGCTTTTGGACAAGAAATGCTTCCATTTGGGGCAAAAACAGAGTTGAAATGGAGAAACTACGAAGCTGGGGCTTTTGTAGAAGATAAGGTGTTGAGTGGAAGACATGTGGCAACAATCTGGGTACTTTCTGCATTGATGGCCGACTGACCATCTTCATAGCCAATCGGCTAGTTCTTGTGGCCGATAGCTCTTTATGGTGGCCGATGGCCTCCCACCTTGGCCGATGGCCCCTCCTTGTTCTCTGAGCTATCCATGTGTTGGAAGTGTTGAGAACTTGTTTCTTGTTCCACTTTGAATGCATTTTTGTGACGATTTTGTGAAGTTGTGCCTGTGTTATTTCAATTTGTTTATCAAGTTGTTGCAATTTCGTTTATCGAGTTGTATTTTGTGTTGATTGTTAAGTTCTTGTCTTGCTTATCGAGTTGTATTCACATTTGGTTAGCATGTCAAGTCCTGGTTTTGCTTATCAAGTTGTTTTGTTCTTTCAGTTGTCAGTTGGTTCGCTACCTGATTAAGACAATGCAATTCGAGTGTGTAGTTTTCAAACAAAGTTCAATCTCATTTACATGCTATGCGATGCGATGCGATGCGATGCAATGCTTAGAATGTAAAATGTAACACTTTTTCAATCAAAAAACTATTTTCATTCCATCATGGTTTCTTTTTTTGCAAGAGTACAAGTTTTAAAGAACATAAGACTACCTAAGGCTGTACAATGTGCAAAAACTACAGGCAAAAAGTGAAATAAAGCAAAAACAAAACGTCTGAACCGGCGCCAGTCGCCTCAAGAGCGGGAAGCCCTCCTCGTCCTTTTCCTCGACGAAGGCCTAGAACTACCGCCGTCAGCTCTGCTACCTGAGTCTAAACCCAAGCCATCTCCAACCTCATCTCCATCCTGAGATGACTCTAACTGTGGACTCACTGCCTTCTTGTCAGACTCATCATCATCTGGGGTAGGCTCCTGCGAACTACTCCCGGTGTGAGCGCGCCTAGCTCTGTTTCGGCTATGCGTCGGAGTCCCTCGTTCCACTCCCCCTGCTGCTTGGGGAGGCACTGAAGGTCTCGCTGAGGTGCCTGCTGTGGCTGGTATCTGGAATGAGACTTGAAAAGAACAATTTGGCAGATGCATCAGTTATGCTATGCGAAGCTGAGTATGGTATCAAAAACAGTATATGATTATAGTGTATGAATACTGTGAGTAGTATATGAATGCCGTGAGTGGTGAATGATTGCAGTGTATGAAGGCTGTGGCCAATATATGGGATACAGTGTATCGGTGCCATGAGTGGTATATGAGTGTGGTGTATCAAATGCAGTATTGATAATGTGATGCATCAGATCAGTATGGAGTAGATTATAGAGGGTTTTGGAATGGAGGTTGAAAAAACTGACTGGAATGCCGTAAATACTGAGCAGGTCCATGCTCGTCTGCATCATCTCCATCGGAGAAGCCGACAGCTCCAGAGCTTGCCCAGTGTACTCTATGGAAGCCTGCAAAAGTGTTAAGGTAATTAGTAATCTACGGAATATCAACTGAAATGAAATGAATGTACAGAATATAAAGTATAGCATATACTGGGGTTGGGCCTCGAACTCTGATGAGCTCATGATCAGCTGGGGGAGGAGCGATGGGAATCTGATAAGTCTCTCCAGCCTATCCTCGGCATGTCATAGTAGTGGGCAGGTCTGGCCACTCCGCCCTTTGTCTCCTCTGGGAACCCCTCCTACCATGGGCCTGGGTCGCCCTGGATCCTTCTACTGCTCCTACTGTGGCTACAGGTCTCTCTCTATCACCTCGGCAAACACTGGCCAGAGGCTGCATGAGATATGTCTGGATGAAGACGGTGTAGTCGCCGTTGAGCCTGAGGAAGTCGGCATCCCAACCTATCGTGAAATCGGTCATCTCCTGCGGGGTGTACCTCTTTGTAAACCTCATGTGTGAAGGAGGCAGCATCGGAACCACCAGCTCGGGTAAACCAAGGCTCTGTCGCAGGAAGCGTTCACCCAAGTACCATGCTCGACAGACCGGACCCTCAAGCAAAACCCAGAATCGGGAAGTCTCCTGAGCCCCCATAAATCGGTCTCTAACTGCGTCAGGCAGCACTACCCAGGGCTGCCAGGTAATCTGTAAATGATGGATATACAGGTTGTTATCTGCTATTAAAAGTGCAATATAAAGCGAAGCTCAGATGAACTGTAAGGTTTGAAATACCTTCGCTACGGCTACAGTGTCAAAATATCGGCGGAAGAATGAGAAAGACTCTCGCAGCCTCCACTCGCACCTCACATCGTACCTATGTGAATACAGAACCATGGGAGGCGTCTCTACCTCCGGCTCTGGGGCAAGCCTTGGGAAGTAGGCATATACCCACAACTACAGAATGTGAAAGGGTAATAATGAGTATGTTTATCAGTAAAGCAGTATACAGATAAAGCAGAAATCAGAGAATGATGTGCAGTGTCTTGTGCAGTGTGTGCAGTGTACAACTAGTGTAAAGCAGATTGCGTATTATGCAGTATGTGTGGTGCACAGATAATGTAAAGTAGGACTGCAAGGCAAAAGGGAAAGATGTACCTCCCAGGCTCTCCAGTAGCCTCCTAGCAGGTGCCCGCTCCGGCGAGATGCAGAACCCATGTATCCATGCAGTGTGGCCAAGCCTGTGCCACCCTAGTCATGGGGCCAGATGCGAGACAAGTCTGCTAGTGCACTCAAGAGGTAGAGGCCAACGGTGTTCGCATGGTCGGCGAATTGAGTAGTGCCAAGCAAGAACATGAGGAACCCCCGGGTGTAGTGCTTGACCTCCTCGCGGGTTGTCGGCGTCTCCCCCCTGAAGTGGTCAGCGAACAACAAATATCACACCATCCCTGGTTGGGAGAGAGGTGGGCGAGTCCCTAGCAAAAAGATCTGAGCAGTATCCCACTCGCCTATATCAGTGTCGTAAGGGATCAGATTGCCCCTTACTCCTATGCTGGTGAGCATGGAGAAGTCGAAGGGAGTCATCGTCATCTCTCCTGCTGTAGAAAGGTGGAAGGAATCGGTGGTGTCCTACCACCTCTCCACTAAGGTGCCTAAAAGAGGCCGACTCACAGTGAGGCGCGAGAGTCCCATGCAGAATACACCAAAACCAGCCTCATCGGCGATGTGGCGAACATCATCGGGTAGCTCCATGTACCAATCTCGTGTGATGGTGTTCCCATAACCCCGGAAGGCATGAGAATCTCCCTGTGTCCAAGATAAATAGATGCAAAGCAGTGTCAGGAATACAGTGTATGCATGTGTTCAGAATTGATAGAAATGCAGTGTGTACATATGTTCGAGTTGATAGAAGTATCTTGTATGAGTGTGCTTAGAATGAACCAGGCATGTGATGTACAAATGTGTTTGGACTAATCAGATGAAGAGCAATATTGGCTATCCAAGACATATGACCTACATTGCAGAAAGTAAAGAGAAAGAGTATACCTCAGCGGCGCCATAGGATAAGTGTAACTCCAGCTCGCGTAACAGGAGGTCCTTTGGTGCACCTCGCGCGAATCTCCTGAACTAGCGGATGCCGTCGGGGGGCAACACGTGTACGTCAAGGTCATAAGACGTTAGATCAAAGGGTCAAATGCCGAGCGACAAAGGCTCAGACTCAGGATCCATCTCCATCCTCGGAGGAGCCCCATCATGTGGAATGTCATCCGCCATCTCAAGAAGAATGAGAAAATAGTCGAAGATGTGGAAAATAGGCGAGAATGCCAAAAGTCAACGAAAGGTCAACTCCGAGGGGTGAAAAATGGAAGAAAAGGCCAAAGCTCAGAAGAGGGCACGGAAATCAAGGGTGACTCGGGAGAAACAAACCCCAAATAAGGAAATCAAGAAAGAGACACCGAAACCACTTTTCAATCGGTCCAAAATGTTGACAACAATGAGGGTTTTGCGATTCGAATGTTTGTGGGAGGTTTGTAAACGCGTAGAAAGCACGGATCGGAAGGGGGAATGGTCCAGAATGAGAGGAGAAATGTTTTTCGGCCTTGAGGAAGTGAAGAAATGGGGTTTCAAACCCCATACTTAAAGACCCGAGGCAAATGGACCGAACTGCCCTGAATCTGCCATGTTTGGCCGATCGGCCAAATTGTTGGCCGGCCGGCCACATTGTTGGCTGGCCGGCCACATTGTTAGCCGATTAACTTATCTAGTGGCCGATGGCTGGCCGATGGCTCCTTGTTGTGGCCAATGGACCTCCAATGCTCTTGTTTGGGGGCTATTCTGTTGATTTGTACCCTCATCTCTCAAAAAAGTTCAAGAAAATACACCTTTGAGCTCAAGCAGTCTTTGTGGAAGCTCCGAATTGTGTTTCCAGTGCGTGGCACTCAGTACGAACAAAGTGTATCCTTTTCCGTATCCTTTTGTATACCGCAAGATCGATGAATCGCCTTTGAAAGTACTGTGTTAATGCATTTTGTCATGTATGCAAGGTCGGCTTTTGTCATGCACCTTTTTCACTCTTGCATTGAATATGCATCGTTGATTATTTTGCATTGAATATGCATCGTTGATTATCTTGCATGGAACATGCTTCGGTTTCATTTCTTGCATATTGAGCATTGAGCATGCCTTGGCATCGTGTTACGATCATTCGTCTCGCATGAGATATGCATTGTATTGCATTGTACCTTTCAAGTTTCTTTCTCATACATGCACGATATTGTATGTACGGTTCATTCAGAGGAATTCTGGGTAATACCATTCCTCTCCCTTACCCCATTGTTTAGAAACACCCGAGTGCGCTCGGTGTTTATACTAACACCCTGTTAGAAGCGTTTGGATTGTGTGCCCGACGCTTATACCTCTTTGCTTTGGTTAGAAACATTGGAACATCTTTTGATGTTTATACCACTCTTAGGTGTTTTCCTTCCCTCTCTCGCGTGTGATACGTTGAGAGGTGTTTTCCTTCCCTCTCTCGCGTGTGATACACTGAGAGGTGTTGCCTTTCCCTCTCTCGCGTGTGATACGCTAAGAGGTGTTGCCTTTCCCTCTGTCGCGTGTGATACGCTGAGAGGTGTTTTCCTTCCCCCTCTCACATGTGATACGCTGAGAGGTGTTTCCTTCCTTCTCTCACGTGTGATATGCTGAGAGGTGATACGCTGAGAGGTGTTGCCTTTCCCTCTCTTTCGTGTGATACGCTGAGAGATGTTGCCTTCCCTCTCCCGCATGTGATATGCTAAGAGGTGTTTCGTTTGAGACTTTGGGTGTTCCCTGGTAGTCACTTTTGGCCTTCCCTACGTGATGCGTAGTTAAGCTTGCATAATTTTCTTACATCCTTTCTGTTGAAATGTGTGAGACTTCTGCAACTTGTCGGTTTGCTTAAATTGTTGTATTTATTTGCATAAATGCTTCATTACAGCTTTCTTTACATAATCATAAGTTATGTTCCGCATTGTGCACGTCACTTGCATTTTGCCCCGGCCTGCGGGCGCATCATTGTGTTGTTATCTTGTATGTTTGTCTAAGTCTTTGGCCTTGTCAAAAATGGGTCATCTCCGGGCTTTGACATTCACTCCCGTCATTTCATGACTTTCGAGTTCTGTCAAAGAGGGGCAACTGTAAACACCCCATTTTTGACCGTCCTCAAGACTGGGACGTCATCGTTTCAACACTCGATGATCATCTGTGTTCGTGTTCGTTTTGAGTTCCTGAAGGTTTCAGCTGTGCGCCTTGCCTTAGAGCCTCTCAACTTGTCTGATTTGGGCTTGGTTGAGGACCAAGAGCTTGTGGCTTTGTTTCTGAGGGAAGAGGGTGGCCTGCTGGACAGCCCTACAGCCCATCGGCCAGGCCTTATGCCCATTGGCCAAGTTTTTTTTTCCATCGGCCATAAGTTGTGGCCGCTCGGCCCCTTTAATGGCCGGTTGGCCATGTTTTTTGGCCGAGGCCTTTTTGCTTGCTTTTGCAAATATTTTTGGTGCCAGCTGTGCTAGCTGTTGGGCACAGAAGGCATCCTCCATACACGTGGAGGGATTGTAACAAGCTTCTAGCGTGTCAAACAAGCTTGAGGCATGTAATTCTATATAAAGGGAGGCTCCTCTCCCCTTCTAGAGGTTCAGAAAATTTGAGAGCTGAAAATATCTCTCTCTCTAGAGTTCTTACTCTCTCTCTATATTTATGCTATATTGAGCCTTAAAGTGTATTTTCTCTTCACTTTTACACTACAACACCTAGTAAAACACCACCATCATTGAGCTGAGGTTCTTGAAGGTGATACTTGGGTTCTAAAAAGCTAGTTTTTACCTCAGAAGTTGTTGTTTTGCTGTGGTTCTTCAAGGGTGAGTGGTTGCCCTCTTTAAGCTTTGTTTTGTTTAAGTATTTGGCCATCCTTGCATGCTCTTTTAGGCCTAACTTGCAACTACAAAAAGTTCTTTTTTTAAGTGCTTAGAATGGTTGTTTGAGGCCTCTTTGGTGTTGAGGGTGTTCTACCCTCTTGTCTGCCTTATTTGCTAAGGCTTGGTGACATGCTTTAAGGCCTTTGGGATCACCTTTGTTTAGCCTTTTCACCACTGAATTCCAAAGGAATTTCAATGGTGGAAAGTGGGTTTTGAGACCCAAAATGGATAGGGGTGGTCCCCCCCTTTTGTGCCTTGTTTGCATGTGTTGTTGGCTTAACACTTTCGCATGTTTATCTACCCTCTTGAGGCTCTATCTTAGCATGTTTTAGGCCTCATTTTGCCATGTTATACCTCTATTTTGGGTTGGTTTGGCCTCATGTTGTTTGCTTTTTTACACTTGTAGTGTGAACTTGTTTACTAGCCTAACATGCTTCATAGGTTAGCTTGTTATTCTAGCATGTATTGACTTCACTCCAGTATGTTTTTTGGTGTTATTTTGGCATGCTTTAACTCTGATTTTAGTTGGTGGGGTCAGCTCTTGCTTGGTCTTTGCACTTGTAGTGAAATCCTCCTTGTAGGCTTAACATGCATCATGCTTTGTGCCCCTAATTCTAGCTTGTTTTAGCTCTGCTCCAGTAGGTTCCTAGCCTTGTTTTGACTTGCTTAAACTCTGTTTGGAATGATCTTGGCCCTTTGGGGCTTTCCTTGTGTGGCTATGGTGTAAGTGCCTTAGCTAGTCTTGAGTTTTAGGCACTTTAGCATGCTATATTTGTGATGGTTGCATGTTTTGGCATCATTTGGTATGTAATTTTAGAGCATATACATGTGTCATGGTCTCACTTCTTTCACTCTTTGAGAGCTTTTGAGAGTTGTGCCTTTGTGCCTTACTTGTGAGCTACCAAGGGAGTATGATTTTCTACTCCTTTGAGCCTTAGTTCCAGCTTGTTTTTGCCAATGATTTTCTATGATATAGCTCTGTTTTGGGCTGGTTTGGTTGTTTGTGCATAGTATTGCATAGTCCTAGGGTTGTGCACCTCACTAGCTTTAATTCTTGAGTCCTCTAGCATGCTTTGCTTGGGCTATTTGCATGATATATCATCATTTGGGATTTTATTTCAGAGCATATAACCTTGTCATACTCTCATGTTTATCACACTTTAATTGTGTTTGAGAGTTGTGCCTTTATGCCTTGCTTGCGAGCCACGAGTTGAGTGTGCATTCCTTGCTTTTCGTGCCGAAGTTTTGTTGAGTTTTGGCCACTCTTTTGAAGTATCTTAGGTCTGTCCATGTGTCGTTTGACCATTGAAGATTGATAGTGCATGCCTCATGTGTAATATACTTCACTATCTTTGATGCCTTAGCTCCTTAACATGTCTTGCATGCATTGCTTACTTGATAGAGCCTTGTGCATACCACTTTAGCATTGATAGATAAACATGTTGTTTGCATGTGTGTTGCATTACATGTGTTTGGATCAAACGTTAATCAAAACACGAGGAATGAGGGATGTTTTATACTAAAAGTGATAAAACGTGCCTCATTCCTTAGGTCACCGACACCTTTGATCATGCATGATAGGATGGAGGTTCATCGAGCCTTGTTTATGCATTCATCAACATTGTGCAAGCTTGACTCTTTGGCCATCATGCATCGAGATACGTGATTGGTGGCTTGAGAGCTGAGCACTACACTCCTTTGAGCTTGAGACATGATAAGGAGTGTGGTTGCACACACATTCCCTTGCAAATACACTGTAATGCCTTTGTTTGTGCTCTGTTGCAGCAAAAGGAGAAATTGCAGGAAAAAGTGGCCGACCGGCCACCAGAGCAGCCAACCGGCCATCAAAGCTTGCCGACCGGGCATCATTACTAGCCGATGGCCACCATCTCTGGCTGATCATCCCTCAGCATGTTCCTGAGATGGGTCAAAAGCAATCCGGAAGTTAGCACAATTTTCAGAAGTCCAAAAGAGTGCAAATAGAGGCATCATGAGGCACGGTAGTGGATTTCTGGGAGGAAGCCGACCGAGCATGCATGTCCCTCATCCTTGAGGCCATTTAATCGATTTTGTTAACTTAGAATAAGTTAGCTATTTCATTCATGCAAGTGTTGTAATTAATTAGTTAAAGTGTTTAATTAATTTAGTTGGTTTGTGATAGTTAGCTTAATTAGCGTAGCTAGTTAGCTCTCTTCCATTCGGACCCTCCGTCGAGAGGGCAAATGTCGTAATAAGTTTGCATGTGTGTGTGAATGTTTTCCAACCCCACGTCTTTCTCCCTTTTACTTATCCGCTTTCGGTGGTTAGTTTAGGGCATATTTCAATAAGCATACCTTATGCTTTGCGTGCGTGCATCAGTCATTTGTCTTGCATGCACCGGGTTCGGCGCATCATTCAAACTGCATTGTATTTCAATACCTACTTGAATACGTGTTTCAAAGCATGTTATTGAGTGTTGCATTCATATGCCATCTTAGGTAGCCGAGCCTACTTGGTTGCATTTTGCATGTGTTGCATTAGGCATTGTTGACATAGCTAGGATCATGCATCGATTACTAACTAGTTCTCTGTTTTGGCTTGGAGAACACTGTAAGTGTTTTCGCTTTAGCATCCTTGCATGTGTGTAAGTGACTGCCATGATAACGTGACTGCCATGATAACATGTTTGCCATGAGGCTATTTGCTTAAGTGATTAAATGCTTGAATGCCTATGGGTGGAGGCTTGATTGCCTGAATTGGAATAACTCGATGATTATAAGTTTTAAGCCCACTTGAGGTGGCAAAATCATGTTTTTGTAAGCCCACTTGAGGGTGGCAAATCTGTGCTTTAGCCTACTTGCGAGTAGCACTTTCAAACCATTTTCACAAACAAACATGAGTTGTTTTGTTCCAATTCTCGTGATCTAGTCTATACTTGTATGCTGTGCACATCACATAGTAAGCTAGCTGAATAACTGGAATAAGAACACATGTGTTTTCAAAACAACATATCATGATTAGTAGAGGCCGATCCTTTGATCGGACGAGCGGGAGTGCTCATTTCATGACCTTCCCCCCTCGTACCCAAGTTCCTGAGCCGAGGCAACTTTGGTGATGACGGGCACGAGACCTTTGGCAAGAGTCAGGGTTTCCTAAATTTCCCAAAAACAAAATATTTAGGTGGCGACTCTAAAATCTAGCAAAGCAGTCCATGTTTGGCGCTTTTTGATTAAAATTGATTTTCCAAAATGATTTGCTGGATTTGGACTCTTTGGTGATTTATCAGTCTTACATTGCACTCTGTGAGATTAGATACCGAACCGTGACAGGAGTCCAAACTGTAGTAGCTAGAACACAATTCGGGCCCTCGCACGTGAAGCGAGTTCGGGCGGTCTACAACCCTTAAAAATTCTCTTTTCAAAATTTAGGACCTGACCGTGTGTATTTTGGCCCGGCTGGGGGTATTAAGGCTTGGTCGGCTCTCAGTAGCAACAAGATCAAAACTGACCGGCAGTCCACGTTCTGTTAGCCAGTTGACCATGTTTAGCGAAACAGATATTTTGCAGCAGCAGGCTGTTTCCATACATGGGATTGGCCAACTACTCTCTTTTGAAGATATTTATGTTGGAAGGCAGTGGAAATTCTATAAATACAACACCTCCCCTTTGAATTTAGAGTTAGAACAGATTTCCAAAGGTTTAGACATTTGCCTAAAACTTTCCTCCACCTTCTTGAAGATAGATACATTATAGATACACCATTGAAGCTCAAACTTGAAGCTTTTTGTTAAAGTTTTGAACATAATTTTAGATACTTGAGAGTGTTTAGATTGAGGTTTGTGAACTAAGAAGATCCTCCTCTCTTTCAAGAGGTGAACTTTGAGCCTTTTTCACTACATTTTCTCTCTTTTTATTGTCTTTACATACTATTTTTCGGAGTATTTTGGGCCTGAAATATGTGATTAAAAGTTACTAAAAGTGGAGGGGTTAGCCACCCTTTCTTAGGCTTGTTTGCTAGATGAAACCTCTTGGCTTTCTTCCATTTTTGATCACTTTTTTCACCTCCTAAAATTGATTTTCAGCACTATTTTTGTGTTGTTTGTGTGCTATTTAATGTGTTAATTTATGATTTGAATATCATATATGTATTGTTGTAATTCCTCACAGATTTGGTGTGTTTAGGATATAGTGGCCAATCCGTTTGAGTTGATTGTTTTACTTTGTTTTATAGCTTTCCTTATGTATCTTGGAACATTTTGGTCATGGGAGGATTAGAGCTTAACAGTTAGCCACCTCGCCACAAGTTTGATTACTAGCTATAAATTTCTTGCTTTCATACTATTGTTGTACACCTTGAAGTATGTCCATTTCTTCTTTGAGGTAACTTCGTGATAGGAAAGAGGTAGGTAGAATAGTCTTGTTTTTTGTTGTGTTTAGTAAAGCCTTTTCCTATTGCTTCTAAGATCATCATGCAACAAATTTGTGATAGTTGATGATTTGAGAAACCAATCTACCCCTTCCTTGAATATCTTCATGATAGGGAAGGGCAGAAGGGATGAACATCCTTTGGAAACCCTCTATTTTTGCTCTGTTTTAGTTCTATTACAACAGGTCTTTCTCCAGCAGCAGTGACCGGCCTACCATAATCTTGTACGGTCGACCAGTTCAGTAGGCCAACCAACCACTTTGTTTGTATGGCAGTGGTGGTTTTTCAACAAAACAAAATAGGATTTTGGGGCCAAACTGAGGCACAACCGTATTTCATTGGACCCGGCCAAGCCTTATTATGGTCTGGCCGAGCTTCAGAGTGTACATACAGAGGACTGTTGTTGGCAAAATAGAGCAGTGGTTGAGGGTAAAATAGGATAGTTCTTCAGAGGGCAGACAGAGGATTTTCTGAAGGACATTCTCACTCGCGTGCATGTTGTCCCTCGCGTGCATGTTGTCCTTGTTTTTGTTTGTTGCAATTTTTGCAAATGTAATAATTAGTTAATTCATTTGGTGTTGTAATAATTAGTTGATTAGGCCATCCGAACTCTGTTGTAAGAGGGCAAAATTGTAACACTTGATGTATGTCTTCCAACCTCTATTTTTTTTTCCCTTTTATTTACCTGCTTACCGTGGTTGTACAAAGCATCATGTTTTCTTTTGTCATTTCCATGCCTTGTATCCATTTTGCATGCATTAAGATTTAGCTCATCATAATTGATGTCGTTATCATTTCCTACTTGATTATGTGTGTTACCTCATATTTTGAGTTAATTCACATATCATGTTAATAGCTGAATCTAGTAGTTGCATTTTTGTATGCATTGCATTAGCCATTTTGTATATTAGGATCATGTATTTTTTCTACCTACCCTCTTTTCTTTGGCTTGTCGTGGTTGAGTACTAGGTGTGAATTTTTGTTTTAGCATATTACATGTATGTTTGTGTTGCCATGTCAGGCATACTACGATGAGGTTACTCGCTTACTTGAAATATGTCTTTGAATACCTATGGATGGAGGCTATTTTGCTTAGATTAAAATGACTTCGATTATTGTACATATGAGCTTGCTTTTCCTTTGAGTTGCACATATTCAAAAACTCTTTTCAAGAAAGCATCAAATCAAAGCATTCTAAAGTAAGTGGTGTGATCTATACTTGTTTGCTTCACATAGTAATGTTAGTATATTAATAATCAGAACATAAGCATATAATGTCCATAAAATTCACATCATGACTTAGTAGAAGTCGATCTTTGATCGAGTGAGTGGGGTGCTCAATTCATGATCTTATTCTCTCACACCTAAGTTCCCGAGTCGAGACAACTTTGGTTATGACAGACAAGTGGCCTTTGGCACGAGTCTCTAGTTCCCTAAATTTCCCAAAAATATTTAAGTGGCGACTTTGAAATCTGGTAATGCAGTCCATTTTTGGCATCTCTGATGATTAATGGATTTTCTAAGATTTGTTGGATTTGGACACTCGTTCATTTTTTTGTTTTTTTTTGTTTCACATTGCACTTGTGGAACTAGATTCAAAACCACGGGAGTCCAAGCTGTAAGGCGATCGTATACAAGGAGTCTAAACCCCTTTGAGGAGCGCAAAAAAGCAACTATAGTTTCTAGCGACTCTGCTGGGGATATTAGAGAACTTGATTTGAACTTCATGATGTAAACTTTTACCTACATATATATGTTCTTTGCATTGCATTTGCGTGGTGCTTTTAAGTCACTGTGTTTACCATCTGATATCCTGGACGACTTGCCTGAGGCTTGCCAAAAGCTTTCCAAAAGGCTAGTCGAACGTAGGCAGTGTCACGTTGGGAACACAACCCTTGGATCTGGGTTACCGCTGTACCGTTTTATCCTCCTTTCACTTTTTGGTGTTAGGTGTGAGAGGTATATTAGGTAACCTTGCTGAGGTACTCTTTTTAACCAATTGGCCTAGCACATGTAGTAAGCTCTAGTGACTGTTCCAAAAATAAGACAGGATGCTCGCCCATATTCAGGATATTGTGATACCACTTGTTTGAAATAGTGGAACTCTAGATCATGCCAAAGCTAGGACAGAGTGACCCTACCCCCTCATAAGGGTGTTTTTGTTCTCTTTACTTGTTATGTGCTATACAATGGATCTATACAGGGGTTTCTAATATTAGTGGTTCAGTTATATCAGTGTGTGGGGCATAATTCAGTAGGGAGTACAGTCATTCAACTGTGATCATATCTATTCTGTTGAAAATTGGGCTGAGGTGCTGTTTGTTTTTTTTCTTCTTCTTTTGCTAGGTAGTCTTGAAACCATAGCTTCAGAAGGTTTTGATATCTCCCAGGTACTCTGGACTCATGTTGGTAGACTTTGTAAGGTTGGGGATTTAGTTCAAGGACAGTCGGTGTTTGCTTCACTATTGCTAGTGGCAAGACGAAGGAGGGCCAGCCAGCGTTCACCTGTTCCACTATTCTGGCATTCACCAATTAGATCACCTTTGTTCAGTTCATCCCGGCACAACCATCTACGCCTTTAATGGTTCAGTCTCTGACAAATCTAGAGGATTTACTGATCTATTTTTAGCAATCAGTAGAATCACTCCAGCATGATATGGCCAGACAAACCTGGCTATTGCAAAAAATGATAGTCCTTCCACTATTCAACTTTAAGAACCTCCATGAAATTGGGGTTCAAATTGAGTATGCCATCAGACAAGGGATCATTGCAGAAGGTAATGAGCCTATGAGGAAGAATGTTGTTCGCAGTTCCAATGCTACTACTAGTGGTAGCATAGTTGCGAAATGCTCAGAAATAAACACTGTTACCAGTCCCATCAAAAACCTTTTTGCTGATAATAGCCTAAAACCAACCACTTCAACTCGGCCTCCAGCCCAAAATTTCCATCCTCTTTAAATGGATCTCTCTCAAGCCTTGAAAATTCTACTAGAAAAGGGCACCTAGGGCTCCTAGAACCTCAATCCCTCCCAAGTCCTCTTCCACCAAGAGATAGCCCGACTAAATACTGTGTCTATCATCACCAATCTGGTCATGATACAAACTGTTGCATCTACCTCCGTAATAAGATTTAGGATTTTATTAACGAAGCGATCATAGCTCCACCAAAAGACCTCATGCCACCACTAACCCATTACCTCTACACCTCAACCTAATCCATACATTGCCATCCACCTATAACCGTAGCACATACATCATCGCAACCCATTTACCTAAGCTTGAGGTGTTCATTCTAAAAAGTACGGACTAGTGTATGATGGATGCATTTGAACCCTAATCATCTCAAACTCCAAAACTTAAACTCCACAATAGCCCAATTCAAGTCTAACCTAATCTAAAGAGCCTAGCCCAACTAATTCACCAAGACCAAGTTAGTTCAAATACAATGCAGGCACCAATGGCCGAACCCATTACTTCTAAGCATTTGGGCATGCTTATAGATCTTCAAAGAATTATGGTAGATTTAGCCTTCGGGATCTTAGCTCCATCATCGACCACATCACAAGCCACAAATTGGTGATGACATGTCAACAACAAATGGGCCTCGCTCTGATATAGCTATCCAATCCCTTGACAAAGCTAAAGCAAGTGGTAAGAACAAGGCCGGGGCAAGTATTGATCCCTATGCACATCTTCGGTGGGCTATTGAGACTTTTAAGGTCAAAAGGCTGAACAAGCAACAAGTACTTGTAGTTGTTGCAAAAAATGTAAATAACACTTTTGTTGCTCAAGTTGGGAACATTTTCAATAAAGGGGTAAGGCATGAAAAGGGATGTTGTACCAAAAACACCCCTTTCAACTCTAATCCTATACTTGTAAGAGATCTCCAAACCCAGTCAACACTTGTAGACCCCTCTATCAATACTTCCACGACTGGTAGCCACACCTTCAATCCCCTTTACATGACCTTGTCCAAAGCTCTCCAAATCCTCACAGGACGATGCTATCTCAAACCCCTTGACCCTTGGCCTCTCCCTGGTTTCCTTCCAGCCAAGCATGATGCTGCCGAGTATTGTGCCTTCCATCAGTAACCTGGCCATGACACTGACTGTTGTTTTTGTCTTCACCATAAAATTCAAGGCCTAATTGACAACAAGGTTGTCGTCGCACCAGGTCCTACAAAGTCTATCGGCGCTGGATCAATGAACTTAGGAAATAATATGACTAGTTCGGTGAACGGGATTGCACCACCTGCTGATGGCACTCATTTTACTTCAGACATGGTGAATGCATGCACTGATTTTAGCAATTTGAAAATGTTGTTTAGTTTACTTTCTGAGGTGCGTGTTGAGTCAGTCCTGTTGCGTTAGAGTTTGGTGATTTTGGGGGTGTTAACTCAGACATCACTGTCTTGTTCGTGTTTCTTTTTTCACTCTTTCTTTTGAGTCTGTTTCAGTCACTAAGCCAGTAGTTCAATGAAATTACAATAACTTTCACCTACTTCTTTGTACCTTTAAATCATTGCATTGACCAAAGTTTTTCAAAACTATTTCCACAACTATGGTGAAAACAAAGAGGAAGGAATTCCTCGGGATTTGCAAAATTTGATCGACTGAGAGAAAGAGAGGCGTGCTAAGCCCTTAATGAATAAGATCATGTCTGTTAATATGGGTACTGAGAAGGATCCTGGCTTGGTCCATATTGGTTCTACATTGTCTTTAGAGGAACAACAAGCGACTAGTCGCTTTATTAAAAGATTTCAAAAATGTTTTTGCGTGGTCCTACGAAGACATGCTTGGAAGTGATCTTGAGATTGTACAGTATAAGGTGACTCTCAGCCTTGAGACTCGATCACTTAGCTTTCAAACCTTGATTCAGAGTGTTCAACGATCAACCAAAATATGAGGCTTGCGTGGCTGGATTTGAACCAGTTCTTGAACTAGGGGCAATAAGGTTGTATGTGATCGAAGGAAGCTTGTATAGCTGGATTAGAAGCAACCCTTGAACTAGGGGTAAAATGGTCAAATGTGATCGAAGTGTCAAAACAGGGTCATTTCTCAAGACAATAGAGATCGGCAAGAAAGCCAAACCCCAAAATTTGAAAGAAGAAAAATTATTGCTGAAGGACACTCGAGTTCCTATCCACGACACTAGAGGTAAATTCAGACCCAATTGGATGGGCCTTTACATCATCAAAGACTATGTGACCAGGGAGAGTAGCCATCCTCATGGATTTAGATGGCGATCTCACAACTAATCAACATGGACAAATTAAAATTCTCTATCCTTGAGAGGCTTGTTGGCCGAAAACTTAGAAGAGTGACCTAGGCAAAAGTTAGAGCATGGAAAAAGAACAAAAAAGGGAAAAAAAAAATGGAAAGAAAAAAAAGAAGCAAAAAGAAAAAGAAAAAGAAGGAAAATAGAAAAAGAAAAATAGAGCTCGCAAGGTTGAAAACCCGGAAGGGCAACCTTGGCAAAAGTTAGACCATAAAAAAAAAGAGTTAATACCCAAGTGGACCTTAATCTGGAACTACGTAAGCCTGATTCCCATCTTTTGGATACATAGGCAACTTCATCTTGAAGTTTGGCCCCAACCATTTTCAGTCTGCTTGTCTTATCCATGTTGATTGGCTTATCCTTATTTAACTCGGCTATCCTATCCATGTCCAATTGGCTCATCTTTATTCAAATTTGAGTATCCTATTCCGTTAAAAGATTCAGCTGTAAGACAAATCGAGTTCGGATTTGAGGTTATGCATCTCAAGAGTTAAGTCCATGTTGGTCGGGTAGTGGCCATTTGGAAAAAACAGTTTTTTAGGATTTTTAGTGAAGTTGACTAATTTTCTCAGAAATTATTCCATTTTTTCAAAACTGGACCATTTCTTGCACCCGAAAAAGGAAAATTTTCAGTGCTCACAACTTGACTTATATGATTTCAAAACAGAGAGTCAAACAAACATATTAATCTAAACTCTCGCGCTGGTCAAAATTGTTTTAGCAGAGAGCGGAAAGAAAAAAAAATATAGTCAAAGTGATGAACTAGGGGCATAGTCAAGTCAGGTTTTCTGTCTTTTCCCCATTGTCAGTGCACTCGCTAGAAAAGGGCACTACTGAAGCTAGCAGTAGGGGCCAAAAGCTCTTTTATCCTTCAAGCAGTGAGGCATCAAGCCAAGTGTGAAGCACAGACTAGAAACGAAGCTGGATATTCGACCCCCTCATTTGGACGGGTTTGATCACTTCTAAACTGGTGTCTGAACTGGAATGAGAAGTAGAAAACATAGTGGGTGAGACCAATCAATTGTATACCTGGCCAGTGGGACATGCTGTAACTCCTCTCGGTCAAGTTAAACCAAGGGCATTGCCAAACGATGTCACTTGCAGATCTATTGCACATCCAATCGGGCCACAACTCCTATGTGGAAGAGCTTACTAGTTGCGAGCGAAAGAAGTAGGATCTAGCAAAATATTCGTGGCAAGGGTCTACAATTTTCAATTCATCCATCAACCACATCTGGGAAAGGATAAAAAATAAGAGAGATTAAAGAATAGAGAGATGTGCGCTGAGAGAAAAAAAATAAGGAAAAAACTTTTTAGAAAAAAAAGATTGAGTGCCAAAGTGATGTGAGAACCATAAATAAGAAGGGGTGGGAAACAATACCTGGAGAAGCAGTGGGCTCCCCATGAACCGAGAGGTCTCCTGCCGGTGGAAAACATCTAAATATTGTGTTTGTTATTTTTGTTTGTTTGGATTCTTGTTTTGAGTCATTTTGATTTTGGTTAGTGTGGCGCGCCTTTTTTGCGCCCCCCCCCCCTTCAGAAGGTTTGAAAAGAAAGGCCTCATAGTTCAGACTCCTGTGGTTTTGAATCTAATCTCACAAGTGCAATGTGAAACTGATAAACACCAAAGAGTCCAAATCTGGCAAATCGTTTTGGAAAACTAATTTTGAATAAAATAATGCCAAAATTGGATTGCTTTACCAGATACAGAGTTGCCACCTAAATATTTTTTTTTGTTTTGGGGAAATTTAGGAAACCCTGACTTGTGCCGAAGGCGACGTGTCCATCATCACCAAAGTTGCCTCAGCTCGGAAACTTAGGTATGAGAGGGGAAGGTCATGAATTGAGTACCTCCGCTTGACCGATCAAAGATCGGCCTCTACTAATCAAGATATGATTTTTTATAAACATTATGCCCTCTTATTCCGGTTATTAAGCTAGCATTACTACGTGATACACACAAGCAAGTATAGACTAGTTTGCTCAATTTGGAACAATTCAATTCATGTTTGTTTGCGAAAATGGTTTGAATTTGCCACCTCAAGTGGGCTTAAAGTTTGCGGATTTTCCACCAAACATAGTGGGCTTAAAGCGCACATTTGTTGAATTGTTTCAATTCAAACAATAAGCCTCTACCCACATGCATTCATTCAGTTTAGCAAATAAGCACATAGCCTCATGGCAAGCATGCTAATCATGGCGACATTCACATTCATGCAAGTATGCTAAAGCATAAAAACTCACCTAGTACTCCGAGCTAAGAAGATATGAGTTAGAAAAACATTCATGATTCCTAACTATATAAGATCCCTAATGCAACACATTCAATATGCAATTAATAAGCTCGGCTACTAATATGGCATATGGATCGTTTTGAACAACATGCGATTAAACACGTTTTCAAATAAGATATTGAAATGGCAATGCAGTTTAAATGATGCGCCGAGCCATGGTGCATGCAATATGAGATGAATGGATGCAAGTATACGATATGCTAATTGAAATATGTCCCTAAACTAACCATCAAAAGTGGGTAAATAAAAGGGAGAAAGACGTGGGGTTGGAAAACATACACACGCACACACGCTTATAACAACATTATGCCCTTGCGAAGGAGGGTCTGAATGAATAAGAGCTAACTAGCTATCTGAATAAACTAATTAGACTAATTATTACAAGCCAAATGAATAACTAGCTAAGCTAATTACTAATTATTTACAACACTTTTAACTAACTAGTAAACTAATTAATTATTTTACAACACAAATGCACATGAACTAAGCATTGAAGACATTGAACTTGCTGCCACTTGCTTTTCCTTGGGAAGTGGAAGATGCACATGCTCGGTTTTGGCCCGAAAAGACCTCTGTTTTGCTCTCGGAAGCCTCTGTTTGCAGGGTTGAGAATTTCCAGAACCTTTTTGCTCCATCTTACCAAAAGATGCTGAGGTTTACATCAGTGGCTAGCTAGCCACGGATGAATGCTACCAGCCATCTATTGGCCAAGAAGTTGGTCTGCCGGCCATAAATGGTGCACTGCCAGCCATGGAGAAATGCCTGCCGGCCACTGATGCATTGGATCACCATGCTGCAATAGAGTACAAACAAAGCAAAAAGAGGGTTTTTCCAAGGATTGTATGCACATTTCACCCCTCATTTTCACGGACAAATCCAAGGAATTGTGAACTTAAATCAGAAACCACCAATCAAAGCAATTTCATTGCATGATGGCTTGTGCTTCAAGGTGTGCAAGCTTAATAAATGCAAAGCCAAACACTTAAGAACAATCACCCTATCATACGTGATCAAGGGCAATGGAGACCTAGGAAAGTAGCACATTTCATCACTTTTGAGTATGAAATGCTCCATTTTCCTTGTGTTCAAACTAACGTCCGATTTGAACACATGCAATGCAACACAAAGGGATGCTTATCTTGCCTCTTTTACTTATCAATTTTGTTTACACATTTTAATTACCAACCATCCTTTAATCACATTAAGTCCAGATGGTGAATTAAGTCCTCTAAGTGGAAAGAAAGCTCAAACCAAAGGTTATTTTAGGCATGAAAGAGACCTCATGTTGTTGGTAATGAACCCTCAAAGGGATTAAACCATTAAGCACAAAACCTCAATTTCATGTTTTAAACAAGCAAATGGTTTGAAACACTTTCAAAGCAAAAATAAAATCAAGAAAGGAAGGAGTTTGCAGAGATGGTTAAGTGCTGAAAATGAGTGATAAAAGCACTAAAACATGCAACCAACTCAAAACCAATGGTGGTTAAAGCTTAAAACATTAAGCTAGTGAAGGAACTTACACTATAACTATGCAAAACAACACTCAAAAGGGACCAAACAGCCAAAACAGTGGCAAAATTGTTCAAAACAGAGCTTAAGACATGCTGGACTTGAGCCACAATAAGCTAAAACATTAAGCTAATACATGAGGCTAACTAGGCATGCAAACAAGACACAAGGAGGGAAGGCTAACCTCTCCAATTTTAGACTTCAAAATGAGTTTTTTACCACTAAAAAACCTCTGAAATTCAGTGGTTAAAAGGCCCAAAAAAGTTGGTTTGAAAGTGATGAACAAAGGCATAAAAACTTTACAAACTAAGAAGCAAGAAGGGTGAACCACCCCCTAACTAAAAAGGGCTCAAACCACCACTTTTAAGTCACAAAAACAAAACTTTTATAGTTTAAAACCAGACCCAAAATAGTAAGAAAGATGGTAAAACAAGTTTATTGAAACAAAGTAAATAAGGCAAGTGTTATACCTTTGAAGCAAAGCTCAAGTTCAGGCACCAAACCAAGCTAAAACCACCTTCAAGAGCTCAAAACAAGTCCCAAGGAACCTCATCTCAAAGGTGAGAGGATTGGGTTTAGGATGTGTATGCAAAAGTGTAGAGAAACTAGGCAAGTAAGTACAAAATTGCAAGAGAGAGAGAGAGAAATCTAGAGGGAGAGAGATTTTTTGTTCCAAAATTTCTAACCCCCCAAAATGGGGGAGGAACCGCCTTATATATAAAAAAATATGAATTCCATACAAAGAGATCCAGCCCTCCGTTTGTGGGTAGATACAAGCCTCTGAGCAACCAGCTGGCACAACTGGCATAATATATCTGCAGAAAACACTGGTGGCCAACCGGCCATCAGTGATGGCCGGCAAGGCACATCAATGGCCGGCAGGCTAAAAGCTCTGGCTGGCAGCCCTCATAGATGGCTGACAGGCCACCAAAGGCTACAGGGGAGAGAGGACCAATACATGGTCCAAAAATTGGAAACAAAATGGATGCAGGGTTTGAAAGGCTCAAACCTGTGGCATTCCGCCAAAGACTCTGAGCACTTGGCGATCAACCAGACTCGTCATCGGATGTACCTGCAAGAACATCCAAGTCTTAAAGGGTCGTAAAAAATGGGATGTCTACAGTTGCCCCTCTTTGACAGACCTCGAAGTCATGAAATGACGCGAGTGAATGTCAAAGCCCAAAGATGACCTATTTTGACAATGCTGGCAAGACTTGGACAAACAATCAAGACAAAAAACAAAAATGGTTGCGCCCACAGAGCTGCCTACGTATCCCTTCGCAAGGAATCAAACCAGCGTAGTTCTCGGGCAAAATGCAAATGATATGCACGATGCAAGAGCATAACTTATGGTCATGCAATGAATCTGTTATGAAACATTTAAATGCAAATACAATGCATTGAAAATGCCACATTCGAACAAACCGAAACAAGGTACAACAACCTCAAACACAAAAGTAAGTAAGTAAACACGCAACACACTGAATTACGAACCAAACCACATTTCATGCAGAAATGATGTAAGAAAATTATGCAAACTTAACTACACAATGCGCAGGAAAGGCAAAGAGCAACCATCGGGCACACCCGAGGTCTCAACCAAATCCTAATGTGTTGCACACGGAAGGAAAAGGGTGGTGTAAACACTGGAACACACCCGAATGTGTTTTAACCGAAGGGGTTGGTGTAAACACTGGGACGCACCCGAATGTGTTTAAACCGAAGGGAAATGTAAACACAGTGGACACACCCAAATGTTTTTAACCAAAAGGAGGTAGGTGTAAACACCAGGACACACCCAAATGTTTTTAACCTAAGGAGTGTTGTAAACACCGGGACGCGCCAAATGTTTTTTTAACCAAAAGGAGTGATGTGGACACCGGGATGCACCCGAATATTTTTAACCAAAAGGAGGTAGGTGTAAACATCGGGACGCGCCCAAATGTTTTTAACCAAAAGGAGTGGTGTAAACACCGGGACGCACCCGAATGTTTTTAAGCAAAAGGAGGTAGGTGTAAACACTAGGACGCCTCCGAATGTTTTTAGCCAAAAGGAGGTAATCCTAATGTGTCTCACTCGCGAGGAGAGGGAGTAAAAGGATGTGATTTGATGGGCACGAATGACTTCACCGAACTCTGCTGAATGAACCATACATACAATATTGTACCTACGTAAGAAAGAAACTCAAAAGGTATAACATATTAAGGGTGCATGTTCTATACACAATTGCAATAATGTTAAGGAGCATGTTCTATGCAAATGTATTGACAATATGTTCTATGCAAGATAAATTGGAAGCATGTTCTATGTATGAAGGGAGAAGTGCATATTCTAATGCGTAAAAGCAGGTGCAGGTTCTGTAGACACCCCATTTTGACCGTCCTCAAGACTTGGATGTCTCTTGCAGGTACATCCGGTGACAAGTTTGATTGCTCATCGAGTGCTCCGAATTCTGCGGCGGAACGCCATAGGTTTGAGCTTTTCCAAACCCTGCATCAATTCTGTCTCATTTTGGACCATGCTTTGGTCCTTCCAGCATGTTATTCTTGGTGCACTATCGGCCATGATAAGGCACTACTTCTGGCCATGGATTTTGGCCTGCCAGCCATTGATGTGCCTTGCCGGCCATTCACTGATGGCTGGCCGGCCACCAGTTCATCAGTAGATATTTTTTTGATATTTTTGTGCCAACTGTTTGCACAGATTGGAGCATCTGCTTGCACCTGGATGGTTGAATCTTCTTGAGAGGGTTTTTGTATCTTCTATATATAGAAGTCTTTCCTCTTGCATACAAGAGGGTTGGAAATTTTGAAGACAAAAATTTCTCTCCTCTCTCTCTCTCTCGTCTCTCCCTATTTTGTGCTTGAAATGTGAGAATTCTCTACACATTTGCGCTAAGACCCTTGGACCAAACACCCTTCATCTTGGAG